>CM042446.1:12146478-12511478 GCA_023631565.1 Gymnocephalus cernua | reverse complement strand
ACACACACACACACACACACACACACACACACACACACACACACACACACACGTTGCTAGGTTACCATAGCAAATAGGCTCACCCCAGAAATTATATATTATTTGTTAGTAGCCTAATGGTAAATGCTGCAGGTATCTACATAAAACAGATATTTACTTTGATGTCAGGGCTAGATTACAGCATGAAACTTAATTAAATTGCCAAATGCTGGATTTGGAATAAATACCTCTGTTCTTTTGAGAAATAAAAGCCAAATGCTTGATCATTTTACAGCCACATCATTTTCGTTATGCATTATTTGTTTTGGTTGTTCAAAAACGCAAAAAAAATGTATCCGATTAATCGATCGATAAAGTGCTAGATTAATCGATTACAAAAAGAATCGATAGCTGCATCCCTATTGAACATGATTTATTTTCATCACCAATTATCATAGTAGAACAGCTTTCTCAAGCAGTTTGTGATGCATTTTGGAAACAGGAGATGAGCCCCTGGTCTAATGCGCCATCTGGCTTGAGAAACCCATTCTCAAAGACTTACTTTTAGTCATTATTTGGGTAGCACACATATTCTGAATGCCTTCGAGCAGAATTCAAATTAGCCATTTTAATCTAGATTAATCTAGATTAATTCCAAGATTACAGTGAGATTAATCTAGATTAAACAAATTAATCTATGCCCACCACTACTGTAAAGATTTACAAAGAATATGTGGTTATACTTGAAGGCATCTACATAAAAGTGACATGACACTGTCATGAACATGTCATAAACATTATAAACAAGTCATAAACGTTTATGACATTACGCCTCTTTTAGTAAGTGTCATTCGGTTTTTGTCACGACAAGTTATGGTTATGGTTAGGGTTCATGTGTCATGACTGTGTTATGACAGTGTCATGTGTTAATAACTAATAAGAAGGTCATGTTTTATCTCACCAATGTCATTTCTATCACTAGGCCCCGCCACAGCTGGCTGCCCCTGCTCTCCTCTCCTGGTCTCCTTCAAGCTCCCCGTCCTCCTCTCTCCTTCTGCCCCGCCCACCTTCTGGTCCTCTGACATGTGCCCATTATGTACTGACTCAAAGGCGCTCTCCTCATCTTCATCTTCATCCTGGGAGGAGAACACAGTGCTGCAGGAGAGTCTGTTGCTGTCAACTGAGGAGAGGCGGGTATGGCTGCAGAAGCAGCTCCTTCCCTCATAGCCTGAGTTGCATGACGTGCTGTAACACGAAGTGCTGTAGCAGGAGGTGCTATAGCAGGAGGTGTCGCAAAATTCACACTCATTTTCACCCGGATGTCTGTGGGTGCTGCCACCAACTGTTCTTCCTCCTCCGTTACTGGAACCCCCCTCATCCAGGCAGGAGGGAGAGATCCTCCTGTCTGCTGTATGTCCTCCTCCCTCACCTTCCAGGAGCTGGTTCAGCTCAGAGAGGCGTTCAATGGAGAGGCTGCGGGGTATGGTGCGATGGCAGCAGGGGCCTAGACACTCTGGGACCTGCAGGAATACACAGATATTTTAAAGAGGAAATAAATAAAGATTTTTAATTGCAGTGCAGGGAAAACATAGACTGACAAGCCAGACCCATATCAAGATGTTGGGTCCGGGAAATCACCATTGACAGGGCTCAATCCGAGGGGCGGGATAAACGGTTGTCTTTCAAACTCCCTCGGTATGCAATAGGATAGCGCTACAACCAGGCAGAGCAACGAAGAAGTGGCGGAGCTAGTTGATAGATTAAACGTTTGCCATATCTGATCGGCAAAACTCCAAACACATCTTCCTTTTTTAAGAATTACTTTCGTTCTTTGTTCGTTTCTCAAAGAAAAGCTTAACTCCAAGTCTTCCAGAAGACCGCTGTTCGCCAGCAGCAGCAGTCATAAGCCCGGCCACCGACTCTATACACGATGTGATTGGCCAGAGAAGCGTTTGGTTTTTCCAGCTCGCAAGCCAATGGAGAGTGCCTAGACTGACCCGAGCTGCAAATTAAATTTGCTGCCACTAAGGTGCGTCTAGATTTCTAGGCTAGGGCAAACATTATTTGACCAGATATTGCTGCCTTTCCCATACCAGAAGTCAACATGCTTTTAGACCATTTGTTTGTAAAAGGCCATTTTAAAGCTTAGATTTAGGTTGGTGCATTCCCAACTTTGTAAAAAACTAGAGACGGACATTCCAATTTTGAGTAGAAGTACTTACAAGTAAGTAAGCAACTTTTTATAGAAAGATAGAAAATACTTTTACACTTGACTATGGTATTTGGACACTGACAGGACAGCAGAAGACATGAAAGGGGAGAGAGAGGGGGAACGACATGCAGCAAAGGGCCGCAGGTCGGAGCCGAACCCGGGCCCGCTGCGCCGAGGAGTACACCTCCATCCATGGGCGCCCGTTCTACCACCTGAGCTACCCGGGTGCCCTACTGGTAATTATTTATGCATGTTTTGTCTCCTCATGCCTCTGTATACAGTAGAATAATGGCTTAAGCTATAGTCAGATTCAGATGAAACAAAGCATTCCTGGCCTCACTTTTTTTTCTTATTCTTTTGGTGGAGAAAAAATAAAGTTTTGAAGATATTTCACTTTAAAGACCCCTCTTATGTTTTTTTTCTTATTTTATGTCATATCTTACAATGTTACAATGTTGGATGTTTATATTAAACTTGGCTAAAGCTTCAAATAATGAGATAAAAGTTATCCCTGTGAGCTAGAGCTGGCCAATAAATCAATTTAGTAAATTAAATCAAATGTATAGATTATTATTTAGGACAATGTTTAAAAATGAAAATTGATTTTCACTTGGGTAAATAGAGTATGGAACCCCTGAGCTCCTGTAGTTCATAGTAATGTAGTGTTGGTGATGGTGGCGATATATGGCGAGTTTTTGTTCCAGTGCTCTGCACAGATCTGACACCTGCATGCCTGCTCGCATCCCAGGCTCTATGAAGCTCTGTGTGTCACCAATGCGGCACAGAGCTCAGCCCAGTCTCACGGCATTTCGTGAAATGGTCACGTAATTTAATCCATTGATTCGTGTACAGCACGTTTTTTTAAACTAATGTATTTCAATGGGAAGCATCTTTCGTGATTGCGGCACGATTCATTAAGAGCGACTACGGCAGCGAGTAGTATGAAAGCCCGAAAATCCGCATAGGGAGGTTGGTCGGGGTGGTAGATGTGTCAAACAACACAGGACTTTCACCCAGGAGACCGGGGATCGTGTCCCGCGTGTCACGTTTCCTAAACCCCTTTTTCCCGTTGTTGTCCCGCGTGTCATGGAAACGTAAGCCCACCCACAACCTTTTCCTTAACTTAAGGGGCTGTGTTCATTTCACAAATTCTGTGAGATCAGGTTGTAAAAAACGTGCTGACCATCACGGGGAAAAAAAAACGTGCTGACCATCATGAAAAAAATGAGATAAACGTGTCCATGTAAACGAATCAATAGATTAAATTACATGACCATTTCAGGAACTGCCGTGAGACTGGGTTGGAGCTCCAGAAGGGGAGCTAACTAGCAACGGCTGGCTAGCTGGTGTACCTGAGAGGGAGACTGGGTTGTATCCTCCTCTTCATCATTCTCTTGCCCTTCCTCTTCTTTGGAGGTTTTAAGTGTTGGTGATGTGGAGGTGGTGTCTTGAGTAGTGCTTGTATCCCCGGTCTCCTCCTCCTCTTGGCTGGAGGCTCTGTGTTGGGCCGAGGGTAGACTGTGAAGGAGGTGGTGAATCCGGATGTAGTGGGATCGGGGTGTCTCCGGCTCACCGCAGGCCGACGCAATCACCGTTTCCAGCTCAGACACCGGAAGGGAGCAGGGACGGTTTCTGCGGCGTGAGGGAGCATGGGAGATGTAGTTTGAGAAGAAGGATTGGCAGGTGCAGGGGACGCAGCTTCTTTCTTCTCCCTCTGTCACCTCCTGTTGGGCCCTTTCAGTTTGTTCCACAGAGGCCTCCTTGGATGTGATGTTTGTTGATACTACTACAAGATTCTCAGAGTTTGACTTTGGCTGTGTTTCCTTCCCAACCTTCTTTTCTTCTACTGCCACCTCCTCCTCAACTTGTGATGCAGACTCTGCTCTCTGGTCGTCCTCATCTCCACCCTTCTGCCTGTCGTTCTTTCCTTTCTCCTCTTTCCCCTCTCCACTGTTCTTGTCCTGCTGTTCAGCCAAGGCCCCCTCCTCCTGCTCCCCCTGTGGCTCAGTAGATGGGGGCTCCTCCCTCACTGTGTTCTCCACAGTTTCTTGGTCATTTGTTGTCGCCTCAGCCTCCTCCGTCTCAGAACAATGGACCATCTCAGGTGTGGAGGCTTCCTCTGTGGAGGCTGGCACCAATGTCTCAGGGTCAAGAGGGGCATCCAGAAGGAGGTCAGGCATGTCAGGTCCCCCACTTGTTGTGTCATCATCATGTGCATGAGCAGCATAGTTGTCATTTGCTGCATTTCCCCCATCAGCACAGGTTGACTCTATGACAAGGGAGACCTCCTCATCATCTAAAAAAAGAGCACATGTTAGATGTCCACTAAACTAACTTTTGAGAGTTACTGCCGTTAAATTGGGTTGTGTTTACCATATTCATGACAGTTGTGACATGCACAAGTTTGGGTTGTGAACACTGATGTTTTTAAAAGAGTACTTTTGAGTACAGTTTGAGTTCACACCCTAATTAGTAAATGACAACTTGGGTGAGTTTCCAACAGGCCTCTGCCCCCCAGCAGTGGCCTCTGAACTTCATATTATGAGACTGCAGAGTACTAAGTTATCTGTTTCTCAAGACTCATCAGAACAGTTGAATGGACTGTTTTCTGAGTCGTTTCAGGTGTTAGACACACATCAAAGGACTAAATCATAGGACCCTAAAGTAATTTCTTCCTGGTCCTCTTACCCCTCTGAGATATGCACCTGAGGGTCTGTGAACATTAAAAACCTTAGAATTAGACTTACTGTATAAAGCATGCATTGTGTTGGCCAGGCACATGACACAAATAAACTTGTCCCGTCCTCTACATACAGCATGTGGTCACACCACTATAACCTTTTGTTTTTGGAATATTTAATGAAGGTCATAACACTCTGTTCAAAAGATTTGCATCTTAAAGCCAGATAAAGAATGTCATTATCCCAGATAATAATACATGTGTAAGAATCCCCAGCGATTTCTTTAAAGCTTCAAAGTTTAAAACATTTTCCTACAGAGAGACAGTTGACATGAAAGCTTAACAACTGAGGGAAGATAGCAGGATTCATAATATGTCTACTGCTAGATGGCATTATGCCCTTTGTACCTAGGTGAATAGAAGAAGTCAGCTCAAAGCGGAACTGCAGCTGGCCGCAGACATGATCTGTTGGCAACCTGCGACCCAGCGAATAACTCACTACCCGATCCCTGCAGACAAAAAACAAAGACAGGCAGAGAAAAAGAGAAAAGAGTAAATGTGTATACAATAGAAATGCAGCGACACAGGGAGAAAAAATGGATAATTGAAATATAGCTAATGAAATCATAGCTAAAATCAGATTGTCACATGAAAGTTAAACAATAACCTCACCAGTGTAGTGTATTTGGGAAGCTTCCACAGCTCTACAGACTTGAATCATAGAGCACAATAGTAATATTTTGACTGATGGAGCGTGCACAGTCCTACTGCACTCATCTTCACACACTTTACACATCCACTATATACATGTGCATGGTGTGTGTATTTTACCCAATGGCATGTTTTTCCAGTAGCCTCTGGACAGGGACAGAGAGCTTTCCAAGGAAACGCTTGATGATTGGCCGACTCTTGGCAAACTTATCCTTAACCTCGATCTCCAAGACGTCAGTGGGCAGAGATACGAAGTTAAACCACTGGAGAAACAGACAGAAGCGAGAACATCATTAGAATTAAAACACTGAGGGCCAGATGTACTAACGCTTTTGCGCCCACTTCAGGCGTATTTGTGTCGCAACGTGCGCGTAAAATCATGGCGAGGTATGTACAAACAGGCCGCAATGATATAAAATCGCAAACTGCATGTCGTGGGAGCTGAAAAGGGCAAATTGCGTTTTTCGTGTCATGCATATTTATTCATGGGAGGGTCGCGGGGAAAGTGGGAGTTTACCGTAAAGAGATGGGAGGGGAAGCGTAAAGTGTGCTTAATTACGTATTCCGCGGTATGTACAAAAAACGCCAGTAATAGCGCGCCTCTATTTTGCGGTGAAAATTCTCCGCCTCTTAAAAGCAGGTGTAAACCTGGAAGCGGGTTTCCTCACATATGCCTCCTGGTGAAATGACAGCAGTAATCCGAGCAAGACGAAGACATAGGCCAAGGAGACGAGCTGAAAGTTTTGCCACAAGGATCACAGATTAAGCAGCCATGCAAGATTACAGTTACTGGAAGAAATCAAAGATGACATTGAATCTCCGACTCAGAGTTCACATTCCAGCAGTTGTTAAACTCCTCGCTACATTACAAATATTGGCATCAGGATAATTTCAAACAGTCATAGCATCAGCAGTGGGAATATTGCAGTCTGCACTCAGCCGTATCATAGCACAAGTACTTACAGTTTACGGTATAGTGGGCGGAGAAAGGCGCTAATTACGGATGACCTGCCGGTTTGGTAAATATGGCGTAAACTATGGTATCATTGCGTTCGCTATCTGCGGTTGAGCCATGGCGCTGATAACGCTACGTTCGCAAATGTACGTACATCTGGCCCTCAGTGTTATTGGATTGGGATGATGTTTGATATTTGCGAATGCACTAGTTTCACCATTACATCATTTACAGTACACTCATACTAGACTTTAATATAGAAAAGCCTACAAGGACTAATTTGGAACTAATTTGCAGTAGAGCATATTGTATGAAACATAATGTAGCCTGGATTATATTTTTTACCAACATGACAAGAAAACATTTACATTTACTACCAAGATAAATGTATCTGTAAAACATTTTATCAATGCAAAAAACATATCTAAACTCAATGTCTTTGTCTATGTTGCGGTTAAGGTAAGTGGTCTTGGTCAAATATTTAAAAAAGGGCATGGCTACAGCCATGCTAGCAGCTCTGTGAGGCTTTTTTTTATTACTTCTCATTATTATTTTGGACAAAACTCAAATCTAGCTGTCAAAGGCAACTGCTAGAGGGTTACCGCCACCCATGGAAGTCGTTGTTGATGTGTGTGGTTATTATTTATTTTTCATTTTTATTTTATCTTTTTGTTTTCAAATTTAGTTTAGTTTTAATTAGTTTTAAAAGTGGGTTTGGTAGTTTGGTTTATTTAAAATTTTTTGTAAATGCTTAGATTTAGTTTTTATTAAGTTTTAGTATTAGTTTTAGTTTTTTTTGTAATATGGGATATTTGTCAGGGCCAAGATTAAAAAAGGTCAGAAAAAGTATTGTGTAATAATAACTCAACAAAAACATCATACAATTTTAGAAACATGTATTCACAATGTATTCAACAATAACACCGGTACATAAAATGTACATATGATCATAAATATGTAAACAGTCTACACAAGACGCCGCTGCAAGTGCAAAATGTATAAGTGGCGTGTGCCAGGAAAAAAACTAATTAGACATAGACTAAAGAAGACATATGTGAACAGGTGTTTTGAACTTTGGTTTGAGTAAAGGGGCGAACTTTTTGAAGTCAATTGACTCACACAGCTGTGGAGACATTCCAGTATCGATAAAAAAATATTAACCCACGCTTCCTCCCGCTTGTGGTGTTCCTGTGTATGTAGGCTACTAACCAGCAGCTATCAGGTTGCCGGTGAAAGCAAATTTGTGGGATTTTTCCCTTTAATTATTGTCCACATATTTTACCACTTTCCACTGCAAGGCAATTGCTTTTATCTGACACACATAAGTCATAATCAAATAGAACGCTGTCTTCAGACTTTTGGTACCACCAAAGTCCATGACGCCATGGACTATGTTGTGTTGAATTTGCCATGGAATGTCGGACTTTCTGGGTTCCCAATCGGAAACTGTATCCACCTTATTCTCGGGGGGGCTACTGTAGAAATGATTATGGGTGCAACTTCCGGTGAGATAGCAGAATGAGCCGTTTCCCTAGTAACGTTAACGTTAACCCCAGCCAGAGTGACAGAGGAAGACATGGCTCTGGCCCCAGCCAGCCGTCAACAGTGTTTCTTTCTAAAGTAATTTTAACTATAATGTAACTGAAACTGGTTTGTGTTTAAACATATGTTGTTATTATTATTGTTATTAGATGTCATTGCGGAGCTCTGGTACCTGTTGCGCTGTTTGCGGCTGTAGCCTATAACACCCAGACTAAGCTAAATCTGTTGTTAGTTGCAAACTAATATTACAAAATACATTGAAAAAAAATGTAACTATCAAAATAATCAACACTTTACCTTCCAAAGTATTGAACCTGCATGGCTGCAGGATCGCCCTGGTCCAGCAACACGAGCACCAGCTGTTTGTATTTCACCTGACGATGAAACTAAAACCCAGGACCGTGATGGGACTGTAAGGCTCTGACTAGGCTCTATGAAATGCTTTAAGGTCATAGACAGTATGTTTAAGGTAGACAAGGTTGTGTCCCAAATAAATGCGACCGACTTTATTGCTGTGGAGGTACTGATAAGACTCCGAGCTTTCCAGGTTATTCATCGCTTCACCGTCCGTAGCAACAGAGTTGATAAAGTAGCTAAATATGCTAGTGTCCGTTATCTGAGGCCACTTTTTCAGGTCGTCCTCCCATCTCTCAATAGCAGAAGGCAGAGGTATAATCACATTGTCCCGTTTGAGGTGTAACAGGCTGTGTTCCCACATGTTTTATTTCGCAAACGCTGAAAGCCCGCAATGACTGTTTATGACTGTTACCATGGCAATCGCTGGCTCCGGAAGTCGTGCCCATAATTCACGCAAGGTATCATGGGAGCTAGGAATAAGGTGGATAGCTAAGTTCCACTTGTCAATCGAATTATCTGAAGTTTGGTAAAAAAAAAACTCATGCGAATAAAGCTGGTGAAAGTGTGTTTCCATCCAACGGCTTTAAAGCGAATAAAACTCACATACCGTTTTGCAGTCAAATTGGTATATTGAATTGATTTGAGACATTTAAGGTGTTACCATTAATTTTCGCACTGAACCGCACAACATTCAAGCAAACATTTGCGAACAAAGTTTTGCTAGACAAAATGGATCGCACCATCTACCAACAAATGATCAATATAATAAGTTGTAATAGTGCTTATGTGCCAGCTGATAGCGACATATCAAGCTATGATAAGACAACGACGCTATCAAAACATTGCTATGATGATGCAGATGCACGTAAATATGACAACGGAGGTGGCCTGTGGTGTGGGAACGACAGCGCTCCAAACAGAGACACTTCACAAAACCCTTTGGTTGAAGCATTTTCGGATGACCAAGACAACATTTGACCTGTTGTGTAATTTTATTGGCCCGTCCCTTTCCCCAGATGTCGCAAGCTATCATATTTAAAACATTTGGAGTCAGCAAAACCACATTGTACCGGTGTGTTTACGCCGAGTGCAATGCCATATGAACGAGGATGACGCGAAGATATACCTACCTGGAGTGGATGAGGCGCACGATATCTCGCTACGTAATGGCGCGTTCATGCCACCTAACAGGGACTGCCCCCGTGGTTACGTTGTTATTCCGACTGCGAGCGTTCACATGGTCGGGATCGTTCTCTTAATACATCCATGGTCGGGATGCGTGTTCTTCTTCTGTTATATTGGCGTTTGGCATAACAACTTGTTGCATGACTGCCACCAACTGTTGGGCGTAGCCGAGAGCATCAGGTGTGTGAAAAGACGAGGCCAATATATATATATATGTCATGTGAACGCTCGCACTCTGTGTTTCAGCACAAACAGTGACTGTTGTAATGCAAAGCCTTCCCTGACCAATTTATAATGACTTATTTCTATATATTTATGTATATAGTTATTTCAAGTATGTGTGTGATTGATGTGGTTGTGTTTTTGTATTTGAGAATTTTTGTATTTTGCACTTTTTGGGCTTTTTTCTTTGCACTTTTCAAGAAAAACGGACATCTGTAGAAAACAAAATCATATAAAATCAATTTTTGAGTCTTTGGCTTCTGGATTTTTTCTGTAGTAAGCAGACACATGTGGCTAATGTCCTGGATTGTCTGTCACCTGGAATACGTGTTCACAGCACAGCAGTGTATTATGATCATATTATAGATGTATGACTTGGACGGAAATAAAAAAACTATTCTAGCCTCTGTAGCTCTGTGTCAGTGAGGTCTAGAATCACCCTGACACTTGGAACAAAAACTTGAGAGTGTTCCCTTTCTAATGATATCAGGCACATCCCAGAGTGTCAAAGTATATGGGAGCTGTACCACTTTTAATTTGGGTATGCCGTTTACACCAAAAAGCATGACATTTCAAGTGTTTCTTAAGAGGCTATTAGAGCATATTGTACTGTTTTTTACACTGCCCCCTTGTGGGTCAAGTTTAAAAAGGCAAGCCTCAATAAGATGCGGGTCGCTTATAATGATTGCTTGTGCATACTACTCAGAAAACCAAGGTGGTGTAGTGCAAGTGAATTCTTTTGTCAAGCAGGAGTTATTACATTCTCTGCTTTACTGAGGAATCTAATGTATAAATGTATTGGTCGCCTGAAATCTTCTTGTAACTCTGTCATTTTACAACTGATTGACCCGAGGTTCAGTGCTGTGCGATACCAGTCACCCTTATGGGATTACTGGTATAGCTGTCTTTATTAATATGTGTCTGTTCTGTTGTATTGTCCTTTTTAAATTGTGTTGTTTTTTTTCTAAATGGACCATGAGTCTAAAAATAAAGGCCATCTATCTATCTATTAGTAGGAATGCACCGAATCCAGGATTTGGCTTCGGCCAAATATTGGGCTTTTGGACGGGGTTCGGTTTCTGCCTAACATTAGAATTTTTCCACCGAACCCTACGCTTGTGCTACACTGGTTCGACGTAATGACGCCGCCGTTGATTACAGGAAGGCGTTTACGTAGGTGGACCGTTCAATGCAGTAGGCTGTGAGAAAGTGAAAATGGAACTCGTGAGCAGAAAAAGTGTTGTTTGGCAGTACTTTCAGTCAAAAGAAGGTGATTCAAGTCGAGCTACATGTTCTATTTGCAATGCTGATTTGTCTTGTGGTGGCGAGAACCCTAAACAATACACAACATCGCCACTGTTAAAACATTTGCGTATGAAACATCCAAAAGAATATGAGTTGTGCATGAAGGAATCTACAGACAGCAGCTAAAATGCAGCAACTTCAGGTACGGCAAAGGAAGGACAGTTACAGCTAAAAACTTGTGTTGACCAGACGGCCATTACCAGCTTTGAAAAATACACTGCTGTGGACGTTGTTTACTTCATTAATGTGTTTACTGTGTTAATGTACTGAGGATGGGAGTAGGATTCGGTATTCGGTTTTGGATTCGGCAGAATCTTAACCAGTGGATTCGGTATTCCGCCGAAACCCAAAAATCTGGATTCAGTGCATCCCTATTTATTAGTTGATTTATATTTTGTATACATTCTAGAAATGCCTCTGTGTGTTTGTACCTCCGTGCTCCATTGTGGGTTGACAGTGTTGCAGACCACTCCGGAGCGTTTCTCTTGGCCGTGGTGTGGTAGCGAGGGGAAGATGCTGTGCTTTCCAGGTTGGATGGAAAGCTTCAGGTAGGGGTCAGGATTGAAGAACATCCCCTTCTTCAAACCCACTGCCTGGAGGTCTGAAAGGGGTGGACATGAAAGCAAAGACTAGTTATGGAATGACACAAAAATGTTTGTCCTCTGTTATAATAAAAAAAAAGTGTGCCACAGGTTCAGATTTACACATTGCAGGATTTTCATTAGTGACTTTAAGGTGTAGGGGGTATCTCTGTGATTCAGTTGACTGCGAAGTTAAAACAGCACTATTCTTGAGACTACAGGCTTATACTTAGCCTAAGCAACAACATCCCAGGTCATTTCTTTTTTTTTAAACTATTTATTTAAAGTGCCCATATTATGCTCATTTTCAGGTTCATAATTAGGGCCTGAGCGCTGGCAGCTGCGAAGGCACTATTGAAACTGAAGGAATTATTATTATTAGGGCCCGAGCAGTGAAACTGCCAGGGACCTATTGTTTTTGTAGAGATTATTATTATTATTATTATTATTATTAGGGGTCCAAGCCTGAGTCTGGAAGAAACAGCGGTAGCAAAAGCTACGCCGTTCGCACAGCAGGGCTGTGGAACCCTATTGTTTTAAAAACATTTTTTTTACATTATTAGGGGTCCAAGCCCGAGTCTGGAAGAAACGGCGGTAGCAAAAGCTACGCCGTTCGCACAGCAGGGCTGTGGAACCCTATTGTTTTTCGAAGGATTTTCCTCCTCCTTTTTATTATTTTTCCAAATTTGGTAAAGATCGGCCATTAGGGGGCGCTAAAGGCAACGTAGATCAGTTTTGGCCCTTTTGCTCTCTAATGTTGATGGGATATTTGCATCGCCAATGTACAGCAGACCTTGAGGCTCACACCTCGCAATATTTATCCTTTTCATTGGTGACAATTTGCAGTGTCTGAGTGCAAATTCACACCCGCAAAAAGTGGCGTGTGCCAGCACCCCCAACCTGCAACAGGCGGGGGCCCGACATCGCTGCTTGCAGCTTTAATTATTAGGGCCCAAGCAGTTTCACTGCAAGGGACCTATTGTTTTTGTAGAGATTATTATTATTCCGCGACGTCACACGCACTTTTGAGGGTCTTACCATGGTGGAAAACTCACAAAAATTGGCCCACGTGTCAGACCTATCAAAAACTACAAAGTTCTGTAGTAACTTGGCTTGGTTTGTAATCAGGTAAATAATGATGTGATTTGAAACAGGTGATGTCAACAGGTGATTGTAATTATGATTTGGTACAAAAGCAGCATCCAAGAAAGGTCTAGTCCTTTAGGAGCAAAGATGGGCCGAGGATCGCCACTTTGCCAACAAATACGTGAGAAAATGTTTGAAATGTTTAAAAACAATGTTCCTCAAAGAAAGATAGGAAGACATTTGCTTATTTCACCTTCAACAGTGCATAACATAATTAAAAGATTCAAGGAATGTTCCGTGCGTAAAGGACAAGGGCGCAAGCCTAAGCTGAACAACCGTGATCTCCGATCCCTCAGGCGGCACAGCATCAAGAATCGTCATTCATCTATAAGCGATATCACCACGTGGGCTCAGGACTACTTTGGCAAACCTTTGTCAAGTACCACAATACGTAGTTACAGCCACAAATGCCAGATAAAACTGTACTGTGCCAAAAGGAAGCCCTATGTTAACAGTGCCCAGAAGCGCCGTGTACTGTGGTCAGATGAATCAGTATTTTAAGTATTTTTTGGGAGAAATGGAGAGATAGAGATTTTGGAGCACAATATGCTGCCTTCGAGAAGACATCTTTTCCAGGGACGTCCATGCATATTTCAACAAGATAATGCAAAACCACATTCTGCACACATTACAAAGTCCTGGCTGCAGAGGAAGAGGATACGGGTACTTGACTGGCCTGCCTGCAGTCCCAACCTGTCTCCAATAGAGAATGTGTGGCGCATTTGAAGCGCAAAATGCAACAACGAAGACCCTGTACTGTTGCCCACCTTAAGACTTGTTTGCAGCAAGAATGGGACAAAATTACACCTGAAACACTTCATCACTTGGTGTCTTCAGTCCCTAAACGTCTTTTAAGTGTTGTGAAAAGGAATGGCAACATTACAAAGTGGTAAATGCTTTACTGTTCCAACTTTTTTTGAAATGTGTTGCAAGAACCAAAATAGGATTTTAGTTTTTTTGAAATAAAAACAATACAAATCATGAGGAAAACATTAAATTATGTGCTGTTGTATTGTCTGCAATGAAATACAAGTCAAAGTACATTTAGAAATCACTGCTTTCTTTTTTTATTTGTGTTTTCCATACTGTCCCAACTTTTTCTGATTTGGGGTTGTAGAATAGTAAACTGTTTCATCTGAATTCACATTTAGGCTTGGGAGTGGTATGGTTGCTCTATAGCACCCCCTAATTAGTTTTAGCACTTGTGCACATTTTTGACGACCTCAATATAAATGAAAACTCACGAGAATTGGCGGCCACATAAACAGCTAGAAGCTTTGCGAGAGTGTTCGGCGATTTGGCCCATACCTGTAAGTGGGCTCCATAGTGCCCTCTAATGCCTGGAAGGCCTTAACTTGGACATAGTTGCTCCGATCTTCACCAGATTTAATACACATATTGCTCTAATCATTGCAGACATATTTCCCATTTACCTTCATTAGCTCTACCCAACCACAAGGCGGCCATATTTAATTATGCATTTCTCATGTGTTTTATATTCTTTCGAACTCGTCATAGGCCATGACTTCAATCTTCTTGAATCTTTGCAAGTAGTATCTGTGGACCCTCATGACGAAAAGTTATCCAAAGAATTTTGATAGTTCACAAAATGCGCGAGTTATAGAAACTTCCTGTCTAAACACAAAGTTGCATTATCTTGGCAACAATTATTCAGATTGCCCCGAAACTTGAGTAAGTTGTTCCACATGGCCAGTTTAGCATCTGAGCCAAACTTGGCGGCAATCGACCATTAGATGGCGCTGTTTATTTTTTTTATTTTATTTTTATAAATCAGCTAAATATCGATACATGGGAAACATACTTTGGATAACTACTCGTGGGGCGTGAGTCCAATTGGCATTAAAACTTGCATATAGACTCGGAGGACCCTCGTGACAAAATGTTATCCAAAAAAATTTCAGCAGAGACTTCCCTTTTCATTGGTGACGATTTGCATTGTCTGAGTGAGAAACGAAAACAGGAAGTGGGTGTAACTCAAGTGTACATTGTCCAAGTGGCTCAAAACTTTTCAGGATTCATAAGAGTCCAACCATGAGGACATATAATGGCCGCTATTTACTCAAAGTCATAGCGCCTCCTAGTGGCAACAGGAAGTAGGCCTAAAAGTCAAGGTGCTATACTTTGACGAACTCCTCCTAGAGATTTCATCAGATTGACTTCAAATTTGTCTGTACTATCTCAACACCTTAAGGATGAATAGTTATTAAAAGAAAAACTTTTCGTCGAACGGTGTGGGCGTGTCAGCCATTTTGAGCATCCATCGATGAACAAAGAAATTGTTGTAACGTTAGTGTACATTGTCATATCCGCGCGAAACTTCTCACGTTTGACAAGGGTCCAGGCCTGAGGACACCTACAGGCCAAAATTTACATTTGGTCATAGCGCCCCCCACTTGCAACACAAAATCTGCCTCATATGACAACATCCGATTTACATGAAACTTATGTGTGGTCTACATGTGATACTGAGCTGCCCCCTATAATTTAACTAAATAATTTAACTCAGCAGAGTTTCTTTTTGATTGGTGATGCTTGACCTGCCCCCTATGCTTAAGCCCCGCCCCCTTTCCTAACTGGTGACCCGATTAAGGTAGAGTCTTATGTAAGGTATCAATGAACTCAGCAGAGACTTCCTTTTTATTGGTAAAGGTTTTACCTGACCCCTATGCTTACTTACTTACTTACTAATTAACTATACGACGTTGAGTGTTGTGTTAGGTATTGTTGAACTCGGCAGGGAGTTCCCTTTTCATTGGTGATGATTTGCAGTGTCTGAGTGCCGCGCAGATGCATGGTTGCAAGGACCGGCGTCGCCAGTAACCCCGACGCGCGCAGAGGCGCGAGGGCCCGTCCAATGCTGCTTGCAGCTTTAACTGTGTTTTGATGTTGTACCAGAATAAGTTTACATGGTTTCATTTTCAAAAAACACCATATTTTTGTTGTACTGCACATTGCTGCAGCTTCTCTTTTCACCCTCTTTTCTGCCTATGTTCAGCTCTCTGTTTTAGCAACAGAGTGAGACGTCGTACTTCTTTACCATCTATGCAGTGAGTCGCACATGCTCAGTACCTAGGTAAGGCTCACACCAGATAGCTGTTTGTTTCTCTAACTTCAGTCAGTTACAAGGCAGGATTAGCAGGGAGACTTCTAAACGAGGGCGCACTTCCAACTTTGTGTGGAATACCTGCAGACGAGGGACATGTAAGTAGTTCTTCTGTAGATTATGGTGAACTAGTGTGTGTTGTAGCAGTGTTTTTCCATTGAGAACAAGCTAGCATGCTTTCAACTAGTGACGTAAAATGCCCTGCAGATTTTGAACAGCTCACCCGGAGACTGAAGGCAGGAGTCATTGAGAAACCTGTATCTCACTCAAAACAACATGGATGTTTTTTTTTCCAAGTTTGTATGCGTGTGGAAGCACCAGAGACACAAAATAATATGGGCACTTTAAATAAGTTATAGAATAAGTTAGGAACTAGCCACATGCTTAATCATTTTCAGGTGTGGAAAATTCAGTGAAACTTAAGGTGCTCTTGATCATGAAAAACTGGTAACAGAAAGATAAATGTTTTTAGGCCCTATCAGACAGCCACAGGAGAAAAACTCTATTGTGTACAATGGGTTAAATGTGTGGATATGCGCTGGGCTCAGGCCCGGATTGGCTAATCGGGAGCACCGGGAAAATTCCCGGTGGGCCGGTCTGTTTTTTTGGCCGCGAGGGCCGTTGTTGTTATGGCACTGGGTTGAAATATGGATGCTGTCCCTATGGCTGCCTGCACTCACAGCAGCCCCACTCTTTTTATTCATTATTTTATCGCAGTCCCACTCTTTTTTTATTTAATATTTTCTCGCAGAGTGCAGCCTGCAGGTTAATGATGACGTGATTATTTTGTGACTCCCTGCCCCCCGCGAAATTACGAATCCCACTATGGCAACGCCAAGACCCGCCCTTCAATCACTACTATTGGCCAGGCGTCCAAGGTAACGTAACCTGATTTGTTCAGGTCCTATCCCCTGACCAATCCGCTATCCTAACCTTAACCACTCGAGGTGAAATGCCTAATCCCCAACCAATCGAGCTGCTTCGGAGGGCGGGTCTTGGCGTTGCCATAGTGGGATTCGTAATTCCGCCCCCCCCCCCCCCCCCCCCCCCCGCCCCGACACGGCACCTAGAAAGTTGCTCAAAATAAAAAAGTCAGATAAAAATGGATAACAGGAAGCGCAAAGGCGGCGCTGAAAAGGCCAGAATAAAAAAGGAGAAAGCTTTGGAAAGTGACGCAGCCAAATGTTCTAAGCTGAGCACATTTTTCCTCAAAAAAACAAATGAAGACGACGAGGCCGGTAAGTAAGCTAACGTTAAGGTAGTTAAGAGCAGTGCAAGATGCTCGCGACCGTGCAAAACAACGTTGTCTGCAAACCACCGTTCATGTATCAAACGTTTTTCTTGTAGCTGTTCAGCAGCAGCCGCCTCTAGTCCGGTTTGCTGCTAACAGTGACGAGCAGCGAGACCCGGTAACGTTACCGAGCTCCAGTCATGAGCCCACCACACCAGAACCCTGCTCAATGAAACATGTCCTGAGATTATTATACATTAATAGCAATGAATCATTAATGAAACTGACTTGACTTGATTTGAAAGCTTTGTAAAAAGGGGATATTTGTGGTGAGAAATAAATGTAAAACATTTCATTTAGTGTCAGACACAGAGCCAGCTGTGAAGAGACTAATGTTCTCACTGAGACACAGGGAAGCTGCTGATGTACCATAATGTGTGAATAAGAAAACGTTATCACTGAAAAAATGCTTTTCTTACTTAGTATCTTACCTGTTTCCAGTTCAAATATCTAAATATTCTTAATTCAAGATACATTTACTAGACAAGCGAAATTATGTCGTTTTCTGAAAAAAACCTAAAAATTAAGTGATTTTGTTTTTTTGTTGTTGCTTAAAACAAGCTAAATCTAAAACAATTATTTTTGGCAGATAATGTGCCTTGTTTTAAGCAAAAATCACTTAATTTTGAGGTGTTTTTTCATACTTGTTTAGTTAATGCATCTTGATGTAAGATTTTCTTTTAGATACACGAGACAAAAATACTAAGTAAGAAAAGCATTTTTTTTTTGCAGTGATCACATTATTTACAATATAACAACTTTCTATTCCCAAGTGTTACTAGTGACCCATTATGTTTTTAATCAAACAATAGTGAATATACAAAGCTCACGATTGAAAGGGAATAGGATAAAAGTAATATGAATTAAGCCTTTAGTCGTGAACTAAAGTGGGCCGGTCTAAGGCATGAAACTCCAGGGCTGAAAATGAGTCCCAATCCGGCCCTGGCTGGGCTGCACCTTCTATTGAGATCTTATCCTGAGTATATCATTCACAGTTTTAGTGGAGGAGTTGATATTCTGAAATTAAAAAATGTTGTTGCTAACAAAATAAATAAGGATTCAGTGTTGTAACATAATCTCTTTCTGGGCAATGCCGAGGAATCTTTGAAAGAACATTTCAGATCTCCATGTTGGGGAATAAAATGGTAACGAGTTACTGCACAGGTCTGTAATTCCATAGGCTCTTGTGTGTGGTAGCATATTCTTTTCATATAGTAGCTGGAAAGTATTTTAAAGAATTCTATGGGCTTTCCAGATTACTGAAAACATACTTATGTGAGTGAAGGACATAACTACAGGTCAACAGGCATGTTACTGCCAGTGTGATCAGTGTGTCATTGTTAATGAGTACATTGTTGATGGTGTGTGTAAAAGGTAGATATAATTGCTGTAATATCCCTTCATTTTGTTTGAACTGTGTCAAGGTTGTGTTGCCCTTGTTTTTTGGGGATTCAAATTGACTTTCAACTGGTTTGTACATAATTTGAGGAGTAAAAGGTAGCCAGAGGGGGATCCTCTGACTTAATCTAAGGTGATATATGATGTAAGAATATATGATAACAGACAATTTTCAAGATTCAAGTAGGAAAGAGTGCAAACACTAGACCTCTTATGTTTTTAATGTAGTGTTATTTTTGGTCTGAATGCCTTCGTACAGTAATGTATATCTGGCATTAAAAAAGTTGGCTTATTCTAAATGTCTAAAAGAATACTTCTAATCATGTCTTCAAATTGTAGTTACTAGTGCAGTGCCCTTTTGGAGAGTGTGCCTGTTCGGATTGAGCCGATTGCTTGGTTCCCAGTATTGCTGCTTGCAGCCAAGTTGGGTGGCGTGCTTGTTTGAAACTCATCCAGTGGTAAATAAAATCTGTCGATGCTTTTGTTAATGCTTTGAGAGAATTGGCAAAGTCATTGCTGCAGCGGGTGTGCTGACAACAACTAAGAAAAAAGATCATATTTCTCCTGTATTAGCTTCTCTGCACTGGCTTCCTGTTAAATCCAGGATTGAATTTAAAATCCTTCTCCTGACCTACAAAGCTCTTAATGGTCAGGCACCATCATATCTTGAAGAGCTCATAGTACCGTATTGTCCCACTAGAGCACTGCGCTCCCAGAATGCAGTTACTTGTGGTTCCTAGAGTCTCTAAAAGTAGAATGGGAGCCAGAGCCTTAAGCTATCAGGCTCCTCTCTTGTGGAACCAGCTCCCAGTCTGGGTTTGGGAGGCAGATACTGTCACCACATTTAAGAGTAAACTTAAAACTTTTCTCTTTGACAAAGCTTATAGGTAGGGAGTGAGGAGTTGCAGTGTTCGCCTAAACCGGGGGGATGGTGTACATATCTACAGACACCTTCCCTTCTCTGCTTCTCTCCATGGTCGTCAAATTCATCTACCAACCATTATAGAGCTGGCTCAGGTTTTGCTCTTAGTTATGCTGTTATAGTTTTAGGCTAGCGGGGAACTTCCTTTGACACACTGAGCTCCTCTCTCTGAGTGCATCCACGTCCCAGAAATGCTTGTCACTAACTTAGCTCTGGGGAGCTTATTTCCCGGAGTTCTTATGTTTTCTCGCCCCACAGTTTGGTTGCAGCTGTCTCCGTGGTCCTGCTTGGCACCCTGCTATGCCCTCCTACGCCCTAGAGTGCCCTGCTACGCCCTGCTATGCCCTGCAGTGCCCTGCTACGCCATAAACTACTACAACTACTATTTCTAGTCATAGTTCCAATATTGTTATTGTTATTAGGGGTCCAAGCCCGAGTCTGGAAGAAACGGCGGTAGCATAAGCTACGCCGTTCGCACAGCAGGGCTGTGGAACCCTATTGTTAGGGGTCCAAGCCCGAGTCTGGAAGAAACGGCGGTAGCAAAAGCTATGCCGTTCGCACAGCAGGGCTGTGGAACCCTATTGTTTTTCTAATGATTTTTCATCATCATCATCATCATCAGGGGTCCAAGCCCGAGTCTGGAAGAAACGGCGGTAGCAAAAGCTATGCCGTTTGCACAGCAGGGCTGTGGAACCCTATTGTTTTTCTAAGGATTTTCCTTTTTATTTTTCTTCTCCGCGTAAAAGTCCCGCTACAGCCTAAACCGTACATAGTGGGGCGGTGCCCTTTTCAGGACTGGTCCAGAACCCGGCAAGGACCTCAGGCGCAAGAATTGTCCCACTTCCACCACTAGGTGGCGCTATAGCAGAAAAAACGCGTTTGATCCTATAACTTCCAAACTGTACATCGCAAATTAAAAATACACATATCCACGCGTTCCTTCACGTCGAAAGGAGCCAGTTGAGGTGGTTCGGGCGTCTGGTAAGGATGCCCCCTGGGCGCCTCCCTAGGGAGGTGTTCCAGGCACGTCCAGCTGGGAGGAGGCCTTGGGGAAGACCCAGGACTAGGTGGAGGGATTACATCTCCAACCTGGCCTGGGAACGCCTCGGGATCCCCCAGTCAGAGCTGGTTAATGTGGCTCGGGAAAGGGAAGTTTGGGGTCCCCTGCTGGAGCTGCTCCCCCCGCAACCCGACCACGGATACGCGGACGACGATGGATGGATGGATGGATATCCACGCGTTCCCTGGTTCCAACTGAATCTCTTGATATAGGCCACGCCCATTTCTGCCTACACTTTTATGACATAAGGTTGCAAAAAGAATTCTTAAAGGATATAAAGTGTGTATGTTAAGCACAAACAAATTTGTGTAGCTAACTATGAAAACACCAACTTTGCCATATCTCGGCCAAAATGAATGCGATCAACGCGAAACATTAGATTGTTGTTTGTCATGACCCTCTGAAGGGGCCCCACACATTTTAAGAAAATTGGCCACTAGGGGGCGCTACAGGAACAAAAAGTTTATATCTAATGAATTACACATCTCACATTAGAAAAACATACATCCACGTGTTCCTTGAATCAATCTGAATCAAATGATGTAGGCCACGCCCATTTCTGCTGAGAATTTTTTCCGAATATTGCGCAAAAACAACTTTTTCGAACTTGTCCTAGGCCGTGCCACCGATCTGTACGAAAACTGGTAGGTGGCACCTCCAGATACACTTGACCAAAAATTATAAAAAGAATTTTGCTAAGTTAAGGTGAGACACGGCAGACAAAAACATCGGGTTTTTTTCACTGGTCAATTTTGAGATTTTGGGCTATTTGTCTTCAATAACATGTCTTCTTTCAGACTTGTGGTGAATAAAAGTCCGAAATACACATTTAGGTCTTTATTTTACTATACTTTGAGTGTTTGCGTTAGATTTCACCTAAATTCAACAAAAGTTGACGTTCTAAATCATCGCGCTGCTCCGCGATCGCTGTCTCCACCCTGTCATCTCATATACCCTTGGAAAGCTCTATCTCTCCTTTACAATGCTGTCGGATCCAAATATGGTCATTTCCTTTTTATCAGCAACCAATCGTGAAAGTAAAAGGGCGGATTTAACTCTAAATGCACA
This sequence comes from Gymnocephalus cernua, assembly GCA_023631565.1. Classification (NCBI taxonomy): domain Eukaryota; kingdom Metazoa; phylum Chordata; class Actinopteri; order Perciformes; family Percidae; genus Gymnocephalus; species Gymnocephalus cernua. The sequence goes on along the minus strand of CM042446.1, from coordinate 12,489,740 downwards.
ATCTCTTCTTACTTACTTCTTACTTAATCCTCTTACTCTAACCCCAAAAAACTTTTTTCCATCTTCTCTAATCTGCTAGATTCCCCCAGTCCACCTCCTCCCTCCACCCTCCTACCAACACACTTTGTCAACTACTTTGTAAAAAAGATAGATGACACACGCTCTTCATTCTCCACCACACCTTCTGAAATCACCTTACCACCCATCACATCCAGTACTCTCTCCTCTTTCACCCCTCTATCTCCAAATCAAATTCTTACTTTGATTACTTCTGCCCGCCCAACCACCTGCCCCCTGGATCCTATCCCTTCTCACCTTCTCCAGTCCATTGCTTCTGACCTCCTTCCTTTCCTCACTCATCTCATTAACATCTCCTTGTCAACAGGCTGTTTCCCCGATGCCCTCAAGGAGGCAAGAGTGACCCCACTACTCAAAAAACCAACACTGGATTCCTCTGATGTAAATAACTGTCTACCCGTCTCCCTTCTTCCATTTCTATCTAAGACTCTTGAGCGCGCCATTCATAATCAACTCTCTACCTATCTCCACCAGAACAACCTTCTTGATCCCCACCAGTCTGGCTTCAAGGCTGGTCATTCAACAGAAACTGCCCTCCTTGCTGTCACCGAGCAGCTTCACATCGCTAGAACAACCGATCTTTCTTCCATCATCATCCTTCTGGACCTTTCTGCTGCCTTTGACACAGTGAACCACCAGATCCTCATTTCGACACTCCAGAATCTGGGTGTCTCAGGCTCTGCGCTATCATTGCTCACATCTTACCTGACAGACCGTACCTACCGGGTAACTTGGAGAGGATCTAGCTCAGATCCTTGCCCACTCAAAACTGGGGTTCCTCAGGGATCAGTCCTGGGTCCCCTCCTCTTTTCTCTGTATACCAACTCTCTTGGGTCTGTCATTCAGTCCCACGGCTTTTCTTATCATAGCTACGCAGATGACACCCAACTAATACTCTCCTTTCCTGAGTCTGAAACTCAAGTAGCAGCACGTATCTCAGCCTGTCTAACTGACATCTCCTCTTGGATGTCCACACACCATCTGAAACTCAACCTTGACAAGACTGAGCTCCTTTTCATTCCAGGGAAAGGCTCTCCTACCCAAGACCTGACTATAACAATCAACAACTCTGTGGTTGTCCCCACCCAGACTGCTAGAAACCTGGGTGTGACACTTGACGACCAACTATCTTTCACTGCTAACATTGCTGCAACCACCCGATCTTGTAGATACATGCTGCATAACATCAGAAGGATACGTCCCCTTCTAACGCAGAAGGCGGCCCGGGTTCTGGTTCAGGCTCTAGTCATCTCACGTCTAGACTACTGCAACTCCCTCCTGATTGGCTTGCCGGCATGTGCCATCCGACCCCTGCAGCTCATTCAGAACGCAGCAGCTCGGCTTGTCTTCAACCTCCCCAAGTTCTCTCACACTACACCGCTCCTCCGCTCTCTTCACTGGTTACCAGTTGCTGCCCGCATCCGCTTCAAGACACTGGTACTTACATACAGGGCCACTACTGGATCAGCCCCAGTTTACATCCAGGACATGGTCAAACCATATACCCCAACCCGCCCACTTCGCTCTGCATCAGCCAAACTGCTTGCTGCTCCTCCACAGCGAAGGAGAACTAATCACTCATCGAAATCCCGACTGTTCACCGTCCTGGCTCCCAAATGGTGGAACGAACTCCCCACCGACATCAGGATGGCCGAAAGCCTACACACATTCCGCCGAAGGCTAAAAACACATCTCTTACAACTACACCTCGGATAATAAAAAAAAAAAATGTTGAACCTGCGCTTCCATGTCTCTTTGTAGCTTTACTTATTTTAAGCTATCTACTTGCACTTTCATATGTCTCTTTGTAGCTTTACTTATTTTAAGCTATCTACTTGCACTTTCATATGTCTCTTTGTAGCTTTACTTATTTAAAGCTAATGTACTTGCACTTATTACCTGCTGTCTTGAGTTTGTACCTTCACAGTTGAAAGCACTTAATTGTAAGTCGCTTTGGATAAAAGCGTCAGCTAAATGACATGTAATGTAATGTAATGTAATGTAATCTCATTGGCTGATGCCAATTTCTGACAACGTGATTCGTTCAGAATCGTCACGTGACGTGCTCTAACAGTTTCCGCGGTAGCTGCAAATGAAAACAATGCGTCGGAGATCATCTCAGAGAAGACGAAAACAGTTGTCATTAGCAAGAAGACACAGTGGATTACAAACTAAGACAGCAGATGATGAAGTGCCTTCACATAGTACGTCGATGTGTAAACTGTCGTTCTGAAAACAGACAGCTGTCAGACAGCTGAGGTAATGAGAAATATCTCTCTCTCTCTCTCTCAGCAGTTTACAGAAATTCATAGCCTACATGTCATATATTAAATATGTAGGTGTCACATACTATTCCAATATAATTACTATACAATATTAAACAAATCTGTAATTGTGGGATCCTAAAGTGGTTGTGAGTCCCTCAGGCTGTGGTAGGCAGATAGATACATATTTAGCTAGCTGTCACTGGAGCTGCTGTCCCTTCCAGGAGAACTACCAGCTTCTTTTCTGGTATTAACTTTGGGAAGTTTTATTTTTTGGGCTATTTTTCCAAGGTGTAAATCTCTTAGTGAACAGACTCTTTCCCAGTGGAGGAGGAAGTGCATCTCTGACCCAGTTAGTGGTCACTGAGCCTGTTTAGTCAGGATCAGTCTCTTCTTCGTATCTCTGACAGTGTTCAGATAATCTGTCAAATAACCATTTAGTCTACTTTATTTGCTTTCTCCATTGTTCTAAATATTGGTCTTTTGAATGATTCATAAGAAGCTCATCCCAGTGTATCACTGGATGTCTAGTGACAGCCTGCTCAAGCGCATGCAGCATGGAGGCACGCAGAATGCCTCAACTTGGTCATATGGTTATATATGTCTTTGTGGGGAAAAGCAGGGTTAAGGCTGCAGCCAGTACGGCTATTTCTTTATGTAATGAGGTTGCCTCTGCCATGCTGGCTGTTTTGGAGAAATTGTGGCTTCAGAGCACAGACTGTCAACGCAATGAAGGATGACGACATGGTTAGGGTCTCAAAAGCCTATAGTGTCCATTCCACCAGTGCAATAATTAGTTTTGGATGTTAAACAGTGTGATACATGGATCTTACTTGGACCTAAAGGCATATTTTGTCTGTAACTGATGGCTTTCAATAGAAATTAGTGGAATTTTGCCATAAAAATCTTTAAAGCCCGTTTTCTCAAAATTACTTTTTCTTTCCTCATACTCCAAGTCTGAAATCTCCACTTCAGTAGCACCTATATACACCAAACCTTCCAGTCTTGTACATGGTTATATTGTGAAGACATTTACAGAGGGATTTGTAAATATATTATTCCTAGCCTGATTTATATAACATTTTATTCCAAAAAACATGGCGAAAATCGATTTTTTAAGGCTATTGACAGTATATTCTGATTTACAGGATAACAAAAGTAGATATCCATAAATCCCTCTGTAATTTTTTTCCCATCTAATATGTGAACACAATGAAAAAGTAATTTTGAATGTGGCTTTATCCAATACTCAGATTTCATTGTTTTTTAAATATATGCAAATTAGCTCATATTTCATTAGATAATGCCTAATTTGCATATTTAAACATTAAATTACAGAAAACTTGTAATACATTTTTTTCTCATCTTAATGTAAGTAATCAACTGGCAGAGTTTCATGGTGATATCTGCTAGTTAAAAAAGTTCCCTATTCACCTGTAGTGTCTCGCCTTAAAGTATGCGCATTTGACGACCAAATAAATTATCCTAGCTAGATACCAAACACAAACTTAATCATATGTCGGCCAAATTAAATGGTATAAGCAAAACCTTGTTCAACATCCTACTCCGATTCGCTGTACCAAATTTGGTGAAGATCGACAATTAGGGGGCGCTATAATAAACGTTTGCTTTTTGGAAAATAACTCAATGCATTTACATGGGAAATTTGCAATTGCAATATCTCAGCCACAGTACATCCTATCAACACGAAACTTGTGATCCTTGTTTGTGATGCATGCCCCTCTGAGGCCCTGTACCAAATTTGGTAAAGATCGACCATTAGGGGGCGCTATAGTCAACATAGACTCTGTAAAATTTCGCTACAGCCTAAACCGTAATGGATGGGGAGGTGCCATTTTCAGGACTGGTCCACAACTCCGCAAGGACCTCAGGCGCAAGAATTGACCCACTTCCACCACTAGGTGGCGCTATAGCAGAAAGAAAAAAAACGCGTTTGGCACTATATTTCCCACAACGTACACCAGACATTGAAAAATCTCATCTCCACGCGTTTCCTGGATGTAATTGAATCACCTGATGTAGGACCCGCCTATTTCACCCTAGATTGTTTTTTGTGAAAAATTGCGATATATCAAAAATCTACTTTTTCAATCTCCTCCTAGACCGTGCAACTGATCTGCACAAAACTTGGCAGGTAGAATCTCCAGACCGACCTGACAAAAGTATTAAAAGAATTTTTATAGGATACAAATTGCGCATATTACTCACAAACAAATTTGTGTATCTAACTATAAAAACAGACACTTTGCCATACTTCGGCCAAAATAAAGGCTATCAACGCAAAACTTTAGATTCTTGTTTGTCATGAAACTGTGGAGGGGCCCCACACATTTTACAAAAATTGGCCACTAGGGGGCGCTATAAGTACAAAAAGATTATATCTCATGAACAGCTCATCCGATTTTTACCAAATTCGGAGGGTACCATCAAGGGCCACACCTGAAAGTACCCCTCCAGTGGGGTACTGATTGGTCAAAGTGGGCGTGGCCTATGAGACTCACGTCTAGATTTACCCCTTACACTGATGTGAGCCACTTTAAATTTACAGGGTAGATGTAAAATGGCTCATGGACCTCACCTACCAAAAATTACACATGTGGACCACTAGGTGGCGCTATAATGTTTGTTTGTCTTTACAACATTACACATTGCACATTAGAAAACCATACATCTTCGTGTTCCTTGAATCAATCTGAATCACATTATGTAGGCCACGCCCATTTCTGCTGAGACGTGTTTTCACAATATTGCGCAATGCGCAAAACCAACTTTTTTTTAACTCGTCCTTGGCAATACGACCGATCTGAACGAAACGTGGTAGGTAGCACCCCTAGATACACCTGACGAAAAGTTGCAAAAAGCATTTCGCTACGTTAAAGTATGCGCATTTGACGATCAAACAACTTTTCCTAGCTAGCTACCACACACAAACTTTATCATATGTCGGCCAAATTAAATAATATCAGCAAAAAAATAAATTCAACATCCCACTGCGATGATCTGTACCAAATTTCGCGAAGATCGGACATTAGGGGGCGCTATAATAAACGTTTAAGTTTTTGACAAATAACTCAATGCATTTAAATGGGACATTTTCAAATGCAGTATGTCAGCCACAGTACATGCTACCAACGCGAAACTTGGGGTGCTTGCAGGGCCGGATTGGGACTCATTTTCAGCCCTGGAGTTTCATGCCTTAGACCGGCCCACTTTAGTTCACGACTAAAGGCTTAATTCATATTACTTTTATCCTATTCCCTTTCAATCGTGAGCTTTGTATATTCACTATTGTTTGATTTAAAACATAATGGGTCACTAGTAACACTTGGGAATAGAAAGTTGTTATATTGTAAATAATGTGATCACTGCAAAAAAAAATGCTTTTCTTACTTAGTATTTTTGTCTCGTGTATCTAAAAGAAAATCTTACATCAAGATGCATTAACTAAACAAGTATGAAAAAACACCTCAAAATTAAGTGATTTTTGCTTAAAACAAGGCACATTATCTGCCAAAAATAATTGTTTTAGATTTAGCTTGTTTTAAGCAACAACAAAAAAACAAAATCACTTAATTTTTAGTTTTTTTTCAGAAAACGACATAATTTCGCTTGTCTAGTAAATGTATCTTGAATTAAGAATATTTAGATATTTGAACTGGAAACAGGTAAGATACTAAGTAAGAAAAGCATTTTTTCAGTGATAACGTTTTCTTATTCACACATTATGGTACATCAGCAGCTTACCTGTGTCTCACAGTGAGAACATTAGTCTCTTCACAGCTGGCTCTGTGTCTGACACTAAATGAAATGTTTTACATTTATTTCTCACCACAAATATCCCCTTTTTACAAAGCTTTCAAATCAAGTCAAGTCAGTTTCATTAATGATTCATTGTTATTAATGTATAATAATCTCAGGACATGTTTCATTGAGCAGGGTTCTGGTGTGGTGGGCTCATGACTGGAGCTCGGTAACGTTACCGGGTCTCGCTGCTAAATTACGAATCCCACTATGGCAACGCCAAGACCCGCCCTGCGAAGCAGCTCGATTGGTTGGGGTTAGGCATTTCACCTCGAGTGGTTAAGTTTAGGATAGCGGATTGGTCAGGGGATAGGACCTGAACAAATCAGGTTACGTTACCTTGGACGCCTGGCCAATAGTAGTGATTGAAGGGCGGGTCTTGGCGTTGCCATAGTGGGATTCGTAATTTCGCGGGGGGCAGGGAGTCAAAAAATAATCACGTCATCATTAACCTGCAGGCTGCACTCTGCGAGAAAATATTAAATAAAAAAAGAGTGGGACTGCGATAAAATAATGAATAAAAAGAGTGGGGCTGCTGTGAGTGCAGGCAGCCATAGGGACAGCATCCATATTTCAACCCAGTGCCATGACAACAACGGCCCTCGCAGCCAAAAAAACAGACCGGCCCACCGGGAATTTTCCCGGTGCTCCCGATTAGCCAATCCGGGCCTGGGTGCTTGTTCGGCACGCCGCCCTGGGGCTCTGTACCAAATCTGGTAAAGATTGGCTATTAGGGAGCGCTAAAGTCAACGTAGACCAGATTGGGCCCTTTTGCTCTATCGATGTTGATGGGATATTTGATTCAAGATTCAAGATGTTTATTGTCATATGCACACAGTTTACACCAGGCAATGAAATTCTTAAATTGCAAAGTTTCCGACACTCAAGTATAAAAACACAAAAATATAAATATAAAATATACACAATATACTTAAAAATATACTTACAAGATGCATGTTTAAAGTTTGCATACGTAAAGTTTGCATTAAGCAGAAGCACTGAATGGCATAAGAGATAGAATATAGACATTGGAAAGTGCAATTATTCACAGTATAGTGCAAATAGTGATTATAGTGCAGATATACTGAGTTGTCATGAGACTGAGTCATTCAACAGCCTGATGGCCTGTGGAAAAAAACTGTTTTTAAGTCTGGATGTTCTGGCTTTCATGCTCCTATAGCGTCTGCCAGAGGGTAGCAGTGTGAACAGTGTATGCTGGGGGTGTGTAGTGTCTTTGATGATGTCGTGTGCCCTCTTTGTGACCCGGGTTTTGTAAATGTCCTGAAGTGATGGGAAGGCTGTTCCACAGATGTATTGTGCAGTTTTAATCACACGTTGGAGAGCTTTCCTTTCCTGTACTGTGCAGTTTCCAAACCACACTGTGATGGAGTTGGTCAGGATGCTCTCCACTGTACATCTATAGAAGTTGCTAAGGAGTTTGGTGGGCAGACCAAATTTCCTCAGCTTTCTTAGGAAGTACAGCCGCTGCTGGGACTTCCTGGCAATGTGCTGGGTGTTGTGAGACCAGGAGAGGTCCTCACTGATGTGGGTGCCGAGGAATTTAAAGGTTTTCACCCTCTCTACCTGTGCCTCACCGATGTAAAGTGGGCTGTGCAGGTCTCTCCTCCTCCTCGGGTCGATAATCATCTCCTTAGTTTTCTCTGCATTTAAGGAGAGATTATTTGTGTGGCACCAGGACACCAGCTGAGCCACCTCCTCCCTATAGTCTGTCTCAGCCCCACCAGTGATCAGGCCGATGACTGTTGTGTCATCCGCAAACTTGATGATGGTGGTGTTGCGCTGGGTGGGGGCACAGTCATAAGTGAAGAGGGTGTACAGAAGAGGACTCAGCACACAGCCCTGGGGTGTCCCTGTGCTCACCGTCCTTGTGCCTGATGTCTGGGTACCAACTCTGACTGTCTGGGGTCTGTCTGTGAGGAAGTCCAGGACCCAGCTACAGAGGGAAGGTGTCAGTCCAAGGATGAGGAGCTTCTCAGCCAGTTTGGTTGGGAGGACCGTGTTGAATGCTGAGCTGTAATCAATAAACAACATTCGAACATACGTGTCCTTGTTCTCCAGATGTGTGAGAGCTGTGTGGATGGCGGTGTTTACTGCATCATCAGTGGAGCGGTTCCGACAATACGCAAACTGTAGGGGTCCAGTGTGTCCGGGATGGTCTTTTTAATGTGGGTCATGACACTTCATCACAATTGAGGTGAGTGCGATGGGACGGTAGTCATTTAAGCAAGTTATGGTGTTTTTCTTAGGGAGGGGCACAATGGTTGTAGTCTTGAAGCAGGTGGGCACAGAAGATAGTGAGAGGGACAGATTGTAAATATCCGTTAGTACCTCAGCCAGCTCCGCTGAGCAGACCTTCAGTGCACGGCCCGGGATGTTATCAGGGCCTGCTGCCTTCCGGGGATTCGTTCTCCTCAGCGCCCTGCACACCTCAGCTGTTGTCACCGTGAGTGAATAGCTCTGTGCTGCCTCTGTTGGTAGAGTCCCTCTGCTGGTGTTGAGGGTGTCGAAGCGAGCGTAGAACTTATTCAGCTCATCTGGCAGTGTGCTTTGGCTAGTTGTGACCTCCCTGCTCCTCTGCCGATAGTCTGTGATGTGTTGCAGGCCCTGCCACATGCGCCGGGGATCCACGTGGTGTAGTATCCCTCCAGCTTCACTCTGTACTGTCTCTTGGCTTCTCTGATAGATCTGCGTAGATCATATCTTGCCTTTTTGTAGCCCTCAGCGTCACCAGAGGCAAATAAAGTGGAGCGGGCACGCAGCATGGACCTTACATCACAGTTTATCCAGGGTTTTTGGTTTGGGAATATTTTGTAGCATTTGGTGGGGACAATGTTATCTATGCATGTGCTGATGTAGCTAGTAACCACTGAAGCATATTCTTCTAAGTCCACAGTACAGTCCTCTCTCTCAGCAGCAGTCTTAAACACATCCCAGTCCGTACTGTTAAAGCAGTCCTGCAGCACAAGATCAGTTTCTTCGTTCCATACTTTAACAGTTTTACTTACTGGCCTGTTTGAGAAGCTGTCTGTAAGATGGGTAGAGGAACACGGAGATGTGATCGGATTGTCCGAAGTGGGGGCGGGGGGCTGCCTTATAGGCGCCCTTTACGTTGCTGTAGACGTGGTCCAGAATGTTGTTATCCCTCGTCGGGAAGCTCACGTTCTGTTGGTACAATAAGAAAAAACGGTGTCGGGAGCACTTCGCAAACACGTCTGCCACGCTGGGCGCCATGTTGTCTGGACATCGTTGCATCGGCAACGTACCGCAGACCTTGCGGCTCACGCCTCTCTATATTTACCGACATTCGCCTCCACACCGTCAGGCTTTAGGTTCCGCTTTCGCACGCTCCCTGGGGCGTCGGGTGTGACTTGCATCAGTGGCTTGGACCCCGTCATAACTGCTTGCAGTTCTAGTTATAATTGCCACTGTTCATCGTACCCCCAACTGGCAATGTCAGACAAACGCCCACCAAGAGTCTGAATCTGTCCGAGGTTTCTCCCTTTCAGATTCAGACTCTGATGAGTTTATACATGCTAGATACACAAGGTAAAGAAACAATAAGTAAACAAGTTAAAGTGAATCAGTTGGACTGGCAATGATTTAAATTAGTGCTGTAAAACGATTAAAATATTCGCAATTAATCGCATCAATGTCATAGTTAACTTGCGATTAATCGCAATTAATCGCACATTTTTATCTATTCTAAATGTCCCTTGATTTCTTTTTGTGTCATATATTTTCATTTTAATTCTCTTATCAACATGGAAAAGTGGATCAGCTGCTTTGTGCAAATGTTTTTTTTTAATTGAAAACATTGGCATATACGTAGTGTTCAATTTCACACTAACATTCACACTTGGAACTAATAATCTGTCACATAATGTAACACTGTTACCTTGATTTTCCATTGCAGATAGTACTGCCTCATGCCTGAGGCGAGCATGGCCTGTTGTCATAGCGACTATGGTTTCCCCCGACTCATTTCCTGGTTGTCCTTCTCCATAAACAACGTAAAATCAAGGAGAGGGTTAACTTCTCCTGCTCCAGGTTTCCCACCGTGGTCAGAAAGAACAGAGGAGACACTTTGTTTCTCTCACTGACTGTAGAGTCACTACTCGCTCGCTCCGAAGCTAATCGCCGTCACGAGCCTACAAGCTATGCGGTTCACAAGCCCAAACCGTCCGTGCCTTGTGTCTGTTTTGTTTCCGGTCTCTGACCCGCCCTTCAATCACTACTATTGGCCAGGCGTCCAAGGTAACGTAACCCCATTTGTTCAGGTCCTATCCCCTGACCAATCCACTATCTTAACCACTCGAGGTGAAATGCCTAACCCCAACCAATCGAGTTGCTTCGTAGGGCGGGACATGGTGTTGCCATAGACAGTTAAAGAAATGGACTAACAGATCCAACAGATCCCGTTGCTCTCTCTATGCGTTAATCGTGTGTTAAAAACAAAACAAAATTGTCGGCGTTAAAATGGGTTTGGGTTAACGCCGACAATTTTTTTAACACACGATTAACTTGAAAATGGGTTTGCGTTAACGCCGTTAATAGCGCGTTAAACTGACAGCCCTAATTTAAATATATCACTTTTTTAGAGAGACATCACTAAAAAAAGACCATAATTACTAGATAGAGCTGCAGGTCAAAGGAAGGATCAGATGAGGACAGAGTGTTTGGATGCACTGATTGCAAGGCTTTAAATGGTGAAGTAAAGCAATACAAGAATAGATGGAAAGAAAAAGACAGATGTTGGTATATTACCTGACAAGGAAAAGTTAATGAGCCTCCTGTTGCCCAGTCCATGGCTGACTTCAGGACTAACCACTGGCTTTAATACCTGAGGATACATACAGACATGAAAAGTTAAGAACTGTCCTCAAATAAAAATAACACAAAAACCCAGTCAAAATGAAATGGAAAGGAAATTGGGTCACTGCAGCCAAAAAACGCAGTAAATAAAGCAAGTAATGCAAAAATTAAACAAATACATCAATACATTTATGATTTTATATTTAATGGATTCATCATATAAAACAAGAAAGAAAGAAACAAACAGAACAGCTCAGACAAGACATGACCAAAGGGGTAACAGTAGACAATAGAAATTAAGATAACAGGCATTACTATCATCCCCAGCCCTCCCAAAACACTAAATAGAGTACATCAAATGACATCAAAGAAAACGTGGACAAATAAAAAGGTTACAAATTTGCTATTATTTACAGAGAAGGTACGAAGATAGGCTATACTGGATTAGGAAACCCTTGTGGTATGGAAGATTACAGAGTAGGTCCAATAAACTCTGAGTAAGGATCCCAGACTCTATAGAATGTCTTCAGTGAGAAGTGAAGCATACATGTAATGTATTCATTGGGAACACACTCCATTACAAGATTGTGCAATTACTTTTTTGTTGGAGCGATGTCCTTAAAAGCAAAACATTCTTCCTAGCGGCAAAAGTGAATGTTTATGGTTACCCAGGCCATCCAGCTGAGCTTTGTCCTCCTCCCACTCCTTCTCTCAGGATGTCTGGGAGACAGCAGTCCCAGCTGGAGACGCATGCCGTCCATCACACCCATACAAATCAAACGCTGTGTCTTCTCTGTCTAGACTAAACGGGCAAAGCAGACAAATATCCCTTCACTGCTTTTCCGTCTGTCCATCTCTATGTTGTTCTTCTCCTCATTCTCTCTTTGTTGTGTCTTCCTCTAGCAGTTTGAACCGGTGCTTTCCACCCCTCGCCTCAAAAACATGAATGACTTAGCTGGTGTGGACTCTCTTCTCCTATCTCTACTCTCTCCCTTCCTCTCTTCAGATGGCGGTTATTTTTATTCGCTTGTCATCAGGAAGCAAGTACAGATCAATTTCCTGGCCCATCAGCATTTGCAGAGGCCCAGAGCAGCAGAATGGGAAGGCAAACACTGAAACCCAATCACCTAGCTGAACAACATCTTGATAACAGGGTCTGACTGATATACGTAGAAGGGCACACACATCCACACACACACACACATACACACAGTTGGACCTCCGTTTTTGCTTTGTTTCGTTTGATGCATACCCAGCAGTTTGAACTTACAGTACATTGTATTCCGAATAATCGTAGCTCAAATGATGATGTCATAGGTCATGTGACAACACATCATTTTAGGCACCCTACAGGTATGAAACAGATCTTTGTCAAATTTGGGTCAGCAGAATGTCAAGATTTTCACAATACTTCCATGAACAGTGCTGCCGTGGTGAGGCAAAAATTAGCATCTTTCACCATGACACAGGAAGCTGCTGTAACTTGACTTAGTCTAATCTGCCCCACATTTCACATGCTGGCTAAGAGTCCAGGCCTGAAGACATCTCCATGCCCTTATTGAGTCACATAGCGCCACCTACTGACAACAGTTCAGCCCATTATGAACGGTAAAGAACAGAGAGAGAGAGAGAGAGAGAGACAGTGATTTTCTGCAGGTGGGCTTTTGTCATCACTGCGCTGATTGAATCCATTCACCACACACACAAATGCCATTATGAAAATAAAAAAAAACACTAAACTAAGGTAAGAATAAAACCAAGACCCCCATTTAGCTAATCTAACTACAGCTTAGCTAACTACACAAGCTTGGAGGATGATGTATGACTTGCAGATTCAGAACAACTTTTTTTTACTTTGAGCACAAAATTAAGTTAATTGTCAAAACTATTTGGCGAACAGTGTGGTTAGTTAACATCGTCAGGAAATGACTCAGATAAATATGAAATATAAAATTGTCAAAATACAATGGAGGGAGCCTTTAAGGGGATTAGCTCTTAGCAGAATCATCCTTGCTGCTCAACTTCTTTGAAAGCTTCTTCAAAGAGCAGAGCCTTTTCCTGTGTAATCTAACTATTTGCAATGGATGGTCAATTATTTGACGTGTCACTGACTGAAATATAACTACTTCAGTAGTAGATCAAAGCATGGCAAGATACAATTACAAAGTAGCTTTCTCACCACTAAGGTTGATTGGCATGACTGAAATGAGACAAAAATAAAAAGACTGGGCTGCCACTCAACAGACACAAGTTACTGAATGACCAATGAAGCCCCACATTTTAGAAAGCTGCATGTGTCAAAATAAAGCCATAAAATGTGGTGAGACTCACAGTTGCAGAACTTTTCTTTATGGTTATGCTGGGTGTTGTTGCCCTCAGTGCTCCGGTGACACCGTGGTAGTACCTGAAGCAGACTTTGGTCTCAGCTGAGGACACACAAATGAGTGGGAAAGGGAGGTGGCAATGATGGAGAAAAAATTAAACAAGAATTAGTTTCCTTTCACCAACACTGAATCCTACTCCACATTGTAATTTCTACCTGAATGTCAAACAAAAAATTATGATTTTATGGCCCAACAAGATACATTTAAATATAAGTTCTGTGGTTTTAAATTTTTAATTTGTATAAATTTAAGTCTCCAGCAATGACTTCCTGAGTGATGTCCCACGCAATCTAGTTAATTTGAATTGCATTGATTATATACATTGAGTAAATTGTAAAATCTCACACACACACACACACACACACACACACACACACACACACACACACACACACACACACACACACACACACACACACACACACACACACACACACACACACTTTATGACGTTACTGTATTTATTTGATCCCACGAAAGGACAATAAATACATATATAAAAGACCTTTGTTAGCGAAACTTAATACTTTGTGAACAGAATTTAAGACTTTTCAGGCATAACTTTTAGAATAATAAATGTAAGTATTTTTAAAGACTTTTAAAACCCAGCAGGTATCCTGATTGTGTGCGTTTGAGCTCATTTTAGAGGTGCTTGGACTACTTAGAAAGTTGTGAAAATTGGTACCCCTGCCTACTTGGCGAAAATTGCGATCTGATATGGCTCTCGGGCTTGGGCGCTGCACGCAGCTCCAAGCCATGACCTGAGATCTCCTGGTCTTAATGCTGGCACGAACCTCCGGTGTTGGCTGAGGTACAGAGTTTCTCACCCCATTAGAGTCCCTGGCACACCTGGAAAGGTCACCAGAAATCTACCCTGTGAAGGCTACCCTGTGCTGGCAACATAAAACCATACATGCACGGTTGAAGGTTATATGGTTAATATTGGATGTTTATGCCTCAAACACAATACACATTGGTCATAGCTAACTTATGACAGAAACACCACAGCTCACCTAATTATGTCCCTGTTGGCCTTCCATAATATACAGAGCCTTTTTGAGCTTGGAGGGGCGAGGACTGTCACTGCGCGATGTTAGTGTCAACACGATTTGAGTTGCGTTGAGTTGCGCATGCTCAGATTTAAACGGTTTACGGCATAATGCCAAGGCGTCAGGAAGGGATCCGGATCCGGCTGCAGGCACGGTTTACTTTATAACGACAATAACAGATGGAAGATGGAAAACGTTTTAGTTATCAAATGCTATCTATGATTGTTTGTTTGTCACAAATGATTGTTTGATTGCTAGCGTTAGCTCAAAACGTCATTCAAGTGACAGCCTTAGTTGTGTTTGATTGCTAACTTGTAGCCAGCAGTGAATGAACTTGGTTATGTAGCTCCATTTTTATTGTATTGACATTACAGAAGTCTTTCGTTAGCAGGTTGTTGTCGGCTACTTCAACCTCTAATCTACAACTGACGTCAGGGATCATGCCCTGAAAATGTGATGCGCTACGCTAAATAATTACTGCTATGTAATGTCATTGTCGCAAACTGACACATGCGCAACTCAACGCGACTCAAATCATGTTGAGACTCATATCGCACAGTCACAAGGACTGGCAAAGGAATCACTCTCCTTCCGTTCTACTTCCTTGTGTACACTGAGCGGTGAGAGGCTAACAGCTTTGTGTGCTAACACGACTAGCAGCCTTTTGTATAATACATTTTCTTGGAAGTGTTAACAGAGAGAAGCAACAGGTGTCTTATAGTGGTATCAGTTAAACTGAGTCAGTGTTGGCATAGGCGTCTTTTATCTGCTGTCTATTCACATCAACTCAAATCCGAGCCGTGTGGTAGATCAGCTCTGCAGTAACAGTTAGGCGAACACCCCAAAAATTGGTGTCAGCTCCATAGCAGCCATCCTCCCACCATCAACACATGGCCAGCTCCCATGCTTGAAATGTTTGTAGCAGCAGCTGCTAACTACTGTAGGCTCCTAGAGTCCCGCTATACCCACCGACTAAGTCAGTTTCGATAGCGGAAAATGTGCCTTGCTGTTCAACACAAAAAGGAAAATGCACGGATGCGTACACCGGACTGTACCAGCAACCCACCTCGCGATTCCCCGTGGAAGAGGGACGCCTCACTGCACCCACAGACTCTGTCAGCTTTGGCAGCAGGCTGTACCTGGGCGCGTTAGCAGAGTATATCATGCAATACGCTGTACAGTATTCTTCTCTGTCTTTAATCATCAATACAAATGAGGAAGGGCAGACCAGATATCCTGAGAGGGGCCCGGAGACCAGCTCCCTTCTAACACAATGTAAGCGGATGTAACAATCTTACCTTCTCAGACTCGTAGCTTTCAGGTGCTCACATGTCTCCTGTTCACACAGTGAAAATCAATGAATCAGTGAACCCATGCACACCTGAGCCTTTTATGCCCAAACATGGGCCACGTAGTGGTGTGTCTTATAGTGGTATCCACGTCAATTGCCCCAGTGGGTCAGTCCCCCAAGTACATATGAAATATGTAACTCTGTTGACAGATAGTCTCAATACGATAGAGAACTTTTGAATATTTGCCACCCAGTAATATTGAACAAAATTAGTAAGGGCAAGACCAGCTGACAATTAATGAACCTGCAAGATTGTTTTTTCCCATTCACACCAGTTTATTGGCACAAAGAAATGTAGATAGTTATATATAATGTACTAAAATCCTACAAGTACAGGAATATGTTAAAATAAATAAGTAAAATTCATATATATATATATATATACAACCCCAAATCAGAAAATGTTGGGACAGTATGGAAAACACAAATAAAAAGAGAAAGTAGTGATTTCTAAATGCACTTTGACTTGTATTTCATTGCAGCCAATACAACAGAACATAATTTAATGTGTTCCTCATGATTTTTATTGTTTTTTTTTTTCAAATAAACAAAATTCCTATTTTGGTTCTTGCAACACATTTCAAAAAAAGTTGGAACAGTAAAGCTTTTACCACTTTGTAATGTTGCCATTCCTTTTCACAACACTTAAAAGACGTTTAGGGACTGAAGACACCAAGTGATAAAGTGTTTCAGGTGTAATTTTGTCCCATTCTTGCTGCAAACAAGTCTTAAGGTGGGCAACAGTACAGGGTCTTCGTTGTCGCATTATGCGCTTCAAAATGCGCGACACATTCTCTATTGGAGACAGGTCGGGACTGCAGGCAGGCCAGTCAAGTACCCGTATACTCTTCCTCCGCAGCCAGGACTTTGTAATGTGTGCAGAATGTGGTTTTGCATTATCTTGTTGAAATATGCATGGACGTCCCTGGAAAAGATGTCTTCTTGAAGGCAGCATATTGTGCTCCAAAATCTCTATGTACTTTTCAGCATTAATGGTGCCATCACAGAAGTGCAAGTTACCTTTGCCAAGGGCACTGACACAACCCCATACCATGACAGACCCTGGCTTTTGGACTTGTTGCTGGTAACAGTCTGGATGATCCTTTTCTTCTTTGGTCCGGAGCACACGGCGTCCATTTCTCCCAAAAAAATATCTGAAATACTGATTCATCTGACCACAGTACACGTTTCCACTCTGTGATGGTCCATCCCAGATGCCTCCGAGCCCAGAGAAGTCAACGGCGCTTCTGGACACTGTTAACATAGGGCTTCCTTTTGGCACAGAACAGTTTTAACTGGCATTTGTGGCTGTAACTACGTATTGTGGTACTTGAAAAAGGTTTGCCAAAGTAGTCTTGAGCCCATGTGGTGATATCGCTTATAGATGAATGACGATTCTTGATGCAGTGCCGCCTGAGGGATCGGAGATCACGGTTGTTCAGCTTAGGCTTGCGACCTTGTCCTTTACGCACTGAAATTCCTCCACATTCCTTGAATCTTTTTATTATGTTATGCACTGTTGAAGGTTAAATAAGCAAATGTCTTCCTATCTTTCTTTGAGGAACATACTTTTCTCACGTATTGGCAAACTGGTGATCCTCGGCCCATCTTTGCTCCTAAAGGACTAGACCTTTCTTGGATGCTGCTTTTGTACCAAATCATACTACAATTACGATCACCTGTTGACATTACCTGTTTCAAATCACATCATTATTTAACCAATTTACCTGATTACTAGCCCTAAATTGCTCCTGTCCCAACCTTTTTTGGAATGTGTTGCAGGTCTGAATGACAGGAAAGGATGTATATTTACAAATGAAATTAAAGGGATACTTCACCGCTGGAAAGCTGAATATATCTTTAAATTGGGTCACTTATGTAGCAGAAATGTGAAAAAAAAAATGTAATTGGTGCCTTCTAGGCCGAGAAAAGCCAGAAAATGTGTTTTTGGCTCATATGGATGAAAGACACCAAATCCCAGAATGCACTTCGCTTCGCTGCTTTGAGTCCACTCCCAAGCCACGCCTACCGCTTGACAGACAGACAGTGAGGCATTCGACTCAACTCAATGTGTTTTATTGTTATTTCAACCATATACACAAAACAACGTTTCATCGTGGCTCAAGTCAATTTAAAATATATAAATACACATTTAAAATATATAAAAACTACATTATATAATAACGACATACGAAACAGGCTACATTTAGTGCACACACACATTATAGGCTCCGTAAAGTTCAGCTAAGCATACTAGCATTAGGCTTGGTGGGCTGTAAACACCGAGTATAAACACAGCCGTGAATTAGCGTGGGATGTCGAATGGTCGCCATGTAACAGTCACAAACTCCAGCGGTTAGCAGTTAGTTGGATACAAATCACCCCATTTCTGCACCAGTCCGTGTTAACACAGCCCACCTTCATACAGAGCATCTCTAGCTCGGATCGTCGGAAGGCTAGCAGGCCTGGTAGCTGGACAGTCCGGTTCACTGTTGTTCAGCCATGTTTCCACGAAAGCACAAAACACAGCAGTCTCTGAATTCGCGTTGGGAGCATTGTTGAAGTTGGATGTAGTCCAGTTTGTTGTTTAATGAACGGACACTTGCAAGCAGGATTGATGGGACAGGTGGCCGGCTAGCGTTAGCTCGCTCTGGATGTGCCTTTTCCCCGGCTAGCGTTAGCTTCCCACCTAGCCGACGAAGATGTCCCCTACCCGGCTCGGGGTACGACGAGTCCGCTGGAGTCCGCTGGTCCCGGTGCTGGTCTCCGTGGCAGGCGAAGCTCTCGTAGTGGGCCGATTATTTCGTCTGTAATAACGTTTCCTGCATATTCTCTGCTCTGTAGCAATGTATCCCGGTGGTTCACGTGCGGTAGTTTGAATGCACATAATTGTTGTAAAAGTTTGCTGCTGAGAAGATAGAGCAGAGCCCATTCAAGATGGCTGACATTTCGTTTTTTTCCGGCCGAGATCGGCTTGCTTCGGGCGATGGGCGGGTTTAAAACATGCGGAAGTAGGTCCTACTACTGGTTGTAGTCTTTTGCTCTGTCCAAAAAATCTTCCGATGACGCAAAAATCGTCATTTTACGTCATCGGAAGATTTTTTCCGGACCCCCCCAATGCATCTCCTGTCTCAGGGGGATATGAGGGAGGGACGCACGGTCATTCAGAAATACTACCGGGTTTCTACTGATACAAAGCTGAATGCTAAATCGGTGAAGTACCCCTTTAAGTTGACCAGACAAAACATGAAATATTTTGTGTTCACATTGTCTGCAATGAAATACAAGTCAAAGTACATTTAGAAATCACTACTTTCTTTTTTCATTTGTATTTTCCATACTGTCCCAACTTTTTCTGATTTGGGGTTGTATATATATATATATATATATATATATATATATATATTAGGGCTGTCAGTTTAACGCGTT
Source organism: Gymnocephalus cernua (assembly GCA_023631565.1). Lineage (NCBI taxonomy): Eukaryota > Metazoa > Chordata > Actinopteri > Perciformes > Percidae > Gymnocephalus > Gymnocephalus cernua. The sequence goes on along the minus strand of CM042446.1, from coordinate 12,470,530 downwards.
ATTAACGGCGTTAACGCAAACCCATTTTAATGCCGATAATTTTTTTAACGCACGAGTAACGCATAGAGAGAGCAACGGGATCTGTTAGTCCACTTCTTTAACTGTCTATGGCCACGCCATGTCCCGCCCTACGAAGCAGCTGATTGGTTTGGTTTAGGCATTTCACCGCCAGTGGTGAGGATAGTGGATTGGTCAGGGGATAGGACCTGAACAAATGGAGTTACGTTACCTTCGACGCCTGGCCAATAGTAGTGATTGAAGGGCGGGTCTTGTAATTTCGCAGACCGCAAACAAAACAGACACAAGCCTCGGCCGGTTTTAGCTTGCTAGCCGCGTAGCTTGTAGGCTCGTCACGGCGATTATCTTCAGAGCGAGCGAGTAGTGACTCTACAGTCAGTGAGAGAAACAAAGTGTCTCCTCTGTTCTTTCTGACCACGGTGGGAAACCTGGAGCAGGAAAACCCTCTCCTTGATTTTACGTTATGAAAGAGAACGAGAACCAGGAAATGAGTCACGGGAAACCAGTTGCTATGACGACTGGCTATGCCGCTGACGGCGCTATGAGCCCATAGACAGTAGGAAGAGCCACGCTCGCCTCAGGCATGAGGCAGTACTACCTGCAGTACTATCTGCAGGACTATCTGCAGTACTACCTGCAATGGAACATCGAGGTAACAGCGTTACATTGTGTGACAGATTATTAGTTCCAAGTGTGAATGTTAGTGTGAAACTGAACATAACATATATGACAATGTTGTTTTCAATAAAAAAACATTGTCACAAAGCAAGCCAATCTACTTTTCCATGCTGATAAGAGAATTAAAATGAGAAAATATAATGGGACAAAAAGAAATCAAGGGACATTTAGAATAGATAAAAATGTGCGATTAATTGCGAGTTAACTATGACATTAATGCGATTAAATATTTTAATTGCTTGACAGCACTAGTATCTTTGGGTATGCATTTCAGAAAAAAATGGTTAGGATTCAGGTGAAATTGCAAATAGTGATTAATCATGATTAATCCACTGAAAATTCTGATTAATTTGATTAAAAAGTTTAATCATTTGACAGCCCTAATATATATATATATATATATATATATATATATATATATATATATATATATATATATATATATATATATAAAGTAACATTTTGACCAAACTTACCCTGCCTGCAGTGGTAGGTTAGTATATCTGTTATAGTCATCCTCCACTTTTTTAAGCAAAGGGACCAAATTTCTGTCTAATATATCTGCCAAAGACTTTGTAATAAAAACTCCCAGATACTACCCAGGTACCTTAGCAAGGAAGCTCAGCAGCTAGTGTCTTCACTGCAAACATTTCACTCTTTCTAAAATAAAGTTTGTACCTCAACGAGATGATATGTGGTAGCACATGTTGGAGGTGGAGGGCCAGAATTTTGACAGACTTTTGCAGTCTACATTAAGTAATGAAATGGGCTCCCGCATGATAAAGGATCCTTATCCTTTTTTAATAGAATGATTGTGGCATTTGTCAGCGTTGCGTGGAGGGGCCATTCAACTGGGCTTCGTTGTACATATCCTTCAGAGCTGGAGAAAGGAGTGATGCAATCTTCTTATAAAATTCTACGGTAAATACATCCAGTCTGGATGATTTTGCAAGGTTTTAATTGCCCCTTCTATTTCATTTGCTGTTATTGGCCTGCATATATCCTCCACCTGATTGCTGTCAAGTCTAAGGAACTCTTTATTGGTTCCTTAGAACAGTGTGACTAAGATCTTCCTGCAATTAGTGCATTTTGTGAGAAAAAATGACTGAATCTCCAATGAATAGCAACATTTTTTTACAAATGTTTATTACTGATAAGTCTCCTCTTTAACATACAAAAAGTCCTAATTTCCCATTGCAGCCCATGTTAAAGAAAGGGAGACACTTGAATAGGAAAAATATTTTCACTAACAGATATCACCATGAAACTTCCCAGTTGATTATTTACATTGAGAGAATATTTGTCTGAACTTTTATGTTTATTATGCAAATGAGACATTGAGAGACATGAGACATTTGCATAAAAAGGCTTTTCTTAACCATACCCTTGCTCTACTCTGGTTTGGTTAACATAACCCCTTAATTCACCCATGTACATGTATAAATGTAGTAAACAAAGAATATATTAATAAGCTTCATCTATAGAACACCAGGATCTTGTCACGATGCCCTTAATGAAAAGATCGTTGATGTGTATGATAAGAGACGTGACAAAAAGATAATCTGCGTATGTGAAGACTTCAACGTAGATTCATTAAATTTAAAGGAGCAGAAACCCAGTAGACATTTTATTGACAACATTTTCTAATCTTAAAGCCAACTAGAATAACAACTAATAGAATTAATAGATTCATCTTTACTAATGAAATTGGAAATAAAATACTAAGTGGAGTGCTTATCAATGACATAAGTGACCATCTTACTGTGTTTGCAACTTTGACATTCTTTTTAAAGAAAAATACACGGAGAAACTCTAAAACTGTCAAGTTGATTCAAAATAAAACACCTGACACCATATAGGCTCTTTAAGGCAGAACAGATGGACACAGGTTTCTCTAATTAATGATTCAAACAAAGCCTATGATGAATCCATGTCTACATTTACTCCCATATATGACAAACATTGTCTTATACGCACACTAATGATAAATAAATATGAAGACAAACCCTGGATTACTAGGGGGCTAGAAAATGCTTGTAAAAAGATAAATGTATTGTACAAGCAATTTTCTAAAACTTAGAACAAAGGAAGCAGAAAATAAATATAAGAAATATCAAAATAAATTGACCAGCATAATGAGAATGAATCAAAATTATTATTTCAATAAACAATTAGAACAGCACAGAAATGATACATGGGGTACATGGAAGGTGCTTAACAACATAATCAAAAAATGTACTGGGAAATCAGACTATCCAGACCACTTTAATAAAAATATTCAATCAATAATAACAGAAACAAAGGAGACTGCTTACAAATTCAATGATTACTTTAGGAATGTTAGCTATAATTTTGCAAAAGAAATTGTTGACCCAATGATAACAGAGAATGTAAATTAAAATATTATTAAAATAAATTAAGAGTTAATTGATGTGGTAAACAAGTTCAAGAATAAGAAATCCACTGACTGTAATTATATTGACATGACTTTAGTTCAAAATATTAAAGATAGTATAGCGAAACCCCTGACCCATATCTTTAATCAATTATTACAAACATTTCCAAATCAAATGAAAATAGCAAAGGTCATTCCCATCTAGAAAAATGGAGATAAGCACTTTTTCTTAAACTACAGACCAATTTCTCTCCTTCCAAAGTTCTCAAAAATATTCGAAAAACCTTTTATCCACAGATTTGATCACTTCATAGAAAAACACAATTTACTCAGTGAACATCAATATGGCTTCAGATCAAACCGGTCCACAACAATGGCAGTGATGGAGCTAATAAAATAAATATCTACAGCTATGGATAATAAGGAATATATGGAAGGAGTTTTCATAGACCTAAAAAAGCATATGACAGATATGACCATAAGCTATCAATGACCAAACTGTAAAAACATGGGATTACAGAATTGCACACCAATGGCTCAGTAGTTACCTGGAAAATAGATATCAATATGTGCGAATAAACAACAATAACACAGATTTGTTGAGGGTTATATGTGGGGTCCCACAAGGGTCAGTGCTGGGTCCAAAAATTTTTCTACTGTACATTTGTAATGTGTCCAAGATGTAAAATTTTGTTTTGTTTGCTGATGACACCAACTTGTTTTATTCACATAACGGTTTAATATTAACAAGTTGTCACTGAATATAAATAAAACTATATATATAATATTTGGACATCGGAAATTCAATAATCAAGTACAAATTATGTTAGATGAAATAGAAAAAGTGTATGAGAACTAGGGATGCACCAAATCCAGGATTCGGCTTCGGAATCGGCCGAATATTGGGCTTTTTGACAGGGTTCGGTTTCTTCTAACCTTAGAATTTTTTTCCACCGAACCGAACCCTACCCATGCACTACGCACACTACGCTGGTCGATGTAATGACTGTGATGGAAAATTACATTTAACACTGTTAGGTTAGTGTGTTTAGATTACGGTTTAAACTTTATGGTTTCTGAATGGATAAAGCACTGGCTGAGAGAGAAAACTCTGAAGCCTTTCTCGAAGGTCTCCGGTCATCTGTTTATCCAAACAACCCTTGATAAGGGAACAGAGGCGCCATAAACTTTCTTATTAGACACAGTTTATTTTCTCCCTCAGATGAGACTTCGAAGATGTTATGTCTTCCCCTGTCAACTAGGCCAAAGGGCTTGACATGACTCTTTGCTTTTTGTTTTAAGTAAGATGGGTTTCTGAAGGAAACCAGGGAGGGGGGTTTGAGAATGACCATGTGTTTTAATCTGTATCGTGACTGTCTGCTGAAAGGTGAAAAAACGCTCTTGCATGCGTATGAGAGTACATGTGTTACAGCGTTTCTCCATTGATCAATGAGAATAAACACTCAATAACCAGACTTTGGTTTCTGCTCGATGGTCTTCATTTGTTTCACTACAAGCTTTAAACCTTTTATTTACTTACACCGTGTTGAACCGAGATAACTTCCATAACATGACGCCACCGTTGATTACGGGAAGGTGTTTATGTAGGTGGACGGTTCAATGCAGTAGGCGAAAGTGAAAATGGAACTCGTGAGCAGAAAAAGTGTTGTTTGGCAGTACTTTCAGTCAAAAGAAGGCAATTCAAGTCGAGCTACATGTTCAATTTGCAATGCCGATTTGTCTCCTGGTGGCAAGACCCTAAACAATACACAACATCTCCGCTGTTAAAACATTTGCGTATGAAACAGCCGAAAGAATACAAGTTGTGCTTGAAGGAATCTACAGACAGCCAAAATGCAGCAACTTCAGGTATGGCAAAAGGACAGTCACAGCTAAAAACTTGTGTTAACCAGACGACCATTACCAGCTTTGCTAGCCCTACACCGAATGAAAAATACACTGCTGTGGACATTGTTTACTTCATTAATGTGTTTACTGTGTTAATGGACTGAGGATGGGAGTAGGGTTAGATTCGGTATTCGGTTTCGGATTCGGCAGAATCTTAACCAGTGGATTCGGTATTCGGCCAAACCCCTGGTGCATCCCTAGTAATGACCACTTATATTTGACCACATTCTGTCGACAACTTTCACACCTAACCTGTTCGGTGATGTCCAAATAAAGGCTGGTGTGTTTGCCCTTAGGTTCAGTTTCTTTAGCCTACTGAGAGAGCTGTCCGGACCAAGACCACTTTGTGTAGATTGTGGTGCAAATACAAAGGGGACCAAACCCAGGATATGTGATAGTAGGTATGTGACATTTGTGTTTAAATTGAAATTAAACCAGCAATAATTTAGTTTGTTGGTCTCTTAAAAACATAGACAGTTTATCACCTTTTAAAATTGATATTGCAAAACAAATAATATGAATAAGCATACACTGGTGTTACAGGCTGCATGTTGACTGTTAGAACCTGGCTGACAAACTGTAAAAAACTGAATTCCAAGCAGAAATAATAATAAATTAATATAAAAAACAAAAACAAAACTACAATGTGGATGAAGTGGTACAATTGATTTAATACAGGGTATTTATTAAGCTGTTTTTAATGAGAAACTAATTTCCTTGCTCAAAAAACAAGTAAGAGTTTTTATTACTTACTGTCACTGAAGTTGGAGCTAGAGTCAATTTCCCAAACAATCTGTCCCTTGTGAGACCCGTTGATGCCTCGGTTCTTGTAGTCCAGAAAGTTCTCAGACAAAGCCTCATCTGGAAAGAGATCAGCTTGTTGAGACCTGCTACTCCAACCCTCAAATATTTTTGAAGAAGTCATTTTTATATGGAATATTAAAATTCCCATTACACTTTTCAGTAACATAAAATGCAATTAATTCTCCATGTGGAGATGTCCTTGATTCCCAACCAATTATGAATGTGCCATAGGATAGCACAATACTGGTGATAATGTGTCATATCACAATATTTACAGTATTTGGACATGTTGACGTATTTACATTATGACTACGTACAGCAGAAACACAATGGCTGACTCCTCTGTGAAGGAGTTTTAAGCCTGGTTCACACGGCAGGATAATTAGGCCGATTTTAGCCCCGATTCACCCCTTCCAACAACCTTAAGGATGCTCCGATTATCGTAAAATAATCTGATCAGATATTCCTGCCATGTGTGGTGTGTTAAGACTGCTCTCGTCTGCTCGGAAGGACGTCAGGACCGCTCCGATCTCAAATTGGGGATATCCAACATGTTGGATTTTTTTGGCCCGAGTTCTCCTCGTGTGTGGTGTCCCCCGGGGACAAACGAGCACGCAGCCTGTGGACTGTGGCGTGTAGCCAATCAAAAGTGAGGTCACGAGGCGGCGAGGAAGCACCGGGAAACCAAATCAAAACAGCCGGCGGCATGGCGCACCAGAAAGTCCGGTGGACCTCCATATCATGATGTAGCAAGTATAGTCCATGCTCGTGTTGTCTTCACTTCTTTGACCATCGCCTTTTCTTTTGATAAAGTTTTTTTTCGGTTAAAAACAAACTACAAACTATCGCCACTGCATCCTCTTCGTCCGCCATGATTGTTTACTCTGAAGTCACGTTTGATCTCGAGGGATTTTGCGAGATTTCCCGTCTGACCTGGGAACGCTCGGGAGTCAAATCGGTTCGTATGTGATGTGTTGATTTTGCCGTGTGCTGCGCACCACACACTATACGACCAAAACTGTTAGACCTGTGATTTTTTTAATCGCCGTGTGTTTAATCTCAGGATTGGAAAATCGGCCGACAATTTTAAAATCGTCCCGTGTGAGCCAGGCTTTACTTTATCAGTTCCGGTCAGTTTTTTTCATGCAACTCAAAACATTAAATAAAGTAATTTCCCACTAAATTTAGTGGGATTTTTTTTAATTCATAAGGGACACAGGTAAAATGTTTTATTCTTCCTGTGAATATAATCAAATTAATCTTACTACCATGTATGTCTTTTGTAGATGCTCTGGGCCAGATGTACTAATGCTTTTGCGCCCATTTCAGGCGTATTTGTTTCGCAACATGCGCGTAAAAGCATGGCGAGGTATGTACAAACAGGCCGCACTGAGGTAAAAGCGCAGACTGCCTGTTGCGGGGACTGAAAATGGCAAATGGCACTTTTCCGTGTCATGCATATGCATTCATGGGAGGGTGAAGGGGAAAGTAGGAGTTTCCCATAAAGAGATGGGAGGAGAAGCGTAAAATGCACCTATTTATGTATTCCACGGTGTGTACAAAAAACACCCGTGAAAGCGCGCCTCTATTTTGTGGTGAAAAGTCTCTGCCTCTTAAAAGCAGATGTAAACCAGCTGTAAGTGGGGTTCCTCGCATATGCCTCCTGGTGAAATGGCAGCAGTAATCCGAGCAAGACGAAGACATAGACCAAGGATACGAGCTGAAAAGATTTTTGCCACAAGGATCACATTTTTTCAGCTGAGTAAACACACAATCATTAAGTGTTACAGATTAAGCAGCCATGCAATATTACAGTTACTGGAAGAAATCAAAGATGACACTGAATCTCCAACTCAACATTCACATTCCATTCCAGCAGTTGTTAAACTCCTCGCTACATTACAAATATTGGCATCAGGATCATTTCAAACAGTCATAGCATCAGCAGTGGGAATATCGCAGTCTGCACTCAGCCGTATCATAGCACAAGTACTCGACACTTTGCTACAGCGCAATTTACGGTATAGTGGGCGGAGAATGCGCTGGTTACCCGATGAACTGCAGGTTTGGTAAATACAACGTAAGCTGAAGTATCACAGCGTGCACTTTCTGCGGGTTGGCCATGGCGCTTATAACGCTACATTCTAGAGAATTATATTCTCAGAAGGCAAAGCACAGCTACTTGGGCGGAGTGATTAGCGCAGCACCTGAAAAGCACCGTTGTGCTCCTCACCACGGGGATTCTTGTGCAAATCACTCCGCCTAAGTAGCAGAAGTTGCGGTGCTTCACCTTCTGAGAATGTAGTTCCCAGTTTGTATACGGTGAGAAGATGGCTGTGTCTCATGTGACCTTGTTATTTGTGCACGCTGTGACTATACAAATCACAACATATAAATAGGAAAATGTTGGTGTTATTTTGTCACTTATTGGGAGCAGTAGGCTAGTTGGAGCCGGTTACCTCCAGGATCTGTGCTAAACTAGGCAAGCGGTGGGTGTGCCAGACAGAGTTACGACACGCACGGAGATGAGAAGGGTATGTATGGATTAGGGGTGGAACGGTACACAGAAGTCACGGTTCAGTTCATACCGCGATTCAGACATCACGGTTCGGTACAATGGAGGGAAAAGCAAAACAAAAATGCAGTGTCATACAGTCTCTCCCCTGATCTAGCTGCAACAGCCTGAAGTGTGTAAAGTAAGATGTAAACAGTAGTGGTGTAGCCTTGAAGGGATGCTTGTGTACACCTTGTCCAAGATTCTGTCCCCTCTGGTTGGGAAGGAGACATGTTGGTAGAACTTGGGGAGTACAGACTTGAGGTTTGAATGATTGAAATCCCCTGCAGCATTAAACACCCCTTCTGGGTGTGCAGTTTTATGGTGCTAAAACAGTATCATAACAATTTGTAACTCGTGAAACACAATGCACAAATAAATGCAGACAGATCCGTGTCTGTAAGTACAATTCACAAATAAATGCAGACAGATCCGTGTCTGTAAGTACAGATCCGTGTCTGTAAGTACAATGCACAAATAAATGCAGACAGATCCGTGTCTGTAAGTACAGATCCGTGTCTGTAAGTACAATGCACAAATAAATGCAGAGAGATTTGTATGTGTATATCTCCTTCTATACTTGTGGATCTTTTGAGACTGTTTTTCCGCGCCGTTTTGTGGACAAAATCGATTCGTGTCTCCAGTGACGATCCCAGCAGTCTCCAGGAGATGGCGGTGTTAAGTGACGATCCCAGCAGTCTCCAGTAGATGGCAGTAATACAACACGTAGAGATGACAACTGCGGTTAATACATGAAGAAGTAGCTACACTGTCAAGAACATAGACAGTATATAAAAGGTCAAGAAATATACAGTACAGTCAAATGTTTCAGACAAGAGACGGTCACGTTTGGCACAATCGGCTCTGGCACAATCTACTTGAAATTCCTCTGGGTAAGTGACATTATTAGGACTTTGTCGTCAGATAAATTACATTTATGTTTCAACATCATTGTTGCAGTGCATTTACTGTACATTTATTCAATGTGTTTATTTGTGTTATGGTGGCATTGACACCTTGCAACTTTTTAGAGCGTGCTAACTGCAAACAGCGATGCTAACTTAGCTAGCTTGTTAATCAGCCTTATAACATCAACTCGCCTGGTCTTTGTATGGAATTTGCAGTCTGAGTCTGAAATATTATTAAGCGCTGCGTAAACCAATAGTGGGCCCAGTTATAAAGCTAGTGAATATATTTGGTCATATGAAACTAGCTAGATGATCTAGCTAGTTAAGGAATCAATCGATGATGTTGAAAGTTAGTTAGCTAAACTATGAAGACCTTTAATGTAACATTTGCCTGACATATTGTAACCATGTTTATTAGTACAGTAATTGCCACACACCGGCTTAAATAACTGCTGCTTGTAAAAAAGCCCCCAAAGTTTTGTTAGTGTTGTTATTATTTAGTACAGTTAACCATATTGTGTTTTATGTTTCACGTTTACTCCCATGTATTCAGTGCTGGTAACAGGGTAGCCAAAGCGCGTGCTGGTTGGTTACGTAGTTATATATACTCAGTATTAGCTACCTATATCTGTGGGTATATCATAACTGACGTCACACAGTTAAGCAATATGATAGACTAGAGTTAGTCGTTCATTTGGATTGTAGTTGTGAGTGGCACCTTTCTTTGTGTGCGTAAATGAGAAGAGTAAGTATATCTGCTGCATTACTCGTGATATTGTATTTATTTGTTAAACCAGCTGTTATTTCCACTATTTGATGTGGATGAGAGTTAGGAGTTTAAGGGGTTGCTACGCGACCATTGTGCTAATCATATCCAAGTTTGTACCATAGACAGTATCGTTCGTACACGCCATGGATGTATTAAGAGAACTACACGATAGTTTAGAGCTTCTGCTTAATATGTAACATCGTGTTTAAACATGTTATACTTTTACTACTTGTTTTTAGGATTGTTCAGTACTTTGTGGTTGAGTAAAATAAGAAGTAAGTGGTGTTAAATATTGTTTTCCGTACCACTAGAGGTTTAATAAAAGCATCCAGCCGTTTTGTTAGTTGGATCCTTTAAAGCGTATCATACATAACAGGAATTGTTGTCTATGTTAGCGGTAATTTAACAGATGGGCGAAAATGTCTGAGAATCCCATATAATATGCATTTGAATCCTTTTTCTCTGCTTACATTAGTGGAGTGTGAGATATATAGCCATATTCCGACTACTGTTTGGTAATATATATTACTGCTTAAGGAAGAATGAGTGTATACATGTGTTTCCTTTATTCATTTGTATTTTGTTTCTCTCTTTATAGAAACCACTCAAACTCACACAAGAGGAAGAAATACACAGAATAAGAAACATCTGTCAGCTCTTCATGTCATACTCTGGTATATTTGGCGTTGTGAAAGGGACAATTGTATTTAAAAAGTAACTTAGAGATTTTCACTGGAAGTTTGTATCTGTCAGTTATATTTATGCTGTGAAATGTTTTTCAAGCTGCAGATTAGATTTAATACCCTTTCAAAATACTTTTGTTTGTCAAAACAATAAAGTTTAACTGTTAAACAAATGTGTTGTGTTGCTTTCTGTCACTATAACCTGTCTTAAAGGATTACATTTTTATAGTCAGGATGTTAAATGGACTCAGTGTTTGACCCTTCTACATGCATTACATCAGACATATCACCTGTGTAACAGTCTTTGTGAATAAACATGTTGCATAACACTTAAGGAGCCTTACTACTAAACTAAAAATGATCAAACCCTGCTTAGAAATAAAGCACTTTATTCACAGTCAATAAAATGGAAATATAAAGTATACATAATGCACAGAGCAGCAGATGTTAACTGTCCAGATCATGTCCTCCACCAGCCTGGAGGGTTTACTTTCTACTGAGGATGTGTCAGCTGGTAATGTAGGCTGTCAGGTCACAGAAGTCATCCTGTGGATACTGAATCTCTCCTGATGTTGCTGTGTTGTCTTCAGACCATCGGTTGGCAGAAGTATGGCACCTGTCCCACAATACCTTCATACTGTGAGGAGAGTCTTGTGGGTCCAGGTAAACCTCGTCAAACAGGTGTTCAGGACAGCATCTGATCAGTCAGATCTGTAAAACATGGCAGATTCAGTGATTAAACTATTATTTTTTTTGGCAGGGTGTACAACTATACATTTAGTCTTACAGGAGAAGCAGGTATTTGTGTGTGGCAATTTCTGTACTAGCTAATACTGAGTATATATAACTACGTAACCAACCAGCACGCGCTTTGGCTACCCTGTTACCAGCACTGAATACATGGGAGTAAACGTGAAACATAAAACACAATATGGTTAACTGTACTAAATAATAACAACACTAACAAAACTTTGGGGGCTTTTTTACAAGCAGCAGTTATTTAAGCCGGTGTGTGGCAATTACTGTACTAATAAACATGGTTACAATATGTCAGGCAAATGTTACATTAAAGGTCTTCATAGTTTAGCTAACTAACTTTCAACATCATTGATTGATTCCTTAACTAGCTAGATCGTCTAGCTAGTTTCATATGACCAAATATATTCACTAGCTTTATAACTGGGCCCACTATTGGTTTACGCAGCGCTTAATAATATTTCAGACTCAGACTGCAAATTCCATACAAAGACCAGGCGAGTTGATGTTATAAGGCTGATTAACAAGCTAGCTAAGTTAGCATCGCTGTTTGCAGTTAGCACGCTCTAAAAAGTTGCAAGGTGTCAATGCCACCATAACACAAATAAACACATTGAATAAATGTACAGTAAATGCACTGCAACAATGATGTTGAAACATAAATGTAATTTATCTGACGACAAAGTCCTAATAATGTCACTTACCCAGAGGAATTTCAAGTAGATTGTGCCAGAGCCGATTGTGCCAAACGTGACCGTCTCTTGTCTGAAACATTTGACTGTACTGTATATTTCTTGACCTTTTATATACTGTCTATGTTCTTGACAGTGTAGCTACTTCTTCATGTATTAACCGCAGTTGTCATCTCTACGTGTTGTATTACTGCCATCTACTGGAGACTGCTGGGATCGTCACTTAACACCGCCATCTCCTGGAGACTGCTGGGATCGTCACTGGAGACACGAATCGATTTTGTCCACAAAACGGCGCGGAAAAACAGTCTCAAAAGATCCACAAGTATAGAAGGAGATATACACATACAAATCTCTCTGCATTTATTTGTGCATTGTACTTACAGACACGGATCTGTACTTACAGACACGGATCTGTCTGCATTTATTTATGAATTGTACTTACAGACACGGATCTGTACTTACAGACACGGATCTGTCTGCATTTATTTGTGCATTGTACTTACAGACACGGATCTGTACTTACAGACACGGATCTGTCTGCATTTATTTGTGAATTGTACTTACAGACACGGATCTGTCTGCATTTATTTGTGCATTGTGTTTCACGAGTTACAAATTGTTATGATACTGTTTTAGCACCATACAGTTTGCTGTTTATTAATGGCAGCATGTAGTTTTCATTGCTTGCTTAGCATTGGTACATAAACGGCCATGATAACAGTACATGTGAATTCTCTGGGTAGGTAAAAAGGCCGGCATTTAACAGACAGATATTCCAGGTTCTCAGAACAATGACTCCCGGTCATGAAAGCGTTCGTGCACAAACCACCGCCTCTGGTCTTACCGGAGTCTTCAGTTGTTCTGTCAGCTCTGAACATAGTCTGCCCCACCAGCTCGATTGCAACATCTGGAACACGGCCGTTCAACCAGGTTTCAGTGAAAATCATGATATTACAGTCCATAATCCATCTGTGAGAGGTAATCCAGAGTCGTATTTCATCCAGTTTATTTGCCAGCGACTGCACATTGGCTAGGAATAGGCTTGGTAGTGGTATCTTATGTGGGGTTAGCCTTAGCCTTGCTCGTAGGCCACTGCCCTTGACGCCCTCCTTCCCGGGAGAGCTGATATCCTAGACCGCAGCGTCCTCGCTATCTCCGGTGAAAGTTGAAGATTTGGAAAAACGTTGCTCGTGCAGAGTGCATGGATGTCCAAAAGTTATCGTCTTCTGTACAATATATTCCCACAGTTGTATCGAGGGAAAAGTGCTGCCAATAATAAACAAACACTCACTAATTCGCAAAAACTGGGGAGACGCAGAGCCTTGTACTGTACTCGCGACGCCATCTTGTCCTGATGGACAATCCGCATATCTAACAGTAGTTCCACATTACATTAGTTCCGCATTACATCATTTAATTTGCAAGCAAGTTTTATTAATTTTCATACCGTGTATTCTCCGTGTAAATTGCACCAAACCGTTCCACCCCTAGTATAGACTTATGTAACTCTGGGGGATACGGTGAATAAGTCCCAATAAGTCAGCATGTTCCTTGAAGACCCGAAAAAGTGCCCACAATACTTGTACTGCTGAGAAAAGACCTACACATTCAGCAGAAGGACTAAAGTCCAAAAAAGAAAGTGACCAACGGAGACGACAAACCGGATTACCATTGGTGTGGCTTACTTTGTACCAGGTCACCTACCCAGATTCCTGATTTTATCAGATTTTCTCTTCATTTAGTGACCCTATTCTATTTTAATTTCCCCCCTCATACTATACATCTCTTGGTGGACTCGAGCGCCTTGATGATGTAATGGGAGACATGACATGAATATATATTTGTTATTTTCAAGTTGTTTCCCCCAGAAAGAGGCTGGAGGAGTCACATGACCGAATGGTATTTATCCTTTTCTAGATACCTAGCCAGAGATATTTGTGCTTAGCCAGAAGGAAAAACATTGTGCAAGCCAAAGATGTTGAAAAACAGAAAATTGGCGGCCTGTGGAGATCTTAGGAAGCATGGATGGCGCTGCTGCGACGCCCCGGAGAAGATGCTCAACAGGCTTATGGTGTGACGCAGGCAGACATTGGTAAAATATGTGCAGCACTGGAGGGGATTGCGGCCGATCTGGAGAGTCTGAAGGATATTCGCCGCTCCATTGTTTTGATGTAGTCAAAACTCTGTGCCCTGATCACCAGAATGGATGCAGTTGAGAATCTCGTGTAAAGTATTGAGGCTGACGAGAAGGAAAGGATGGAAATCCAGCTGCTAGCAAGAGAGAGGTCGTTGTGCTTTGGGAAAAAAAATGAAGATTTGGGGCATTCGTGAGGGTAAAGAGGGTATTTCCCATAGATGAAATGTCTTACTTTGCAACAAAAAGATTGCCATAGAAAAATGCAATTGTGTCTGTGAGTCTCTAGTTGCTGAGGCTCAGACATCCATGGTGCATATGGAAGGAAGCATATGCACGGATCCATCTCACCAGGAAGAAAGGCAGTGTCAGGTGAGCAAACTTATGTGATGTATAATTGATCCTGTGGATGATGTGTATGTAAGTGAACAAGGTGTATTTACTATTTCATTATTTCATCCATGCATGGCGGAGAGGATCCATGCTCACTGTCACCTGCCATGGAGACGCTGGTCTCACTTCCTTCTCCTCCTCCTAAGTTGGGTCTCCTCACACTGGACTGAGTTTCACTTACTTGCACTTAAACAATAAATGGCATTACATCAGTGGGTTCAAACTGCTTATTGTGCGTAATTTTGACTGACACAGACATGCATGTTGTTTGGTAACCGCCACTCTTTTCTTGATTTCCACTTCGACATTAGACCTTTTTAGACCTTTTAGACCTTTATTGCTTATCCGAGATGACCATCCTCCAAACACAACATGTTTTCGTCTGCAGCGGGATTACCCGCTGTGATTGGACAAAGAATGATGTTAGGGGCTGATAATTTCCATATTATTTTATGGGAGGAGGCAAGGCGGGGTCGGTGGCTCGTTCACATGTGCTCAATTTCACATTAATAAAGGAAAAGTGTGCAGGACCTGGCGTATGCCCGGTTTTATACATCTGAATATTTCTGTGAGTACTTTTAAGTTTTGGGCATACGCCATCTTCTGGTATGAAAGCTGCGTAGTCTTTTATACATGTTCGATGTTAAGGTGAGCTTATTTAACTACTCTTATGGAGACAGGGTCAAGGGTAAGTGCAAGCCTGTGAGGAACAGAGAATACATTGCCATCCATCAGAAATGGATCTAATCCCCCATTCTATAAAAGGTAACCAGCAGCTACAAAATGTTTATTCAACACTAAACTAATATCTTTATGGTCAGACAATAAACAGTCGTTGACCTTGATTTGAGTAGGAGTTGAGGAGAAGTCATTTTTACAGCCTTCCAAAAATTTGCAGGGTTTGAATATGAGTTAGAGATTACATTTGCAGGGTTTGAATATGAGTTAGAGATTAAGTCCAGAAACTACTCAGATTTGTCTTTCCTCACCAGAGATGTGCAGCTGTTTCTGAGTTGTCTATAAACAATCAAATCGGAATCACTTCCAGAGCCTCTAGCAGGGGACTAAGCTGTGTCTCTCCTTGAACAAGTCAGATCATTGGTAAACCAGGGGTTTGATCTATTTTTCACTGTTGTTTGATTGAGGAAGGTCTTAATGTTATAGTCTAAAGTCAACTCAGTATCTGGAATCTCATATGTTAGATGGATATCACTATGATGGAGATAATTTAAAATTTGACGCTTAACAATAATTTGGGATTGGGATCTTTTTAAGCAAATGCTACTGATACAGGCCACCGGGCAGTGATCACTAATTAGAGGTCCAAGCTCGAGTCTGGAAGAATCGGCGGTAGCAAAACTACGCCGTTCGCACAGCAGGGCTGTAGAACCCTACTGTTTTTCTAATGATTTTCCTCCTCCATTATTCTTCTCCGCGTAAAAGTCCCGCTACAGCCTAAACCATAAGGCGTTTTCCCACCGGAGGGACTTTTGCAGTTCCCATTTAGATTTCGAATATAGGCATTCTTCTGAAAATCGTTGCCAAATTGATAATTTGTTTAAAAGTTTTCGGAGTTCAGAGGCTCCATAAAATGACAGGACTGCCAGCTGGTGGTGGCCGGGAACGCTTGCTCGCCAGCCAGCCTGTCATCCTGGGATGCCCCGCTGTAAACTGGCGGTCTCTCAGACCGGTCTCGTAAATAAGAGGCTTTTAATTCGCCGTTGAGGGATTGTTTGTTTAAATATCACAACACATGTCCATCATAAGATTAACGGGAACGTGTGGTTAACTGCCTTTTTGCCGTTAAACTCCACAAGCGCCTGGTCCGCCGTCACACACACGCACGCCATCACACACACATGCACGCACGCACACACACATACACACGGCCAGAGAGAGAGAGAGAGAGAGAGAGAGACCCGTTTCTCTTTGGGAGACTTGTTTAAATTATGACATACATACATTACATTTAGTATATAGTTCATACTTTTTTTGGCGTATTTTTGCTTCAAAGTTTTCAGAGTTGAGAAGCTCCATAAAGTGACGGGACTGCCATCTGGTGGCGGCTGGGATCGCTTGCTCGCCGGCCGGCCTGTCATCCTGGGACGCCCTGCTGTAAGTTGGCGGTCTCTCAGACCGGTCTCGTAAATAAGAGGCTTTTATTTCGGCGTTGAGGGATTGTTTGTTTAAATATCACAACACATAATAAGATTAACGGGAACATGTGGTTAACTGCCTTTTTGCCCACAAGCTTCTGGTCCGCCGTCACACACACACGCAGGCACACACACACACACACACACACACACACACATACACACACACACACACACACACACACACACACACACACACACACACACACACACACACACACACACACACACACACACACACACGGCCACAGGAGAGAGAGAGAGAGAGATACCAGTTTCTCTTCGGGAGACAACAGGAGCATTCTGATGGCCTCCTCCATCATGCTGCTTTGTTGTTTGTGGCGCTAAGGTCTAGTGACGATATTATAAAGACCGTTGCGGTGGTTGCGTCACTCCCTTACCCCTCCTTCCAGTCCCTGTGGCCACTTGGCCGGTGGGAATGCAAATGGGAAAAAAGATTTTGTGGGAGAGTAGTTCTTAGAACTGCTTAGAAGTGTACTTTTCCCCTAAAAAGTACAAGTACTATCCAGTGGGAAAACTCCTATACATGGTGGGCGGGTGTCATTTTCAGGACTGGTCCAGAACCCGGCAAGGACCTCAGGCTCAACACTTGACCCACTTCCACCACTAGGTGGCGCTATAGCAGAAGAAAACGCGTTTGGCCCTATAACTTCCAAACCGTACATCGCACATTAGAAATACACATATCCCCGCGTTCCCTGGATCCAAATGAATCTTGTGATATAGGCCACGCCTATTTCTGCCTACACTTTTATGTGTGAAAAATCGCTATTTATCAAAAACCTACTTTTTCAAACTCCTCCTAGACAGTGCGACCGATTTGCATGAAACTTGGCAGGTAGCACCTCCAGACCGACTTGACAAAAAGTTGTACAAAGAATTTTTATAGGATACAAATTGCGCATATTACGCACAAACAAATTTGTGTAGCTAACTATTCACCAATTTTGCCATATCTCGGCCAAAATAAATGCTATCAACGTGAAAGTTTAGATTCTTGTTTCCCATGAACCTCTGGAGGCGCCCCACACATTTTACGAAAATTGGTCACTAGGGGGCGCTACAAGTACAAAAAGTTTATATCTCATAATGTGGTCCTGATGGCATCATCAGCCTGTGACCTTCAGCACCCACTGGATCGGTTTGCAGCCGAGTGTGAAGCGGCTGGGATGAGGATCAGCACCTCTAAATCTGAGGCCATGGTTCTCAGCAGGAAACCGATGGAGTGCCTTCTCCAAGTAGGGAATGAGTCCTTACCCCAAGTAAAGGAGTTTAAATACCTTAGGGTTTTGTTCGCAAGTGAGGGGACAATGGAGCGGGAGATTGGTCAGAGAATCGGCGCAGCGGGGGCGGTATTACATTCAATTTATCGCACCGTTGTGACAAAAAGAGAGCTGAGCCAGAAGGCAAAGCTCTCGATCTACCGGTCAGTTTTCGTATCTCCAACCTGGCCTGGGAACGCCTCGGGATCCCCCAGTCGGAGCTGGTTAATGTGGCTCGGGAAAGGGAAGTTTGGGGTCCCCTGCTGGAGCTGCTCACCCCACGACCTGACACCGGATAAGCGGACAAAGGATTGCCTGGAGTTAATTTGGCAATGGTTGTATTTAGTTACCAGACATTTTATTCATGTTTTAGCACTCTGAAAATATTTTCTGTATGCTAACTAGCACCTACATGTGCCGTCTTTTGACAGAGCATGCTTGCCGTTGTCCTATGACATGAGCATTCACATACTGTTATCTTCCTTTGTAAATGCAGGTACCTTGCAGTATGTTGTATGTTGCTGTAGTAGTCTGTTGTGAAATGTTTTGTACTGAGATATTAATTTGTGATCTGCTTGATATTTTGTACTGTGGGAAAAGTCAAGTACATAATTATTTTTAAAATACTGAAAATGATCAAAAGTAAGAGAACAGCTTCTATTTTGTTTATTTATTTCAATTACATGTATTATTCATGTAGATTGCTTCGCTAAGTGTCATAGCATTGCATAGAGAAAATTAGGTTGTAGAGGTGGGAAATTCCTCACAGCAACAGAGGATTTCCAACGAGACAGAGCAAGCTTGCCGTTGTCCTATGAGCATTCACACACTGTTATCTTCCTTTGTAAATGCAGGCAGAGGCTGATTAAACTGGCTGTTACCAAGCTGACCGGCTCCGAGTGATACACAAGACATCTCACATAGGTCCCATATACATGCTAGAGATGCATATTTTTTGTTGTTTGTATTGGCTGAGGGCTTGTCACCAATACTAATCCCCCTAGTTGTTCTCACTAAAATTTTTCATTTCTTGTCCTTTTTTTGGTACACGTTTGTATTTGTGACACTTTGCTTTCCCAAGTATGTATAGTGTACTTTTCCGTGTATTGTCATCTAAACAAATATTTAGCACTTTTGCCTGTTTATTTGTATTTGAAAAAAAAAATGTGATTGCAAAAAAGAGAGGGTAAAACTTGCGGACAGCGTAGCATTCCAGCTGGTAGCATGCAGCCTAAGACACAGGGTAACGTTAGCTTACTGGTTAACCTGTAGCTTGACTATTCCAGACACCATGGCCACTGCCGGAGTCCGAGATGACTGAGAAACAACAGCAAATCCTCCTGCTTTCCTGAAGTCACCAGTGTGGCAACATTTTTTGAGTATGTAAAGAAACAACGAAGGTTAAGAATGTGGGCTCTGACAGGATTTTGTGGAACCTTCAGGTACACTCGCTAATTGTAGGGAATTTCTGCTCATTCACAGTTTGTGTGATGAAGATGGTTCAATAGTTTTTTATAATGAGACTTGTTTACCTGGCACAAAAGAAAACAAACAAACATCGGTATCGACATCGGCCAAATGCAAATTCTACAAAAGAGTGTACAAAAGGAGGAAGGGGTAGAGACTAGACCCCTGCTCCAATCTGTAATGTC
Organism: Gymnocephalus cernua; assembly: GCA_023631565.1. Taxonomy (NCBI): domain Eukaryota; kingdom Metazoa; phylum Chordata; class Actinopteri; order Perciformes; family Percidae; genus Gymnocephalus; species Gymnocephalus cernua. The sequence goes on along the minus strand of CM042446.1, from coordinate 12,450,744 downwards.
CTGCTTAAAAAATCCAACCATCCATCCATCCATCGTCGTCCGCTTATCCGTGGTCGGGTCGCGGGGGGAGCAGCTCCAGCAGGGTACCCCAAACTTCCCTTTCCCGAGCCACATTAACCAGCTCTGACTGGGGGATCCAGAGGCGTTCCCAGGCCAGGTTGGAGATGTAATCCCTCCACCTAGTCCTGGGTCTTCCCCGAGGCCTCCTCCCAGCTGGACGTGCCTGGAACACCGCCCCAGGGAGGCGCCCAGGGGGCATCCTTACCAGATGCCCGAACCACCTCAACTGGCTCCTTTTGACGTGAAGGAGCAGCGGCTCTACTCAGAGCTCCTCACGGATGAGGAGGTGTTTCTCACCCTATCTCTAAGGGAGACGCCAGCCACCCTCCTGAGGAAACCCATTTCGGCCGCTTGTACCCTGGATCTTGTTCTTTCGGTCATGACCCAGCCTTCATGACCATAGGTGAGGGTAGGAACAAAAACTGACCGGTAGATCGAGAGCTTTGCCTTCTGGCTTAGCTCTCTTTTCGTCACAACGGTGCGATAAACTGAATGTAATACCGCCCCCGCTGCGCCGATTCTCCGACCAATCTCCCGCTCCATTGTCCCCTCACTCGCGAATTGACGAGAAAATCCATATGTTTAACTAGAACTGCAAGCAGTTATGAACGGGGTCCAAGCCTCGTGCGCCGGTCCCCCCCGGGGCGAGTCGCCCCCGGCGATCGTTGCCAAATCTGGCGAAGAGCCACAGAGTGGCATGGCGAACAATAATCTCAAGTTTTGTGATGATAGCATTTACTGCTGCAGAGACATATCTATTGCAAATTACTCCCATTTAAATGCATTGACTCATTTGCCAAAAGGCCTCTATGTTAATTGTAGCGCCCCCTGGCGGCCGATTTTCACCAAATTTTGTGGGAAGCCGCAGAGTGGCATGCTGAACAAAATACACCCAGGGTTTGTGATGATAGCATTTAATGCTGCAGAGATATTTACATTGCAAATTATTCCCATTTAAATGCATTGACTTATTTGCCGAAATGCCTCTACGTTAATTATAACGCCCCCTGACGGCCGATTTTAACCAAATTTGGTATCGACGCTAGGAATGGGATGTCAAAGATCTCTACCAAGATTTGCTCTGATATCCAATAATTTGGCCGAGATATGCCAAAGTTCGTGTTTTGTGGCTAGCTACGACAAATTTGTTTGGTTGTAAAGTGCGAACGGTGTAACGTAGCAAAATTCTTTTGATAACTTTTGGTCAGCTCTCTATAGAGAAGATATCTACCAAGTTTTGTGCACATTGGTCACACGGCCTAGGACGAGTACGATAACATTTGTTTTTGCATTGCGTGATTTTGCGAAAAAACTCTTTGGTTTAAATGGACCAGTCCTATATCATCAGATTCAGGTCGATACAAGGAACAAGGGGATCTATAAATATTCGGTCTGTGATGTAGCCTTTCGGAGTTATAGGCAAAAACACGTTTAAATGCATTGACTGATTTGCCAGAAGGTCTCTACGTTAATTACAGCGCCCCCTAACGGCCGATTTTCACCAAATTTGGTGGGGAGCCACAGAGTTGCATGCCAAACAAAATACTCCCAGGGTTTGTGATGATAGCATTTAATGCTGCAGAGATATTTACATTGCAAATTATTCCCATTCAAATGCATTGACTTATTTGCTGAAAAGCCTCTACGTCAATTATAGCGCCCCCTGACGGCCTATTTTCACCAAATTTGGTTTGGAGGCTAGGGATTGGATGTTAAAGAAGCCCACCAGGTTTCATTGTGATAACTATTAATTTGGCCGAGATATGCCAAAGTTCGTGTTTTGTGTCTAGCTACAACGAATTAGTTTGGTTGTAAAGTGCAAACGGTGTAATGTAGCAAAATTCCTTTGATAACTTTTGGTCAGCTCCATACACAGATGGTATCTACCAAGTTTCGTGCACATCGGTTGTATGGCCTAGGACGAGTACGAAAACATTTTTTTTCGCATTACACGATTTTGCGAAAAAAAATCTTAGTGCAAATGGGCAGGACCTATATCATCAGCTTCACATGGATACAAGGAACAAGTGGATGTATACATTTCTTGTCTGCGTTGTAGCTTGTGGGAGTTAAAGGCAAAAACACGTTTTACGTCATTGTAGCGCCACCTAGTGGTCCACTTATGTAATATTTGGTAGGTCAGGTCCATGCATGACTCTACATCGACAGTGTAAATCTTAAGTTGCTCACTTTAGTGTAAGTGGTAGATCCAAACATGGGTCCCATAGGCCACGCCCACTTTGACGAATCAGTACCCCACTGTAGGCCTGGCCTCAGGAGTGGGCCTAGATGGTACGAACCAAATTTCGTGAAAATCGGATGAGCCGTTCATGAGATATTAACTTTTGGTACTTGTGGCGCCCCCTATTGACCAAATCTTGTAAAATTAGTTTTTTACACTAAGAGTCTCATGTGAAACAAGAATCTAAAGATTTGTGATGATATAATTTACTTTGGCCGAGATATGGTAACGTTTGTGTCTTCGTAGCTAGCTACACAAATTTGTGTGTGCGTAGTTTACGCAATTTTCATCCGAAAAAAAATCTTTTGATAACTTTTTGTCAAGTCGGTCTACTGATGCTACCAACCAAGTTTTGCGCACATCCCTTGCACGGTCTAGGAGGAGTACGAAAAAGCAGGTTTACGAAAAAGCAGGTTTACGATAAATCGCGATTTTTCACGCATAAAAGTCAAGGCGGAAATGGGAGTGGCCTATACCACGAGATTCAGCTGGATCCAGGGAACGCGTGGATATGTGTATTTTTAATGTGCGATGTACGGTTCGGGAGTTATAAGGCCAAACGCGTTTTTTCTGCTATAGCGCCACCTAGTGGTGAAAGTGGCTGAATTTTTTCGTCCGAGGTCCCTGCAGTGATCTGGACCAGTCCTGCAAACGTCAACCTCCCACCATTTACGGTTTAGGCTGCAGTATCAGTTTTATCGGCGGAAAAATAATAATAAGAAACCTTACAATTCCAATAGGGTTTCACAGCCTCGGGCTTGGACCCCTAATTAAATATCTATCCATATAGACTAGAGTCTGGATCGGGCTGAATTTTTCTGTCCGAGCCCGGCCTGCGTCCGACAGAGTTGTGACCGAACCCGGCCCGAGCCCGACAGGGATTAAGAGATTTATGTCCGAGCCTGACTCAAGCCTGACAGTTAAAATCTAATTTTTTTCTCATACTAATGACACATGTACGTTTGTTTGTGTGGAAAGCCCGCTTTTATTAAGCAACTGTAAGAAGGCATTCAGAAATGTCAACAGATGAGCGCATCAGCGCACACGGGGCAACAAGCACACGTTAATAAGCTGTTAAAATGTTCAACGTGTTAACCTTTCCTGCTTGCTTCGTTTCCGATCGTGGTCAGAAAACCAGGGGAGACTCGTTACCTCCAGGGCCGATGTTATAAAATGAATAACTCTGCTCCGGTCGCATCTACACCTCTGCTTCCTTTTTCTCTATCTCTCTTTTGCCCACCCTCCACACACACACACACACCCACACGCACATGAGCTCTCTTAAAGGAGTCGCAGCACCATTTTATAACAAATGCCTTATCGCACTGATGTGACCGAGCCCAACCCGAACCCGACCATAATTTCTAAATATCTGTCCAAACCCGGCCCGGCCCGTCAGGTACCGTCGGGACCCGTCGGGCTCGGTTCGGGTATCCATGCCTTAATACAGACATGAGAATGCTGTGATGATTATTATGAAACTTCCTCCTTGACCATGTGACTTGCTTTGCTTAAGGTGTTTGAGGTTACCGTATCATGATGTTATAATGAATAACCATGTTAGTAATCTTTGTATTCTATGTGCAGCTAAAAGTCTCTATATTTCAATAATAGTAGATTTAGCTTACTAAGTCTAAGACTTATTAAGACTTACTACGTTTCTGACCCTGGAATTATTGGGTATTTGTAAATTATAGTGTGGTCTAGACCTACTCTATCTGTAGTGCCTCCAGATAACTATTGTTATGATTTGATACTATATATAAAATTGAATTGAATTAAGAATGCTTAACGTTAAGAAGAGGATGTTAGTTTAAAGTTTTAGCATCAGAAAATGGTATTGGGAGGAGAATGCCCCCCTGAATGGAAGATGACCTTTAACAGCTGAACGCCCAAGCTTATCTGTCTCTCTTCTGTTCTTCTTCCCTTCTTCGTACTTTGTTTTTTTGTTCTTCTTCACCCCTGACGTCCTTTCTGCGCGTGACCTGCACACCGCCAGTTTACCACACACTCTCTTCTATTGGACATTTCCTCTCTGTCCATTGTCTTCCCTACTCAAGCTGCGCAAAGGTCAACTGATCACCTAAGTTTTTAAATAACGCGCTGAAGAAGCTTGCGGGAGAAATTCCCAGCTCAACGAAAATCCTCCTCTTCATCTCTGTGTTCGGAAGTTGGAACCCAACAAACCAGCACCCACACGGCAATCACCATCTGGCGGTGATACAACTCTTCATCTGTGGCTGCAGAGAGAGAACGAAACGACCACGTGGAGTCGCCACGAGGTGGTAGCCGGAGGACAAGCTCCATCACTGCGGCAAAAAACTGCTGCCGCCCTCAATTGTCCACTCCGGGCCATCTTTTCATCCCTCCATCAATCCCTGCTTCCTAGTTAGGCAAACGCTGTTTTACTCTTAAAAGGGTGATGCTCACTGGGTTGTTAAAAGTGTTAAATCTTCCTCAGAATTAGTCAGTTTGTTCTGTTCTGCATTTATAAATTGCTTATTATGTTAATTTTAGTAGTATGTATTCAATAGATGAATAATTTCTTCATTTATAAAGAAACCTGGGTATGTGAATTTTGTGTGTTTTGGAAGCACCACAGCCTCTGTCCACTGAGTATATCAAACTTCATCTCTTTAGCGAGATAAAACCTCCAAATTTTGAAAATGAACTAAGGCAAAGGTTCTCTTTGCATTCTCTTTATAGAGTGGTGCCCCAAATGTATTAGTTGCTCAAAACAAACAATTGCTGATAGCCAAGCACTCTAATAATAATTAATGTCAATTAATTAAACCACCCATATACACTACACTTGTTTTAACATAGATTGTGTCATTAAATATACTTAATTATTATTCATCTTGTATCAGTGGAACTATAACATGTAATGTCGTCGTGTCATAACTCACTTACCAACAAGATACATGCCTATCCAGTCCCTAGCATCCACTTCCTCCTTGATGTCCCATGTGATCACCAGGTTGTCAGACTCGCCTATGGTGTAGTGGGAGGAGCTGATGGTCAGAGTGGAGCGTGCTTCTGGGGAGACCAGGTCAGTGTCACTGGTGGAACGCGACAGCCCCAGCATGAAGTCCTCCTGGTTCAGACCATTGACAGCAAAGGTCTCTGGGCTTTGACGAACCACATTCTTGCAGCGCTGGCGGGTCTGGGTGCTGCAGGTCGGGGAAGCCATCGCAGCCAGGCCCAGGAACCGATTCTGGTACAAGTTCTGAAAGAAAATACCCAGCAAGAAGCTTTTAGCCAACTAACAAGGAAAAAGACTTTGTTCTGATTACAAAGAAAATCAAAGGAGAACACCCCTAATTGGTGTTTTTGGTGGATTTCCTCTATAATTAGCTAGTTTTTCACACTATTGATCCTCGTCCCATTTTACAGGGTTCATTGCAACAGGGATTTTCCTTACTCCAGAGAAAACTCAGTCATTCTGTTTTTGACACCCAAAAAAATCAGTGAAATATTAATTATGTACCCTGGGACCTTCTACCTAAGGATGCTCCGATCAGGATTTTTGGGGCCAATCACTGATCACCGATTGCTGGAAGACGTATCGGCCGATACCAATACCAATTGCTTTTATGAACTGAAAATTACACCATTACGTAACACACGTCGCACACGTTTAGCGAATGTATCAGTAATTGTTTGGCTTTTTGTCCTAGCTCAAAATCCAAAAAATGTTCTTTCAATCACTGCAGACATTTCTTCAGCAAAACAAATTATTTGTAGTTTTGTCAATTTTCAGACTAATCCTAACTAAGGTAAATGTTCTTTTAGCTCCACATCAGGGCTGAATACAAGTGAAGCTAAACAAAAAACTTTCTTGTCGAATAACAAAAAAATTAACAGTCTTTAAATCTAGATACATTTTAAAGAGACTTCACATCTCTTGGGATTTCAAGAACTACAGCTTAACAGAACCTGCACTGTCATGAGGTCTTCCACATCATGATTCAATGATGAAAACAAATGAGGAAAAGAGATTAGTACAGCCATATCTCCTAAAGCTTACTTGTTACAGCATCAATGGCAGATCTCTGCATTTTTGGCAGACAGCTTGTTCCTCTTCTCATCTACAATATTCCCTGCTGTGCTAAAAGGTTGCTCGCTATCTACACTGCATGGTGCACAGAGGTAGGCTCATGCTGCTTGTGCTAGAGCGGGGACACAGAGAAACAGCTGGCTGAGCGGCACCAGAGCTGCTAGCTACACGACTCCGCTCTGCCTTAGCGTTAGCTAACTTTGAAAACTGCTCATACCCCTTTCCATGACTAACCTTCAAATGTCTGATGAGGTTGGTGGTGTTGAAATGTCTTTGGAGCTTTCCGCACGCGTGGTATTTCCTTGGCACACACGTTGCAAATCGCTAATGTATTGTCTTTTTCCCAGATAGCAATGAGTCGGCGGACCACCGGCAGTGCTCCAGAGGCAGTAGAAGCGTCAGAATGGCGTAATCGCAAACACGTTTGCTGGCGCACCACCGGCGGCAGCCGCTTTTTAAAAGTGGTAGCCGCCTTCCTACCACCTTCGTTCCGTGGCCGGCCCGTGGGCCAACTGCTGTTCTGCCGTCGTTCAGACACCTTGTAGAACTTCCAGACCGCCAGACCGCCGACTGCCATTTTAGCTCTATGTAGAAAATGTTCTCACGAGTAGTGCGTCATCTGATCGGCCTATCAGATCGGCCTTTATGGAGACCACCAATCAAACTATTTAAAGCCATTATCGGCCGATACCGATCGGTGACCGATCAATCGGAGCACCCTTACTTCTACTCCTGAATTTTCCAGCCCTGTCACAGTCACCCCCATCACCCCCACCGCACATACCCCAACCCCCAACATATAAATATAGCAGTCAACTGTCAGCAGTGTGGACAATATTCAATATGGAAGCAGGGCTCAACATAAAAAAAAATCCCCACTGGCCCCCGGGGCCAGTAGATCAGAGTTTTGCTGGCCCCTTCTAAATTTTTACTGGCCCTGAAAGAAATATCGTAGGTGTGATTGGCAAAGGACAAAAAAGCAGGAAAATATACGCCGCACCTACCATGAAGCTTCAGAAAATGGTTATAACCCAGCTAGCCACTGTCACTGTATGTTGTGCCATTAGCAGTAAAGCTAGACCAACCAGGGGTCATCAACTACATTTTTCAATGGGCCAGAATTTTTTTAAGCTGACACTCCGGCCGGACTTTAAAATAAAGAAAATAAAATGTATTTATACCTAATAAGCATATTCTTGTTTGATATTTCACTTTCTTACTAGAAATGCTATATTTTTTACATGTATAGTGTAAGCAAACTCCTAAAAAAACATGGACAATCCATAACGATAACTAGATAGGCTACTTAAGTAGAAAAAGTTCCCAGATTAGGGGGCAGTTCACTGAGTGATGATTAAAGTCTTTGATTACTGAAACGTTGTTTTAATATGCAGTGTCCTGATTGGTGGAAAATGCTTGCAGAAAGAAAGGCTGTTGTCAGGTAAACATGTCACAGTCAAAGAGCCTGAAGCAAAAAGTTGATGTGGAAAACAGCAGCTTTAATGATGAATGGACTGATAAGCAGGCTAGCATTCATCATGTATGCCTCATTTGAAATAAGACAATGCTGTTGCAAAAGAATACAACTGGCAACATCATCAAGAATGAAGAACGCGGACATAACAATCACGTAATTCACGTGCATATTAAGTAGCCACATGTATATGTTTTGGTCTTATAATACATCCACAGGTTACTGCTCCAGCCGAGAGGATGGTTCGTTAAGACAGCAGCTAAGTTTACAAGAGTTTGTCCAAAGTTCAAAATAGTTAGACTACAAACTGACATCTTTCATTTTAGCTTGTTTGTAAAAAGTCGCTAGTTGCAGAGTAGAGCTGTGTCGCACAGTGAGTGGACAGAGCAGACTGAAACATGTTGATGCTTGTAGAACAGGTAGGTGGGTATTGATAAGTATTGACTTTTTAATCATGGAGGTTTTATTGTAGGCTACTTACAGTAACGACTGTAGCGTTAGTTCATCCGTGCCTGTGGCAGTAGGCTAAATAATCCTCGGTATCGTTTCCAGTCAGTTACATGTGCTGCGTGAAGTAACGCACACACCTCGGCTCCGCTGTGTTTGTGTGTGTGTGAGTGTGTGCGTGAAGCGCGGACATCGCTGTTCACAATCCCGTCTATCTTCTAAAATGCAACGCTTGTATCCAGATGAATTGTGTTTGAAGCTGCGTGGCATTTTGTTGGTTTGGCTGGTCGGAATGCCCTCTTTCTCACATTAGCTTCATAGTTCTTTGACATTTTATCTAGGCTAACGTTATAAATTACCTGAGGTGAAAATGTGAAATGTTAGTTAACATTCACAAGCTTAGCGCCACTCTGTATGACGTTTGCTGAAGCAGACAGAGCCACTGTCACTGGCCCGTGCGGGCCAGTAACTGGCCAATCAACTAGCCCGACATACTCTTTTACTGGGCCCGGGCCATCGGGCCATTGCTTATGTCTGATGGAAGATTGAGAGCATGCCACTGGGTCAAAGACGAATAAGGATTTAAAATTTGAAAATAAATGAAAGTGTCAAAAAATGCCAATTCAAGCACTTTCTATTTTTATTAGAGTGTTCTAGATACATCTCAACAACAGGAATTTAATTAGGGCAGAGCACCGACAGCGGTGAAGGCCCTGTTGAAACTGAAGGAATTATTATTAGGAGCCGAGCGCCGACAGCAGCGACGGCCCTGTTGAAACTGAAGGAATTATTAGGGCCCGAGCGCCGACAGTGACGAAGGCCCTATTGAAACTGAAGGAATTTGTATCCGGCAAATGAATTGCCTTTTTGAGGGGCTTAACATATTCAAAAACTCACCAAAATTGGCGGGCACATCATGACTGGTGAACATTTACGTATTTTAAGGGTTTCGGGTATAGGCGCACAAAAATGGCTTGCTAGCGCCGAAATTGAGCCCCTGCAGTACGTTTATCCTAGACTAACAAAACTTGGTACACATCTGTAGCATGTTAAGACGTACAGAAAAGCTCATTGGAGCCATACCCTAAACCCAACAGGAAGTCCGCCATTTTGAATTGAAAGTTTGAAATTAGTGCGATTTTGGCCATTTCCACGTCGTACTTTAACGAACTCCTTCTAGAGATTTCATCCGATCAACTTCAAATTTGGTGCCATCTTAAGACGTTACAGATAAAAAGTTATTAAAAGAAAAACTTTTCGTCATAGGGCATGGCCATGGTGGGACGGCCATTTTGTGTGTTTCGCCATCGAAACAGGAAGTGGGTGTAACTTGAGTATACATTGTCCAGTTGGCTCGAAACTTTTGAGGATTCATAAGACTCTAACTCTGAGGACATTTATTGGACAAATTTGACTCAAAGTCATAGCGCCCCCCTAGTGGTAAAAGTCATGCTATACTTTAACAAACTCCTCCTAGAGATTTCATCCGATAGACTTCAAACACCTTAAAGATGAAAAATTATTAAAAGAAAAAGTTTTTGTCAGACGGTGTGGCGGCCATTTTGAGCATTTATTGATGAACGAAGAAGTTGTTGTAACTTTAGTGTACAGGCGCGGATTAATGCACAGGCTTGCTAGGCTGCAGCCTAGGGGCCCCACGTGCGCAGGGGCCTCAGATTGGCCAGACAATTTTTTTATATTTTAAATTTACTTCAGCGTGAACAAAAAAAGACCCTAATTGGCCCATAAGAAACATTTAAAAAAAAACAAGCAGGTGATTGGGTAGATTGGATATCCAATCAGCTGCTGCTGGTCAAATCATGTCAATCATTTTCATTTATGTCACTACTATTACTGGACGGCATAGTGGCAGAATGGCCGAAAGAAAGCATGAAAGTGGAGCACAAAAACGCAAAATACAAAGGTTAAGAGAACAACGAGACCAAGATATCCTGAAAAAAATCCCTAAATTGACTGGATATTTCAAGGCTGCTAAATCTTCATTCAGTCGAAGACAAGATCCACAGCAGGAGGACTGCCAGCTACCATCAGCTAACATCGGAGCTGAGGTTGAAACGTTTGCAGCGGGATCCTTAGCTGTTGCAGCAGCTAGCTCATCATGTCATCGGTAATATTTCAGGGAATTTGGGGGAGTTATTCCACAATGCAGTGTTTCCTCTATGTTGATTTTATTGTGGCACTTTCTTCCGAGTCGACTATTAAACGAACAGCTCCACCAAAAACGTCACAGCGGGAGATGGCTTTGAAACGCAGATACCAAAATCGACGTGACTTTTTGCCCGAAGACAGTGTTGTGGAGAGTGAAACGGGAGACTAGAAAAAGGCGTTCAGGTAGTGTGTTGTTAGGATGGCTAGGCTACTACAGTAAATCATAGGCTCCTGTTATCTAAAAGATTTTGAAGGTAATAATGGCTCAATATCTAAATGATTTGACAATGTGGATGAGGTCGTTATAAATGGATGGCCTGCAGCTTAAAGCACAATTCATTTGGATACAAGCGTTACATTTTGCAAGATAGACGGGATTCTGAACAGCGACGCTCGCGCTGCATGCGCGCGCGCGCACGCACGCACACACACACACACACACACACACACACACACACACACACACACACACAGCAGAGGTGTGTTACAACACGCAGCACATGCACCTGACTGGGAAAGATAGCGCTACGCTCGTTACTGTAAGTAGGGTACAATAAAACCTAAAAGTAAATGCGTATCAATACCCACTCACCTGTCTACAGGTATACACATGTATGAAGCGATATATTTCAGTCTCTGTCTGGGCGCAGTCGACTCTCGTCCACCGCGCTGTTTACACAAACACAGCTCTTCTCTACTCTAAATAGCGAATTTTGACAAACAAGCTAAAACAAAAGCTGTCGGTTTGTAGTCTAACTGTTTATCTTAGTTTGCCTCAAATCTTGAAATGTGGACAAATTCTTGTAAACTTAACTGCTGGCTAAACTAACCATCCTCTGCTGGAGCATTTATGGATGTATTATAAGACCAAAACAAACCAACGTGGCTACTTAATATGCACGTAAATAACGCAATCTTTATGTTCAGTCTTCATTCTTGATGATGATGCTGGTTGTATTTTGGCCCTCATGACTCCTAACTAGGTAGAAATTAAGTAAATTTGCACAATGATATGGTGTTAGGCCTAGACCCAATTTGTTAGGAATACCAGTTGTACCATAAAATAGGATGAGAAACTGTAATGTTTTATTACAATTCTATTCAACAATATATATTGGGAGTAGTGCTGCACGATTATGCCAAAATGATAATCAAGATTATTTTGATCAATATTGAGATCACGATTAATTATCACGATTAGTTTTGGCTAAAATCAACAAATAATTTTATTGTCACATAATTATACAATTATAACTGCTTTTACATCCATATTGTGCTACATTCTTACTAATACATCCATACATCCGTTGTGCGACCGCTTTCCACACATGCATTTTTGCCGTGAAATATACAGGCAACGCAATTTTCTGTTCACGTTAACGGCGCATGTGGTGCCTGGTATCTACCAGACAAAATAGCTACGCGGATTTCTGTGGCTCATTACACTGCTACTTACATGTCTGCGTTGCGCTCTGATGCTCCGAAACCCACGTTAGAGGCAACATAAACATCGCTGCATGTCACGCTAGTAAACACTAATAACACGTTACACAGCAGTTAGCGTTAGCCTACTGTTAGCCACAGTAGTAACTGGATTAAACACGGCTAAAATGCTGACAGCTAAACGGTGTAGTGTGTCTGTATTTCACTGTAGGATTCCAACAGCGGGACGTCCAACAGTCTGCTGCTAAAGCTATGAGCTAAAAGACACAAACTAGCACTATGGTCACTGCTGTTGTCTGAAAAACAAAATGGACGGGACAAAATGTTGTGTTTACTGGTAAACTGGTAAACATCGTGACCGGCTTATGATGACCGACTGCTACCTGTTTTGGAGTTTTCCTCACGTTACTCTGTCCTCTGTGACGGTCTACATCTAGAAACTAAGCTGCGCGGTGCAGGCAGGGAACAGCTCTGATTGGCTCATGGAGACATGTGATCAGACAGTGGTTTATGGAGCGCTAGATTGGCTTTGCAAAAACTGTTCTAAGAAATGAATGACGCATTTTAAATATCGCTCGATCACGCAAATTTGATCGTGGGAAGCCAAAATCGTGATCGTGATTAAAATTTGATTAATTGTACGGCCCTAAGTGGACCATGCATGGCACTAAATACATTTTTTCAGTAAAGCACAACGATTAAGGGGGGGGGGCCTCACACAAAGAGCAGCATAGGGGCCCCTGACCACCTTAATCCTCCCCTGTTAGTGTACATTGCCCAAAATTTCTCACGTTTGACAAGGGTCCAGGCCTGAGGACACCTACAGGCCAAAGTTGACATTTGGTCATTGTGACCCTGCTGGCAACAGGAAATCTGCCTTATATGACAAACATGAAAATGATGTGTGGTCTACATGTGATACTGTTGAACCGTTTAAGGTAGAGTCTTGTGTGAGGTGTCATTGAACTCAGCAGAGAGTTCCTTCTTCATTAGTGATGGGGTGGTCCGCCCCCCTAAGCCACGCCCCTTTCATAACATTTGAACCATTTAAGGTAGACCCTTGTGTGAGGTATCATTGAAGTCAGCTTAAGCCACGCCCCTTTTCATAACTGGTGATATATTTAAGGTAGTCTTATGTAAGGGTGTCACGATTTTGATTTTAAATTGCGATTTATCAAAATTAAGTAAATTAAGAAAAAAATGGAATCGTCAATACTGCCACGCCCCCATGTCGGCTTGAAAAGCGGAAAAAACACACACGTGTTGAACTGCTGCGAGTCAGTCAACCTCCTCTAACTTAGCTACAGCCAGTCAAAAGATAGCATGGCAACTGCAGATGCTGGAGACACATTGACATAACTTGAGCTGAAGTGTGTGAAAGTGTGGAAATATTTTGGATTTTATGTTGACAACGTTTGCATTGTCGTCAAAAAAGGCACAGTTTGCAAGCTCATGTGCGTGTACCATATTCTGTGTGTTTACCATTGCACATTAGCCTAGCAGCTAGCGGATATTCCTTCTGCTAAAAGCTTTATCCAAACAAAACCGCACGGTTGAATTTCTGCCTGTATGCACGTTTTACCCATAGACAGTTAAAGAAAGGTTTTACCGCCTAAACAGAGCAGCTTATATTGGTTATATTAGAGAGAGCAACAAGTTTGCGGACTGCCCGAGCCACCTTGCTATCGGTCTCTGCTGTGCTGGCTCAATGGTGTTTTAAGCCCCCAACTTAGCCTTCAAGGCAGCACAGCGACCGTCGTCTTCAACCATAACCATTGCCTAATCCTAGTGCCTTCCAGGCAGCGCTGCCTGGAAGACGACGTTGGGGGCTTTTCACCAAGCTCCGTGTGGTGCGAGATTTGAATTGAATCGTGACCTCAGAATCAAAAATGTAATCGAATCGAGGATTTTGAGAATCGTGACACCCCTAGTCTTATGTGAGTTATCAATTAACTCAAGAGACTTCCTTTTTTATTTGGTAAAGGGTTGCCCCGACCCCTATGCTTTGACCACGCTCCCTTTCACAACTAATGAACTGTATGACATAGAAGGCCTCATTTACTAACACTAGCGCAGTTTACGCTGCGTCTGTTTATGCAAGTTTGTTCATTCATTTTGCATAGTATTTATCAACCCGGACACCCATCAGGCAATCAGCGTCTTTCTACGCCCGCTATACCGTAAATTGCGCTGGAGCAAAGTGGTACTGGTGCTATGATACGGCTGAGTGCAGACTGCAATATTCCCACTGCTGATGCTACGACTGTTTAAAATGATCCTGATGCCAATATGTGTAATGTAGCGAGGAGTTTAACAACTGCTGGGATGGGACGTGAACGCTGAGTCGGAGATTCAATGTCATCTTTGATTTCTTCCAGTAACTGTAATATTGCATGGCTGCTTAATCTGTAGAATAACGCTTCATGATTTTGTGTTCACTCCACTGACAAAGTGTGATCCTTGTGTTAAAAATATTTTTAGCCTGGCCTATGTCTTCGTCTTGCTCGGATTACTGCTACCATTTCACCAGCGGCATATAGGCCTACGAGGAAACCCAATTGCGGCTGGTTTAGACCTGCTTTTAGGAGGTGGAGAATTTCCCCCGCAGAATAGAGGCACGCTCTTACTGGCAGTCTTTGTAAATACCATGGAATATATAATTAGGCGCACTTTACGCGTATCCTTTTGCTGGGATTTGCTTTCCTTGGATGGAACTCCCACTTCCCCCATGACCCTCCCACGAAAGCACATTGAAAGCGCAACTTGTCTCTTCTCGCTCATGTGGCAAGCAAACTGTGATTTTACTCAAGTGCGCCCTGTTTGTAAATAGCCTGCATCGGTTACGTCCATCTTTGCGACCAATAAGCGCCTGGAAACAGGCGCAAACGGCTTGATAAATCTAGCCCAGAGTCTTGTGTGAGATATCATTGAACTCAGCAGGGAGTTCCCTTTTCATTGGTGATGATATGCGGTGTCTGAGTGCTGCACAAATGCACGGTCGCAAGGAGCGGCGTTTGCGAGTAACCCTGACTCGCGCAGAGGTGCGAGGGCCCGTCCAACGCTGCTTGCAGCTTTAATTATTCCTTCTTTCTTTTCCTGCGCAATTAATCGCCTTTTTGGGGAACTTATCATACTCAAAAACTCACAAAACCTTGCACACGCATCAGGCCTGGTGAAAGATTTGATATCTAAAGGGTTTCGGGAATAGGCGCACAAAAATAGCTTGCTAGCGTCCCCTACAAAATTTAAACAATTTAGCCCGTGCAGTACATTTAACATAGACTCACAAAACTTGGTACACATATGTAGAATGTCAAGACGTACAAAAATGTAATTGGAGCCATACCCTAAACCCAACAGGAAGTCCGCTATTTTGAATTAAAGGTCCAAAACATTTGTGTGATTTTGGCCATTTCCACATGTCGTACATTAACAAACTCCTCCTAGAGATTTCATCCATCAACTTCGAATTTGGTCTGTGCAATCTTAGTACATGAAAGATGAAAAGTTATTAAAAGAAAAACTTTTCGTCATAGGGCATGGCCGTGGCGGGGCAGGCATTTTCTGCATTTCACCATCGAAACAGGAAGTGGGTGTAACTTGAGTGTACATTGTCCAATTGGCTCGAATCTTTTCAGGATTCATAAGAGTCCAACCTTGATGACATGTACAGGCTAATATTGGATCAAAGTCATAGCACCACCTTGTGGCAACAGGAAGTAGATCTAAAAGTCAAGGTGCTATACTTTAGCGAAGTCCTCCTAGAGATAAGTATTCTGTCTATTTTGGAGTAGAATGGAAATTTCTAAGTGACCCCAAACGTTTGAGTAGTGTATCTTGAATTGCAGGGACACAGGTTCTATTCAGCCCAAAATTATTTGTTCTAGGAGTGGGTATAGAGGAAATTTTGAGGGTAAAAGACTTCAATTCCTGCATTCTGATACCTTTTTAGCCACCAATTTATGGTAAAAACGTCTATATTTATGGCAAGGAAATGACAAAATTCTGGTGGCAGGTAACAATTCAAAATACAAAATATAATGGTGGAATATTATTATATTCAGTAGTCCAGTAAGGGGGCTTTCACATCTGGGACATGGGCCGGATACGACAACACACAGCATGAACAGGGCTTTATGGTAACTTTTTTCCCAAGGAGCACGTTTTTCTCCCACTGTGAAAAATGTAGGATTGACTTACAGAGGCTACTGCTTTTACTGCTAAATTCAACAATAATACAATCATGTTATGGATACAAAACGTTATGAAGTGTAATGTTTTCTATGTTATATTGATCAGAAATTATCAGTGATATTGAATATAGCCTACAGTGTAATGGACCACCACAGGTCATGCATACATGTGCACCGCGGATTGATTGCAGAGTTTAACCTTCATAGTGTAAAACTAAACTACGTGAATGGGGCGCAGCAGAAAGACGGAGCAGAACAACGCTGCTTGTTTCATGTGTACTCCTGTAGGCCTACACTTCACATCAGGTGTTAAAACCAACTGTACCAAAAAACTGAACTGGACTACTATTTAACGCGACAACGAAACGTTTTTAACCGGTAATGAACTGTGTCAATTGAATACTGCTGCCGCGGACAGACAGCAGTCGGAGCTCCAGCGAAGCTGCGCCCGTCAGCAAGTTCGCTTGAGCTTTGTCTGAAGCAGCCAGCCAGGTTCCGTCACACACCGACACATTCCGCACATCCTCCGCTCAGTTTAACCGCTATCCCCCCGTTACCGGTCAGAGAGGCGTGTTTACTTTGTGTCTCGGTCCTCCGGTCAGTTTTTAAATTAGACTACATTAGCAACAGTTAATTTTGTTACGGTATGAACTTAATCCTAAGAAAGGGAAACGTATATAAGACCTTTGTAAAGAAATCCAAGACTTTGTATACCAAATTCAAGGCTTTATTAATAATAATGTAAATAAATAATATTTCTCCAAAGTTGACAGGTAGGCTACGTAAATTAATTCATTTCACAATGTCACATCAAACTGTCTACATCAAACCCGTTACCTTTGCAAGCACTGTCCTCCCTTGGGGAACTAACCAAACTAACTAACTCCTTCCTTGGGTTCACTATTGAGAAGGGTCAGGTATCAGCAGACCCGGAAAAGATTAAAGCGGTAACCGAGTGGCCCATACCCCAGACACGTAAGCAACTACAACGTTTCCTGGGTTTTGCTATATTTTACAGGAGATTTATCCAGGGCTTTAGTCGGGTAGTTGCACTTCTCACTTAGCTCACTTCCCCTAAAGTTCCATTCCTGTGGTCACCTGAAGCTGACCAAGCTATGAGTGCTCTTAAAAGACAGTTTTCCACCTCCCCTATGCTCATTCACCCTGACACATCCTTGCCATTCATTGTGGAAGTGGATGCTTCTGATTCTGGTGTTGGAGCCGTTCTGTCGCTCCACCACAGATCAGAAACTCCATCCGTGTGCCTGTTTCTCCAAAAGATTGTCACCAGCTGAGAAAAACTACGATGTGGGAAATCGGGAGTTACTGGCCGTGAAACATTGGAGGAATGGAGGCATTGGCTGGATGGGGCGGAGCAGCCATTTGTTGTGTGGACCGACCACAAGAACCTGGCCTTTATCCAGTCAGCTAAGACTCAATTCTCGCCAAGCCAGATGATCTATATACTTCAGCAGGTTTAACTTTACTCTTACTTACCGCCCTGGCTCTTGCAATGTAAAACCAGATGCTCTGTCCCGCCAGTTTTCAGTCACAGACGAGTCCGGTGAACCTGCAGTTCGATGGGAGATCGAATCCCTCATCAAGACGGCTCAAGAATCCGACCCTGGACCGGCAGATGGACCACCTAATCGGCTCTGTCCCAGTGTCTGTGCGGGCACAAGTGTTGCAGTGGATCCATTCTTCCCGTTTTGCCTGTTATCCTGGAATGCAACGTACTGTAACGTTGCTCAAAAGACATTTTTGGTGTCCGTCAGCAGAAGCTGAAGTCCGGGCTTTTGTAGCAGCATGTACCACCTGCGCCCAGGGAAAAGCCTCCCACCAGTCTCCCTCGGGTCTTCTGCAACCTCTCCCGGTCCCGAGTTGTCCCCGGTCCCACATAGCCTTGGACTTTGTCACGGGTCTTCCTCTTTCCGAAGGTAATGATACAATACTTACTGTTGTGGACAGATTCTCTAAAGCTGTTCACTATGTAGCATTACCAAAATAACCGACTGCCAGTGAAGCAGCGGACCTCTTAGTCCTACATGTATTCCGTCCTCATGGAATACCTGTGGACATTGTTTCCGACAGAGGCCCACAGTTTATTTCTCAAGTATGGAAAGATGTCAGCTCTGCTCTCGGCGCCTCTGTTAGTTTGTCCTCAGGATTCCACCCACTATCTAACGGGTCCATTCGTCATTGAGTCGATCATCAATCCTTCTGCTGTGCGGTTAAAGTTGCCACGGACTATGAGGTGTCATCCCACCTTTCATGTGTCACAGCTAAAGCCTGTTGCATCCAGTCCTCTGTGCCCGCCTGCGGATCCTCCACCTTCTGTCTGCATGATTGACGACCACCCGGCCTACACTGTCCAGAGGCTTTTGGATGTTCAGCGGTGGGGCAGGGGGCTCCAGTATCTTGTCGACTGGGAGGGATATGGACCGGAGGAGCGGTCTTGGATTCCCAGGAGTTTTATCCTGGATCCACAACTGGTTAAGGACTTCCATCGAACCCATCCTAACAAGCCCGGGCCTAGAGGGGCGCCAGGAGGCGCCCGTTGAGGGGGGGGGGGGGGGGGGGGGGAAGTAGGTCAAGGGGCGTGGCCGCTTCAACCCTGCACAACTGTTCTACACAGCTGCAGCTACTCTGCAGTACATAAACCCGGGCTGATCTCCTCTTCGGCACCAGTTCGTTATCTACAACCCATGTGGTAACTAGGCTCTGAGTTCCATTTGTCCTCTAGTTTTGCTCGTGTTTCCTAGTGCTTATACTTACCTGGTGTCTCTGTCTAAGATTCCGCCAAGACCTGCTGCCTCCTCCACTGTGCCTGCATGCTTCCAGTCTCACCATCCAGCCTCGACCTCCACGCTGGGAATAATAAGGTGAATAAGCAGTGTACTCACCTCTGCCTGTTCGCCTTGTGTCCCAAGAAACCCACTTGGACTCACCTGTCGGCTCGCCTCCAACCTCAGACAAGGAGTTCCCCCCGCCCAGATACAACCTTCATTGCATCTCTGAGTCCTCTCTGTTCATTAAATCCTGTTACAAACTGCTTTACATTGCCTGTGTGTCATCTCTGTGTTCTGGGTCAGAATAGCTCGTAACAATATGAGTGCATATGTTTTGTGACATGAAATATAATGAACACAATAATCATAGGTTAGTTATCAGAATTGTTTTCTATCCTATATTTAAGAGATTATAGAGAAAAAAAACTTAAGTTGCTCGTCACTTCAGCTTTGCACAAGCTTTGACAGTCTATTAAAGGGATTCTTCACCGATTTAGCATTCAGCTTTGTATCAGTAGAAACCCGGTAGTATTTCTGAATGACCGTGCGTCCCTCCCTCATATCCCCCTGAGACAGGAGATATCTGCATTGGGGGGTCCGGAAAAAATCTTCCGATGACGTAAAATGACAATTTTTGCGTCATCGGAAGATTTTTTGGACAGAGCAAAAGACTACAACCAGTAGTAGGACCTACTTCCGCATGTTTTAAACCCGCCCATCGCCCGAAGCAAGCCGATCTCGGCCGGAAAAAAACGAAATGTCAGCCATCTTGAATCCTCGCTAAACAGGGCTCTGCTCTATCTTCTCAGCAGCAAACTTTTACAACAATTATGTGCATTCAAACTACCGCACGTGTACCACCGGGATACATCGCTACAGAGCAGAGAATATGCAGGAAACGTTATTACAGATGAAATAATTGGCCCACTACGAGAGCTTCGCCTGCCACGGAGACCAGCACCGGGACCAGCGGACTCCAGCGGACTCGTCGTACCCCGAGCCGGGTAGGGGATATCTTCGTCGGCTAGGTGGGAAGCTAACGCTAGCCGGGGAAAAGGCACATCCAGAGCGAGCTAACGCTAGCCGGCCACCTGTCCCATCAATCCTGCTTGCAAGTGTCCGTTCATTTAACAACAAACTGGACTACATCCAACTTCAACGATGCTCCCAACGCGAGTTCAGAGACTGTGTTTTTTGCTCAACAGTGAACCGGACTGTCCAGCTACCAGGACTGCTAGCCCTCCGACAATCCAAGCTTCTTTTACTGTCTATGGCTCTCTCTCGTGGATGTATTAAGAGAACTTCTCAGCAGCAAACTTTTACAACAATTATGTGCATTCAAACTACCGCACGTGTACCACCGCGATACATCGGTACAGATCGGAGAATATACAGGAAACGTTATTACAGACGGAATAATCGGCCCACAACGAGAGCTTCGCCTGCCACGGAGACCAGCACGGGGACCGGCGGTCTGGCTCGTACCCCGAGCCGGGTAGGGGACTGCTTGCAAGTGTCCGTTCATTAAACAACAAACTGGACTACATCCAACTTCAACGATGCTCCCAACGCGAATTCAGAGACTGCTGTGTTTTGTGCTTTCGTGGAAACATGGCTGAACAACAGTGAACCGGACTGTCCAGCTACCAGGCCTGCTAGCCTTCCGACGATCCGAGCTAGAGATGCTCTGTATGAAGGTGAGCTGTGTTAACACGGACTGGTGCAGAAATGGGGTGATTTGTATCCAACTAACTGCTAACCGCTGGAGTTTGTGACTGTTACATGGCGACCATTCGACATTCCACGCTAATTCACGGCTGTGTTTATACTCTGTGTTTACAGCCCACCAAGCCTAATGCTAGTATGCTTAGCTGAACTTTACAGAGCCTATAATGTGTGTGCACTAAATGTAGCCTGTTTAGTATGTTGTTATTATATAATGTAGTTTTTATATATTTTAAATGTGTAACACCACTTGAGCCACGATGAAACGTTGTTTCGTGTATATGGTTGAAATAACAATAAAACACATTGAGTTGAGTCGAATGCCTCACTGTCTGTCTGTCAAGCGGTAGGCGTGGCTTGGGAGTGGACTCAAAGCAGCGAAGCGAAGTGCATTCTGGGATTTGGTGTCTTTCATCCATATGAGCCAAAAACACATTTTCTGGCTTTTCTCGGCCTAGAAGGCACCAATTAAAAAAAAAATTCACATTTCTGCTACATAAGTGACCCAATTTAAAGATATATTCAGCTTTCCAGCGGTGAAGTATCCCTTTAAATATATGGGGGATTTCCTTTGTGTGTCCCATTATTATGAATTATTTGTAGGCTTAAGTATTTGCGATATCAACAGATAACGTTTAATATAATACTAAGTATAATAAGGAAAGGAAATGACATTTCTCCATTCTCAGCTAAGGTGGACACATTACCGCTGCAGTTTTTATTGCTATTGCTATTTTTTATTGTTTTTATGCTTTATACTGCATACATTAGCCTAGCAGCTATCAGAGTTTCCTTCTTCTTGAAGCTTAATCCCGACAAAACAACACGGTTGAATTTTAGCCTGGGTTGCAAGTTTTTGTAGCCTAAAACTGAGAAGCACATTGGTAGAGAGAGAAACAAGTTAGCGGACTGCCGAGTTTCCCTCTGCTCTTCTCAGCTGCTAGACCAATGTGCTGCTAGAATTACTAATTATTTCCAAATAGAGCCGTTCAAGTCAACTGCTAAATCTTTTATTTTTATATCGCAATATATATCGCAGGAAAAAAAATATTGCAATGTTTTTTCCAATATCGTGCAGCCCTACCTGTAAACATGTTTAAAGGTGTGGCATGACCAACTAAGAGTTCATTGTCTGTTCAGCGTGGATGCTGTGATCATTGCAAGATACAGCATCATCACCAGCAAGTGTTAATGTGAGGGAGTTTCCCATCAGATCAGAGAATGCTCTAGTTGAAACAGAGCTTCAGGGCACGACCCATCCAGCTCTGACGGATAGTTCTAAATACTGAGGCACTTTGCCCGTGCAGTTGGTGATGAAGAAAGGTTATCTGCATGCACAGTACAATTTCTATGTGCCTGCTTGTGACATAATTTGATATGAATATTAGTGAAAGACCACCATCATACCATTTGGGAATGTGAACATATTATGAAATTTTGAAAGGGTGTGAAATGCATGATACAAAATTAATTTCTGCAAAATTAAATAAATATATTACATTTATATCCTCTAAACATGCCACTGAAGAGTAAGGTATATGCATTCATAGATGTGTCTATTACAAGCAAAGCGTCTTATTGCTTTACAATGGAAGAACATAAAGGCACCAAGTATAGGTAACTGGTTGAAAGAAATATATATATATATATATATATATATATATATATATATATCTCAATAAAGCAATAAATATATCTATGGAAAAGGTAACTTATATTGTGAAAGGTAAATATTGGAGGTTTGAGGAAATCTGGAATCCATCTTATTCTTTCTTGAACATGGTGGAAATGACGTACCAATGGCTGATTGAGAAGCTGTGTCAAATCTAATAGGATGTGATGAGAAGCTTTTAGTTATTGTTACTTTTATTCATTTATTTATTATTCTTAATGTCTCTGTCCTTTACATTTATGTTTTCCTTAAGTGTCAAACATGTTTTATATGTATGTACACTGATTATGTTAAAACTCTGTAAAAATATTGACGACAAAAAAAGCCACCATCATTATTGATTTAAATGTTTTTTTCATAGATTTGGCAAATATTGCTAATATGATGACAATGCAGTAAGTTTATATTTTATCATGAACAAGATGACCTTTAAAGATAGTGAATGTCAGAACAAAATGTATTCAAGTACACTGTACACAAATAAATATTGGTATTGGCACCAGCCTTTAAAATCCCATAATGCTGCACATTAACTGGGTAAGCAGGCAAAAGGAGAAGGTGGTGGGTGATCGTGGAGGCGGGTGGGGTGGCACTGACCTTAATACTACAGAGCTGCATCAGCATTATGACCAGCCAACCCAAAGCAGACCAAAACCTGAGGGAAGTTGGAGAAGGGCGGCGTGTTACAAACCACAGAAAGTAAAAAAAGCAGAGGCTGTAAATGTAGCAGGTTGGAGTCAAGTGTGGCATTTGTGTGCAGGAAAAAACATCATCATCAGACTTTCATACTTCATCTTTGTAAGATAAAAATATGAATAATTGAGAAGGAGCAGAAACACAGATGGACAAACAAAAGAAAACAGAGATATAAAGACACTGTGACCACACAGAAACATGGAGAACAGAGATATACAGCAATCAGAGTGTCTAATTGATTTTCAACTTAACACATTCAACAGCAACAAAAACAACATCTAATATTTCATGTGCATCTCTGAACGGTCACATGGTTTGCTGATACGACGGAGCTCTGTAGCCGGCGTCTGTACCCGGCTCGAAGCCCCCTATTCTCGGGTAACTCAACTTCCAACTGCTCTGTAGCCAGTGTCATGGCTTTTCGAGTTCTTCCGCCAGTAGCCGTGACCGTCTCTATCAACTGCTTTTAACAACTGAACAGGAATCAGCATTCACCACTGCCTTTAACCACTAATCCCTGCGCCACAAACACACCACCAGACTGCCTGGATGCCGGCACTTTTAAACCAAGACGGCATGCGGCCACTCACCAGTGTCTGTTCAGAAAGTGGGCCTTTCTCAATCTGCATTCTTATATGGACTTGTGTTCTTGTGTCCCTGTGAAACGTAATCTTCTGTGGCCAAAGTACTGTCCTAATAAAACAGTTAAAATTCCTGGAAATGTTCTTGACATGCCCATTTTACCAAGGATCATTGGTTGGTAACTTGTATGAACTTGGCAGCGCCTGTATCCTTTATTTCGGTGTTCAACGAGGGTCGGGTTTCCGGTACATAGGCAGACCAACAACAGGACAATTTTTACAATTTTCGTCAACTAATTCATCACTAAATTCCCTTCTGAAAAATTTTTAGCCAAGAAATGAACTGTGTAGATTTAGAATATAGGCAGTCTTACCCCGATTTTCCACCAGGCGTGTCTGCGATGCATTCCAGAGGCGGCGCGGGCCCCGCCAGCAATCACAGCCATTCAAGTCAATGCTTGATATTCCACCAGCTGCACCACGGCGCGTCCCAGAAGCGTGCGTGAAGCAGCTCTCAGCTCCACTGCGCTTAAGATACACGCCAGGTCTATTTTCGCGTTTATTTCTCCTCTACAACACCACAGACGACAAGAGATTCGCCAGAAAAGAGAAGGCATGGAGTTTAACTGTAGGAGTGCTTGGAGTGGAAGGTAGATGAAAGGTAGATACTAGCTTAATAAACACATGATTGTTCTGTAAAGTATAATCTGCGAGTCTGGCAGTCAAGGCACTCCGCTGGTATGGCGCACGGCAGAGGACTGAACAAAACCAGAACAAAACCAGAACGCAGCCAGAACGCAGCACAGATGTGCACAGTGGAAAATGGGGGTTACGAAAATCGATGGCAAATTGACAATTTGACATTTTCGTAGTTGAGAAGCTCCACAAAGTGACAGCCAGCTAGTCCCTGCCAGGTTTCTAACTCGTCAGTCGGCCAGTCATGCTCAAAGACCCGCTGTGAGCTGGAGCTCTCTCAGAAGATTGGTCTCGTAAAAAAATGACCGCTGACGGATAGTTTGTTTAAATATCACAACACATGTCCATCTATAGTGGCCACTTTAGATAAAAGCAGTAGTGTTAGCGTTAGATTACTGAGTTAGCGTTACAGTCTCAACCAGAAAATCCTTCATTTACAATAAGACAAGAAGTTACAGATGCGTTGTTGCATTTCAAGTGTTGCATACAGTAACTTAGCCTACTTTGGATGTCTGGAAACCGGGTAAAATTATCACCGTAACTGTGTCACCGTCATATATCGCATTTCATGAAACCCACACATGCTTTACCCAGGTAGGCTACAGGGGGACAAGGGAGAAGAAAATAGTAAGCCAACACAAACACGGACTAAAAGGAAAACATCCGCACTAAATGAAAAGGGGGCGTAATTTAATATGGGCTACTGATGTACAACCACATCACACATTGCATTTTATGAATGAAATAGACATATTACATACCTAAGGGCCAATTCGGGGGTCGGTTTTGAATCATTTACAATCCCGTAATTGTCTCCATCTGGTAAAAGCATGAACGAGTTTGACACACATTATCACCTGTTGTTTTTCCCTTTCCCTTTTAGCTTTTAGTTGTTCTTTGTTTAATTTATTTATTTCCTGTGATGGTCCTGCCCCAGTATCAGCCATAACTACAGCAGATAACTTCTAAAATAACATTAAAATACAATTAGGCCTATATAAAGAAATCTCCTGCTACCTGGCTCCGCTGGCTGGATACGCTAACACTGGCATTTCTGTCACTTTAACAAGCTCGCTGGCCGGCAGTCACACTCAGAGGCCATCCACATGAAGACGCGTTTGGATGTAAAGCACTTTTTTTGCATCGTTTGGGCCGATTGTCCACACGAATCCTGTAAACGCACTGCCTGTAAATGCACTTTTTTGAAACCTGGTCCCAGGGTGGATAAAAAAAAAACGCTCACGTTTGGCTTCGTCTGGACGGCGAAACCGCATACGTGCGTATCGATGATGTCATCGCTACACACCTCGGCCTTACAGCTGACTGCCTTCAACCCAGCTGACCGCTCTAGAAGGGATGCAATGCTGCTTATAAAATGGAAGTAGAGAACTTGTCAACTAGCTAGCTAATCTGTCTGCTTATCAACTCCTTGAACGGATTATAGTAACTTTTAGCATGGCTTATTGTAGAAAGGCTACCGCAAGAAAAATGTATAGCTAGATTATCAAAAAGACATCGGATCATTGATGTTTGTTTGACTGCCGACGTTAGCTAGCAGAGCTAACGTTAGCGCGCTAGCATGCTGTAATCATGTCCGATAGCAGACATAATTGCAAAATAGAAAGCAATCCAACAGCACATTATATAATGTAATGTTTTCTAGCGGTGGCCTTTATATAATGAGCAGTGGTGAAAGTTATTAAAGTCTATTCCATGGCTGTATTAAGAGAACTATGATATCATGTTATGAAAGGAAGTGGAAGTGACTGAAGGCTGCTCTTCTTCTTCGTTCCGTTAATTTCTGTAGCAATAACAGCGCCGCCTACAGGCCTGGCATATGAAGTAGCGTGTTGAGTCATTTACAAATGGATTCATGTGGACATGCATTTTCTTGAACCGAATCCAGGGAAGACGGATGCGTTTTCATCCTAACGTCTTTGTATGGACATGGCCTCACACACACGGCCACGTGCATGCTATGTGCAGTATAACCAGTATATTCCTCACTTACATGGAGTATAAATGTGTAACTAGTGTTTCACTCAGAGCATGAAATGTGGAAAAAGCAGGTGTCCAGCATATACTGCTGAGACCATGCATGCACCAACACTGCTCTGGGAATCCCCCCTTCCTCTGGCTTGCTGCTTGATTAGGGGACAGACGAGGCAGATAGCAGAGAAGAGAGGAAAAGCATCTTGATCCAGTTTGCAGTACATACACCTTTTAGACACACTGAAAGCAAACCAGTCAAGATTTATTATATATTTATAATATATAATATTATGCTAGGGGCAGAAGAAAGCAGACAGAGTGAGTAAAAAGCAGCCCCAGCCACAGTTTGATGAGGCCAGCACTGGATAAGCATGGAGATCAGAATGCTATCATGTCAATAAAGGTGGATCAGAAGACATATTCACACTACAGAAAACCAGGTGCAGCCTGAGGAGGGGGGAGACTCAAAAGGTATACAAACTGGCCACAGAAGTGGAACTGAGTGCTGTTAGCTTCGTAAACTGAATAAAACAACTCTGATCTCTGGTTGACTTTGGTGAATTTTTGGGACTCTTTTGCTGAAAAAAGTGTGAAGAAGAGTTCAGAGTTTTCAACCCAGCTCAGGCTTTGTCTTTTATTCGACAGATGCAGGAGGACTTGTGTAACATATGTGCCATTTTCATTGAAATGTTGATTACACTAATGAATGCAAGCAGAAGTTTACTGCTGAAAAAGGTCAAAAGAAAAAAGGCACCCGTCGTGTATTTAAGAGGATTTTGAGGATGGGAATTCCCACACATAGTGGGAGGGGGAATCCTCCCCTTATAATAGGACTCGTAGTAGCCTCCATCCCAAATCAAGAGCAAACTAGGGCGGAACTGTATCTGAATTCTCCAGCGCCGATACATCATGCCAAACAACATTCAGACAATTAATTATTAATACTTTAATGTTACGTTTCTTACTGGCAAATAGCCAGCCATTGGCACATATTCAATGGATAATAACTCGATTTCGCCTTTTTATTTAGTCTAATATAATTCCAAATTTTAAGAATGATGTTGCTTGCTAGCAACGATAGCAAATTAAGCTACAAGAGAACCGTGTTTAGCGTTTAGGTGAACCACCTCTAAACACAATTTGACTTTTGTGTTGCTTGGCGGATATGTGCTCCATACTGAAAAAAAAGAAAATCAGACTACCATATGTTCTTACGTTATTTCGTGTGTGTTCATGTGTCATTGCCGATGAACCCCGCATCGATGTTTTAAACAGAAAAATTACAAATTACACATAGGCTATGCGGGAGCGATGGGCCGCTGCTGGAGACTAATATAATAGGCAACATCATTTAACGTTACACAGCAAGAAGGAAGACGACCAACCTGGGATAAAATAACCTGCCGGTGGATCATGCTCCAAAGGTAAGGATGAGAACTCGAAGAGGTACACACCTGCTAATTTCCACCGAGCTCCATTTTGACAGTAGAAGGCAGGAGGAAGGAACACAAACAAAACGGCGTAAAGGGCCAACGAGGCACGCAAGAGAGGCTGTAGTCACATCCTTTCCTCTTTCTCTGGACCAATGTAAAGTTAGCCAAAATACAATCTTAATTTCCTGCCACTGCCAGAATCGGTCATTAATCTGGGACATAGAAAGGTTTTTTTTTAGGCGTTTTGGTCAATATTTTTGATTTAAAATGCATGTCCTATTACTAGCATATAAAAACATATGCGTATTACAAATAGCTTTATCTGAAAATTGGTTTCATTATCGATTTAGGCAATTCCAACTTAAAATAAGCTTTTATTTTGAAGGTTCCACTTCTGGTCAATATGAGATACATTTGTCGGATAGAGCAATGCCTCACAGCCAATCAGAAAACGCGCTTTTCTCCTCGCGTGCGCTACCTCCTCTCTCTGCCCCCCGTTCATCAACCAACGCACACATAAACATGTAACCTATACACACGCACGCGGTGGCAAGCGCGCAGTTATTATTCACATCAGTCTCCTCTCCTGCATCGTTTCCTTCAGAGAGCTGCAGCTGTTAGAAGGAAGAGCGCGGTGGATAATAGCTTTCTGGAAATTGTAGAAAAAAGAGACTTTTTTCATATATTTCATTGGATTATTTCACAATTTCATTATAGGCCCATATGTTTTCTGAATGTATGTATATAATTAAATGAATAATGTCTTATTTATTTAACTTATTTATATAAAAAAGTTAATATCACTTTTATTTTTTTTAATTTTATATATATTTATTTAAAAAGGCATGTTTTTTTCTGTGAAACATCTAAACAAATCCCACACACGGTTGATCTCTTGCACTCACTTTATTTACAACTTACTCAGACCTTCATCAGGTAAAAGTCATCCAAATCATTTTTTCCCCCAAATGTTCATATTAAATAAATTACACTTCTGCACTTTAGTGGACACTACAAATCAGTGGTTCAATATGCAAGTCAATCAAAAATAGTGTTATTAAACCAATATTAGCCATGTGTGACTTAGTTATGTGTAGCACAACACTATTCATTGTAATAGCCGACTTGTAAAACATAGCTTTTGTTCAGACTTGGCAATAATAATATATTTTTTTAAGAAATAAGACAGTGATGATATTTGAATAGCGGAATCAATTCTAAAATAATGTATTGTATCACAAACAAAAACAGTTATAAACAGTAATAACGATTAGGTCTATGTTACTTACAAATAAACAATGCAACCACGACCATGAAAGAAGATGTAGCCTGCATGCAGTCATAGTTGAACTTCAGGGTTATTTTATGGTTTTAATGTATTAATCATATAAGTAGAGCAGTCAAGCAGAAAAAGAGACAGAAGATCATCAATAGGTGGAAAAACACAATGACAAATAAGAAGAGAGACAGATCCTGTGAAAAATATATAGTGACAGAAAAGTTCCAAACAGGCAGAAAGACTGGTCAGTCTTTAAAGGAGAATTACGGCCAATTTTTACGTTAATCTTGATCGCTGTAGATATGCGAGTACTTTCGATAGAAAAACTAGCAAAACTAGCAAACTGGAGTTGCTGCAGCTACTTCTATGAGTGCCCACTGAGCTAAAATGGCAGTTGTCAGGGCAGATTTTAGAGTGCTGTTGTGCCTCTTAACAGACTCAAAATGCAATTAATATGTCTGTGCAACATGAACAGGGCCCTAACGTGACAACAAGATGCGTTTTCAACTCACACAATGTTTAAATTCACCTACCCTGGTCCCTGCCTCGATCCTGCCGGTAGCTGCTAGCTGGTAGCTTTGTCCTAGCTCAAAATCTAAAAAATGTCCTTTCAATCACTGCAGATATTTCTTCAGCACACACACACACACACACACACACACAGACAAAGATACACACACACGCACACAGACACACACACACACATACCGACAGACACACACAGACTGACACACACACAGTCACACACACAGACCGACAGACGCACACAGACCGACACGGGAAAACAGCTGAGTGAGTGGCGCCGGAGCTGCAACCCTCCGCTCTGCCTTAGCGTTAGCTAACTTTGAAAACTCCTCATACTCCTTTCCGTGACTAACCTTCAAATGTCTGATGAGGTTGGTGGTGTTGAAATGTCTTTGGAGGTTTCCGCCTCATGGTATTTCCTTGGCACACACGTTGCAAATCGCTAATGTATTGTCTTTTTCCCAGATAGCAATGAGTCGGCGGACCACCGGCGGTGCTCCAGAGGCAGTAGAAGCGTCAGAGTGGCGTAATCGCAAACACGTTTGCCGGCGCACCACCGGTGGCAGTCGCTTTTTAAAAGCGGTAGCCGCCTTCCTACCGCCTTCGTTCCGCGGCCGGCCTGTGGGCCAATCGCTGTTCTGCCGCTGTTCAGACACCTTGTAGAACTGCCAGACCGGTGAATGTAGGGAGGCCTCCATTTTAGCTCCATGTAGAAAATGTTCTCACGAGTAGTGGGTCATCTGATCGGCATATCAGATCAGCATTTATGGAGACCACCGATCAAACTATTTAAAGCCATTATCTGCCGATACCGATCGGTGACCGATCAATCGGAGCACCCTTACTGGTAGCTGCTATCTATTAGCTGGTAACTACCGTCCGTGGTGTTCAGCCAGGCTTTTGTGAAAATCATCATGCAGCAGTTCCGTGTGTGATCGATCTGTAGCTCGCGTTTGGCAGCTGCTTCATGTGCCTGTTGCTCTGTCTGTCTGGTTCTTTCCAACTCTTGTGGGGCTAGTTCTTCGTCTGTATACACAGGTTCAAATAAATAAGGATGAACATCAAACTGAAAAGGCTCTTACTTGTGTTGTATATCTGCTATATTCTCCATAGTTATGTTACTCCAAGCTTCTTCCCTTGTGAACAACTCTGCTCTTCACACACTACGCTCTGATCTGCATACTACTGTTCACCTATTTCCAGGGGCGCGGGAAGTAGAGGTGCTTGCGGGGAGAGGGGCTGTCTCTCCCCTCCATGAAGTACACCTGAGCTGCACAGCGAACTCAGAACAACGAACAGCCTGGCTGAACACACGTATCACGGAGGATAGTTACCAGCTAATAGATAGCAGCTAGCAGCTACCGGCAGGATCGAGACAGGGACCAGGGTAGGTGAATTTAAACATTGTGTGATGGTTGGGGCCGGCTGGCTGTGAGTTTTTGTTTTGTTTACTATTTTCTATTCAGTTTTTTCCACTGTCAGTTCTCTGTTGGCCCTGCCACATGTTTCTTCTGTTTTTTCACTCTCTCCTCCCACTACTCCTGCCAGCTGATTGAGCGCACCTGGCTTCCATTCCACCATCACCTTCTCCTGCCGCACGCACCTGCCTCCCATCTACAATCCTGATCAATATTTCAACCCTGGCTCTACAGACCATCTTCGCTTGATCGTTGCTCCAGTCACACTGGTGAAAACTCTATGCAAGCTATTCCTCGAGACCCTTGTTTTTCCCTGTCTTTACAATTACGATTACTTACCTTTTCCTGTGTTTTGTTTCCCTGCAGTTACCTTCTCCTACTGGTCCGTCGTCTCCAGTCACCTGGCTTCACCACTTGGTCCCCCTCCCACAGCTCCCTGCTTCAACCTGCTCTCGCCTCCGCTTCCAGCCATCCACTCCTCGGCTCCTCTGCTCTCCAGCCCCAGTGTCTTCCCCTCGGCTTGTCGTTCCCGGCTCCCCCAAGCTCCCCTGAGTGCCCTCGCCCAATCTGCCTTCGCCATCCCACTCCTGGCTCCCTAGCCCTCACCATCCTATCTGCCTTCGCCATCCCACTCCTAGCTCCATAACCCTCACCATCCTATCTGCCTTCACCATCCTATTTCCAACTCCCGAGCCCTAGCCGTCCTACCTGCACATTCCCCTGTTCCTGGCAACCACCTCCTCCCCTTCCCTTTATTATTTAAATAAACCTGTTTCTATTGAGCCTTGCTTTTGAGTCTGTTCTGTTTCCCTCATCACACATTGTCTGAGTTGAAAACACATCTTGTTGTCACATTAGGGCCCTGTTCATGTTGCACAGACATATTAATTGCATTTTGTGTTTGTTAAGAGGGACAAAGGCACTCTAAAATCTGCCCCGACAACTGCCGTTTTAGCTCAGTGGGCGCTCATAGAGGTAGCTGCAGCAACTCCAGTTTGCTAGGACCAATCCAGGTCGGGTTTTTTTCTAATGAAAGTACTCGCATATCTATAGCGATCAAGATACACGTAAAAATTGGCCGGAATTCTCCTTTAAAGGTCCAGTGTGTAATGTTTTTAGTTGTTCATTATCAAAATCTGTATTGCCCATTCACAAACTTGTCCTTTTTATGAATACTTACCACTACCATCAATTCCAAGTATTCCTATTGGCTTGAAATTTTACATTTGGTATTTGCATGAACTGGGATATGTAACGTTCTGGAATGAAACTCCGACACAGTAAAATAGCTTTTAGACTCTTTAGTGAACTTATAAATCTCTGTTACAATCAAAGACAGTATATAAACTGGACCAACATATCTCGTTAATCTGGATGGAGACGAGTGTAGTCTATTAGAAGCACTTTTCCGGTGATGGTTGAGCGTTACTGAGCATTACTGCGCAGCTGCAAATTGAGCTTGTCGCCGTATGTGACGTGAGCAACGTGTCTGAACGTTGTAAGTCTTCTGGTAGCTGTGCCAAGAGAAATCTCAATCATTCCCAATCTTGCAGAGACGGAGAGCGTAGGTATATGTAACGAGATAACATAGGTACAGGCTAATTATTGCTAACTAAAATGCTAGTTAACATTAGTAATTAAACTAAACAGCTAACGTAAGTCCAAACTGCCTGCGAGCTTCTCCTGTACTATACGGTAATTCCTCTACTATGCGACAGTAAGTCGCGTGGTTATGACGCAATCGTTAGCCTATTTTTATAAAAACGTCTGCTACGGAGCCATAACGTGAGGTACAAGGTAACAGAGCCTGTTATACATTGCCGTGTTTCTTTAGAAATAAACAATGGACAAATGAAGTCTTTAAACGCTTCAGATGTAAAGTTATTGTCTGTCAGAGTGATGCCAAAATGAAGGCAGTCAATGGGATGCTAACGGGGGGTGATGGTTTGGGTAGCATAAAATGGTGCCATGGCGGCTTCGCTCTGAGGAGGCAGGCTTGCCCCCTTGGTTACAATCCTTTACATTTTCTGTTCCGCCATCTTGGGTTTTCTGACCACTTACTTGCTTCTGCAGTCTCAACACAACAATGAAACTAAAAGTGCCCCCTTGTGGACTGAATTAACAAATGTCTGCTTACAACTTGAGACACATCACGTGTGGGAATACTAGAACATCATAACGTCCCATGTTATAAATCATAAACATTACAACCCTCCTTTCTTTACTTTTTTTTTATAAAACTGTCCATATTATTGAAAGTCAGTGAGGTATGATGGGAGTCTTCTATTCATCCTGACTGGGTATCTGCGAACAGGCGACTGCGAACCAGGGGGGTCAGGGGCTAGGGGTTCTGGGATTTGTTCAGGAAGAGTTTCCGTCCAGTTCATAACATCTTGTCCACCACTCATGACTTTCAAACCACATGACTGAAAGGGGTGATGTTCATATGCTGGTAGAGTCTTGAAGTGGGATGAGTTTCTGGTGATGACATGGTTGTTGTTTTTGGCTGTCACCATGGAACCTTTAACAGCAATAACCTTGTATGGGTGGGGGTTGTAGACAGGGCATAGCTTCCCTTCCTTCTTTTGATGACACAGGACCATGTCGCCCACTCTCAGAGCTAAAGGAGCAACACGGCGCATTCGGTCAGCATTACGTTTTATCTTGCTCTTTGCCAGGGCATCTGCCTGTCATAGTGGTGCATCAGTCAGACACTGGAAGGAAAGGAGAGATCCAGGTAGCTTGGTCCGAAGGGGCCTCCCAAACAGCACATCAGCAGGAGCCATTCCAGTTGAGCAGTGAGGTGTGGCACCGTAATTGCGGAGGAACGCGTACAGAGTCTGTTTCCATGGGCGGCCTTCAACATGTGCAGCACGTATAGCCTTTTCAAGGGTACGCATAAAGCCTCTGCATTCGCCTGAGGCCAGAGTAGAGTTATCTTCCTATGTCTGAAACCCAGATATGTTTTGCGAAATCTTCAAATTCTGAGCTTTGGAAAGGTGGGCCATTATCTGTTTTGAGATCCAGCGGAATACCCAGTGTTGAGAATATTTTATCAAGTTTAAGAATTGACACTGGCTGATGTGGACTGCAGAATCTCCACTTCTGGATACCTGGAGTATTCATCAATGACCACCAAAAGGTAATCACCAGAGGGGAATGGACCACAAAAGTCTACACCAACTTTTTCCCATGGTGATGATGGCAGCTCAGACATGCAGATAGGTTCTTGTGTGATTGGGCACAACAGCCTGACATGGGATGCAGCCAGCTATCATGGTTTCTACCTGTCTGTCAATGCCAGGGAACCAAACTTTCTCCCTGATCAGTTTCTTTGTTTTGACCAGCCCCTGGTGGCCTTCATGTGCAAGTGATATTGCCCTGATTTGCAAAGAATGTGGAATAACAATCTTTGTGCCCCTTAGTACAGTGTCATCAGTAGCAGTTACTGTCAGTTCATCTTTGATTTTATGGAACAATTTTAGTGCAGCAGCATCAACTCCATCAGCGAAACCTGTTTTTCAGACAGCGACTCCATGAGCCCCCTTTGATGAATTGGATGACCTTGCATAGAGTGGGGTCAGCTGTGGTTGCAGTCTGAATTTCTGTTAGTGTCATTGCCTTAGGGACGGTGTTTGCAGTAACAAAGTTCACATATTCTTCCACTTGTTGTTCGGTGTGCGAAACCTCCTGAAAGACATGTGAAATGAATGTGAGGTGGTAATCCGCTGGGTTGTCCTTGCCAGATTTATAACGGATTGTGTAGTTGTAAGGCTGAAGGCGTAAACTCCAGCGTTCTATGTGAGCAGGTGGCTTGGATTTGGGGTTATTGAAAATCCATTCCAATGGTTTGTGGTCACTGACAAGGGTGAATGGTGCCCCATAAAGATACGTGTGAAAATGTTCACAGCCCCACACAATGGCGAGAGCCTCACGTTCTGTTTGTGAGTATTTTTGTTCGATGGGTGACAAGGCTCTGCTTGCATACCTTATCACTCTGGCTGGTTCATGTGGGCCACTTCTCTGTGCCAATACGGCCCCAAGACCCACGAGGCTTGCATCAACCACCAGTTCAGTTAATTTGTACGTGTCAAAGTAGGTCATGACAGCATCACTTGTTAGACTTTGTTTCATTTTATTAAGGGACTTCTGGTGTTCCTCTGTCCAAGTCTTTTGTAAGTTCCCTCAAAGGTTGAGTTATAGTGGCAAAATCTTTAATGAAGCGGGCACTGTAATTTGACATGCCGAGAAGACTGCGGACCTCGCTGGCATTGGTTGGGGCAGCAGCATCATATAGTGCCTGAACCTTCTTGGGATCAGGAGAGAAACCGCCATCTGAGAATGTGTAGCCGAAGTAGTCCAGAGTGTTTTTTGTGTAGGAGCATTTGGCCTTGTTAAGAGTCAGATTTTTCTCTTTGAGTCGCTGAAATGTTGCCCTTAAAGCTTGATCATGGCCAGCCTTTGTTCTGCCAAACACCAGAATGTCATCACTCAGGTTGATGACTCCTGGGATACCATCCAGGGTATTACGTCATCTACTGTAGGTGTGAGATGTCTTTCTCCTTCGATGGCTTGATTTGGTATCCTCATGTCCACACAAATACGCACTGCTTCTGGGTCTTTTGGCTTTGGAACAGGAACAATTGGAGAAACCCATGGAGTGGGCCCGTCCACCGTCTCAATGATGTCAAGTTCCTCTTCAATGTGAGGTTGCGTGACTGGAGGAACGTCTTTCCTTATGTGCAGTTTTACTTGAAAGTCCTTTAATTTTCCCATCCCATGAAAGAGGTCAGCATATTCAGTGAGGAGATCACCTACTGCATTTATCTCCGTCTGGTTTGAGGTTGTCAAAGGCTGCACCGGCTGCACTGGAGCTGTGCGGAGTGTGTTAGCAACTTTGATTAGTCCCAATTGACTGGCAGTGTCATAGCCAAGTAAGCTGCCGTTACTGCCTTGAAGTACCTGGGAAGTTGTGTTTGTGACTTGTGATTTGGATTCCACCAGTGAGGTGAATTTTCCCAGGGTAGGCAGTGGGGTGCTTGAACCTTAAGGAAAAATGGGAATTGTGCATTTTGTGAGTGAGGGCTTATGGCTCAGTCTCTGATAAGCTGCTTCATCAATTATGTTTACAGTTGCCCCAGAATCAAGCATCACTCGTATATTACAGTCACTGACCTTTATCTTTGCATGTGGGAGGTTTGTTTTTGGTCGGGTAACTGTGTATACATATTCCTCAGAAGACTCTGGGCCAGATGTACTAACGCTTTTGCGCCCACTTCAGGCGTATTTGTGTCGCAACGTGCGCGTAAAATCATGGCGAGGTATGTACAAACAGGCCGCAATGATGTAAAAGCGCAAACTGCATGTCGTGGGAGCTGAAAAGGGCAAATTGCGTTTTTCGTGTCATGCATATTTATTCATGGGAGGGTCGCGGGGAAAGTGGGAGTTTACCGTAAAGAGATGGGAGGGGAAGCGTAAAGAGCGCTTAATTACGTATTCCGCGGTATGTACAAACACCGGCAGTGATAGCGCGCCTCTATTTTGCGGTGAAAATTCTCCGCCTCTTAAAAGCAGGTGTAAACCTGGAAGCGGGTTTCCTCACATATGCCTCCTGGTGAAATGACAGCAGTAATCCGAGCAAGACGAAGACATAGGCCAAGGAGACGAGCTGAAATGAGTTTTGCCACAAGGATCACAGATTAAGCAGCCATGCAAGATTACAGTTACTGGAAGAAATCAAAGATGACATCGAATCTCCGACTCAGAGTTCACATTCCAGCAGTTGTTAAACTCCTCGCTACATTACAAATATTGGCATCAGGATAATTTCAAACAGTCATAGCATCAGCAGTGGGAATATCGCAGTCTGCACTCAGCCGTATCATAGCACAAGTACTTACAGTTTACGCTATAGTGGGCGGAGAAAGGCGCTAATTACGAATGACCTGCAGGTTTTTGTAAATATGGCGTAAACTACGGTATCATTGCGTTCGCTATCTGCGGGTGAGCCATGGCGCTGATAACGCTACGTTCGCAAATGTACGTACATCTGGCCCTCTGTGTCTGCAGTACCTGTTGCTTGAGGTGTACTGCTGCTGTTTCCACCGGTGTGTACATCATGCACTTCATGTCTGCCTCTGATGCCGTTTTGTGGCCGTTTAGAGCGACAACATTTGGCAAAATGTCCTTGTTTTCCACAAGCGTTGCATGTTTTCCCCCGTGCAGGGCATACCATTCCCTCACGGTGGGGAAAAATACCGCAGTTGTAGCATGTTTTCTTTTACGCCCCTCTTCCCATTTCAACAGCCACAGCATCTTCACGTGGATTGTCTTGTGCTGCACCTTGTTGTGTTTGTTCCATATCTGATGCTTGAATCTCAGCAAGTGCTATGGTTCTGCCGACTGACAGGAGTTCTGTCAACTTCATCTCTGTTTTTTTCAGTGCTTGACGCCACAATGTATGGCATGTGCACGTTTGAATGATCATAGTTTTGATCTCTCTTTCAACGTCTGGAAAATCACAAGTTGCTGCTAAGTGCCGTAGTCTTACATGATAGGAGTCAAGTGTTTCTTCTGCTAGTTGTTTAGCTTGTCTGAACTTGTACGTCTCACAGGCGATGTTGATGGGGACCAAAAGTTAAATTGTGTGTCCATGTGTGGTCCTCCAGGACCACACATGGAGGACCAGAAAAAGGATATTGAAAAGAGCAAGAGACCGAGAGACCATCAGAAAAAAGCGTATACGTATACGTACTTTGAACTGCGTGGCGCGAGAGAGTTGATTGCGATATATGATATCAATGCTAGACGGGAGAAATTCCCACACATTGGACCATTAAAGGATCCCATCGGAGCTGTCGGTGAGAGGAATCGGTCAGTGTATCATTGGACAATCTGTAATTCATTTGTAATTAGAAAATTTAAAACACAGATATTTGTTATTTGTTTCAAAACACAACAGAGTCTCACCCAAAGGCATAAAAATAACACAGGTTTACACTTTGAAAATACATGCAATGTGTACGCCAGTGGCAGATCTAGAAAATGTCACATGGGGTGGCAAAGAGGTAGCGAGAGATCTTGGCAGGGTGGCAGGGGAAGACAGTACATGGGAACCCCCATATGTAAACGCACTGCTACGCCCCACAACACCCTGCTATGCCCTGAACTGCTACAACTATTATTTCTAGTCATAGTTCCATTATCTTGAACAACATGATTTGAGGTTTATTGTAATCACTGTGTTCTTTTCTGTAATTTGAACTCTTCTCATATCAAAAGCAAAAGTTAAACATCCACAGTTTAAGTCCATTACACGCCTTCTACATGAGAAGTGTCAGGCAGGATCTAGTTCATCCCCATCCCGGGCAAAGACACACCTTTGTCTCAAAATTCATTGGTAAAGATGGCGCCGCTGTGTGTGTCTCGCCGCTTACCTCTGCTGGAATTGTTATTTATTTGCCTGTTTTTACTAATTATCACTGGAAATGTGTCACCGCTGCTGGTGTATGATCGCCTGACTCTTTTAAGTATCCGTAATTATGCGGAAAAAGTGCCGATCTACAGCTCAACGGGACAGTCAACCACACCGCCACCTTTCCTGGTGTCCATACCGGCCTATCTACGGCGTCGGCCCGGCCTTTGGCTTCGCAACAATCGCCGCAGGAGACGCGGAAAGAGAGGCGGAGTTCATGTAAGGCTCAGAGCTTACCTGGCATCATCCTACACATCTGGGCCATCCATGTGTGTTTTTCATGGAGTCCATCGACTGCAATCTATGGCTTTCACTGGTAGGCCTACACAGTTACCGATGGCTCCGGTCGACGGTACCAGAAGCCCAATGCCAATTTCCCCGCCGCTGGAGCAGGAAGCGCTCCAAGCGAGGCTGCATGCATGGGAATCTCCGCCCGCTCGGTCGTGCTTCCCAACAGACTGAGCGGCGCTCAATTCGCATGGCGCTGATCAACACCAGATCACTCACAAAAAAAAATAGGTTGAAAAGGGTAGTTACCCTTTTTCAGAAATAGGTAGTTAATGATTAGGTACTGTTTTTTGAAAGGGTAGTTACCCTTTTTGAAAAGGGTAGTTACCCTTTTTGAAAAGGGGAACGAATGATTAGTTACCCTTTTCAAAAAGGGTAAGGGTAACGAATGATTAGTTACCCTAAGTTACCCTTTTCAAAAAGGGTAAGGGTAACGAATGATTAGTTACCCTTAGTTACCCTTTTCAAAAAGGGTAACTAATCATTCGTTAGCCTTTTCAAAAAGGGTAACTACCCTTTCAAAAACAGTACTTAATCATTAACTACCTATTTTTTTGTGTACCTTATTGTAAAGTGTTACCCTTTTTTACGACCAATGCTCTGGACTTTCTTCTGTTGACGGAAACCTGGCTGAAACCAGGTGACAACAGCACCTTCTCGGAGCTCCTCCCCCCCGGCTGTTCTTTCCTCAACTCTCGGTGAGTGTCAGGTCGAGGTGGTGGGCTGGCCACTCTCTTCAAGGAGTACAGATGCAGATTGTTACCTGCACTCTGTTATAAAAGTTTCGAGTTTGTGGCTGACCTGGATTCTCCTGTGTTGTGTGCAGTTATTTATCGCCCACCAAAAGTCAACAAGGATTTTATATGCAAGTTTTATATGCAAGTTTTCAAGTTTTGGAGTTTTTAGCTGATGTTGTTCCAAAATATGACAAGCTCCTGGTTTGTGGGGACTTCAATATTCATGTGTGTTGCCCCTCTAACCCACTTGCTAATGATTTTAAAACCCTTTTAAACTCATTTGGCCTTAATCAATGTGTGGAAGGGCCGACACATCATCTTGGACACACCCTGGACCTCATTATTTCTTATGGGCTTTAGTTTCACTCAGTGAAATAACAGAAACTGGTATCTCAGATCATTTCCCCATCAGGTTTGAGATCAGTGTACCACCACCTGCTAGTAAGCCTGTCTCCTCAGCTTCTAGGCGCCGCTGCATCACCTCCTCTTCAGCTGGAGAGTTTGCTGAGGGTGGTAATTCAGAGGTTTCACTAACTGACAGCATATTTATGCCAATGTTGTCAGGAGCCTGACGAGGGGGATAAGGTAACCACTGTGCAACCTCTGCCTGAGAAGGTTGAGACAGTCGAGCTTCCCAGCTCAGGTTTGCTTCCAGTTACGCGTGGGCGCCTGGCAATCGCACAGAG
The DNA here is from genome assembly GCA_023631565.1 of Gymnocephalus cernua. NCBI lineage: Eukaryota > Metazoa > Chordata > Actinopteri > Perciformes > Percidae > Gymnocephalus > Gymnocephalus cernua. Next base: position 12,410,665 of record CM042446.1, on the reverse strand, counting down.
AGAGGATCCAACACTACAACGTTGTTTCAGAAGGGTGGTAAGTGACAACAGTAAAGCAAGTGTGGATAAAGTAGTTTTCATTCTAGATAAATATGTCTTAGTTTGCAGATGGTCCCCTCTCGCTGATACCGATGCCGATTGGAATGTTTTCCAAATAGTAGTGCCTGCTGTTTACAGACAACATGTGCTGTCCGTAGCTCACGAAAGCAAATGGTCAGGGCATCTATGTGTCACAAAAACGTATCAGCTGGTCCTAAAACACTGTTTTTGGCCAGGGTTAAAGGCGGATGTAGCAATGTTCTGCCGTAGCTGCCATGTATGCCAGGTAACAGGAAAGCCAAACCAAACAATCCCTCCTGCTCCTCTGCATCCTATTCCTGTAATAGAAGAGCCATTCGATCGGGTGATAATAGACTGTGTGGGCCCGTTGCCCCGGACAAAAAGTGGAAACCAATATCTACTTACGATTATGTGCGCAGCGACTCGTTTTCCTGAAGCGATCCCACTCCGTAACATTACGGCCAAAACAGTGGTAAAACCGCTCACCAAATTCTTCACCACTTTCTGCCTCCCTCGTGTAATCCAATCAAGGTACCGATTTTCAGTCTAAACTCTTTACACAGGTAATCAACACATTGAATGTTAAACATGTTGTTTCCTCTGCTTATCATCCCAAGTCCCAGGGGGCTCTGGAGCGATGGCATCGGACGCTCAAGTCCATGCTTCGTAAGTACTGTTTGGAAAACGGAACCGATTGGGATGAAGGGGTTTGTTTTGTTCGCAGCGCGTGAAGCCATTCAGGAGTCCTTGGGTTTCAGTCCTGCTCAGCTCGTGTTTGGACATGCACCCCGTGGCCCACTCAAAACGTTACATGATCAGTTCATGTTGCTCAAAACACCCGCTAAAAATGTATTAGATCAGCCACTTTCATGAGCGGCTACATAGTGCTAATGCACTCGCTAAACAGTCACTGACTGGTTCGCAAGATGTGATGAAGCGGCACTATGACCGTTCAGCTGTAACTCGTTTTCGTCCTGGTGATTTAGTCTCAGCTTTACTGCCAACACCTGCTTCGGTGCTGTCTACCAAGTTTACCGATCCGTATAAGGTCCGTGAACGCCTCAGTGACACCGATTATGTTCTCAACACTCCTGAGCGGAGGAGAAAAACGCGCGTCTGTCATATTAACATGCTTAAGTTGTACCAACGTAGAGAAAGTGATAAAAACTGTCCTGTGAACAAATCAGAAACGTCACTCACTGTTTTGCCTCCCCGGAGTGCCGCTCTGATCGTAACTGATCCTGCGCTTCCATCCGACTGTGATCTGCGGCTGCGTCATCCAGTCCAGTTGGGCACTCGACTCCCTAACTCAGAGGCGATAACAAAGTTACCTTCCCAGTTACAACATTTACCTGATGAACATAGATAGGATGTAATCAACCTTGTCGAACACTGTAAATGTGTGTTTAGTGATGCTCCGTCCACAACAACTGTAATGCAACACGATATTGAGAGAAGAGAAGTCCCGCCCAGTTCCTGGAGGAGGAAGCTGATTGGTGCGGCAAGCCACCATTGTCCGGCCAATCGATGGGAGCCAATGAAGCCCGCCTCCCTACAAATAGCCTGATTGTCTGCAGCCCAGGGCAGCTGCCAAACCAGATTGTATGTCTTACTATGTGAATTGTGTGAAGAAGTGGGCCAGGACTGAGCTAAAAACTGACAAAACTGCTCTAGCATATAACATATTGTTTGTCAATAGTCACATTAGGAACAGGGGTGCTGTGAGTATTGTGTTTTGTGTTTTTTGCAGTATTTAAGTTATAGAGGAATTTTGTTTAACTTGTTTCTTAAATTGTAGAAATAGTCTAACGTTTTGAAGATCTCTTTTTGTTATATTTTGTTTTTGATTTCCACAGCACCCATCGGCCCATCTTTTTCTGTTCAAGTTCATTTTTCCTGATTTCCAAATAAATATCCTTTCAAATACCAATTACATCTGGTTTTATGTTTAAGTCCTGATACCCCTAGCCACAGGACGTAACATAAACTCTCAGGGCTAGATTTATCAAGCTGTTTGCGCCTGTTTCCAGGCGGTAATTGGTTGCAGAGACGGATGTAACCGATGCAGGCTATTTACAAACAGGGCGCACTTAGTTAACTCAGTTAGACACCCCCCCTGGCCCTGATTGGTGTAAATGAACAGGGAGCTGTTGGTTTTTTTCTAATCACACTACAGGCTGGAGGTGGTGCCAGAGGAGCTGGATTTTTTTTTTTTTAAATTAACTAAGGGTGCTCCGATCAGGATTTTTGGGGCCGATCACCGATTGCTGGAAGACGTATCGGCCGATACCGATCACTTTTATGAATTGAAAATTACGCCATTACGTAACAGTCACACGTGTTTAGAGAATGTATCAGTAATTATTTGGCTTTTTGTCCTAGCTCAAAATCTAAAATGTCCTTTCAATCACTGCAGACATTTCTTCAATACACACACACACACACACACACACACGTTTGTTTCTCTATCTCTGTGGGGACCCATCATTGACATAATGCATTCCCTAGCCCCTTACCTTAACCATCACAACTAACCATAACCTCGTTCTAACCCTAACCCTAAAACCAAGTCTTAACCCTCAAACAGCCCTTTAACCTTGTGGGGTCCAGCATTTTGGACCCCACAAGGCTATGCAGACCCCACAAGTATACTGGATTCTCCGGTTTTTGGACCCCATGAATATAGTAAAACAAGCACACACACGCACACACACACGCACACACACGGGGAAACAACTGTTTGAGTGGCGCCGGAGCTGCAACACTCTGCCTTAGCGTTAGCTAACTTTGAAAACTCCTCATACTCCTTTCCGTGACTAACCTTCAAATGTCTGATGAGGTTGGTGGTGTTGAAATGTCTTTGGAGCTTTCCGCCTCGTGGTATTTCCTTGGCACACACGTTGCTAATCGCTAATGTATTGTCTTTTTCCCAGATAGCAATGAGTCGGCGGACCACCAGCGGTGCTCCATGGCAGTAGAAGCGTCAGAATGGTGTAATCGCAAACACGTTGCCGGCGCACCACCGGTGGCAGCCGCTTTTTAAAAGCGGTAGCCGCCTTCCTACTGTCTTTGTTCCGCGGCCGGCCCGCGGGCCAACTGCTGTTCTGCCGCCGTTCAGACACCTTGTAGAACTGCCAGACCGGTGAATGTAGGGAGGCCGCCATTTTAGCTCCATATAGAAAATGTTCTCACGAGTAGGCCTAGTGCGCTCTTAATACATCCATGGTAGTGCGTCATCTGATCGGCCTATCTGATCGGCATTTATGGAGACCACCGATCAAACTATTTAAAGCCATTATCGGCCGATACCGATCGGTGACCGATCAATCGGAGCACCCTTAAAATGAATTGCTTTATGTACTGGAAGATAGGGTCAGTTTCAGCAAATCTTACCTACTGCAATCGGAGCACCCTTAAAATGAATTGCTTTATGTACTGGAAGATAGGGTCAGTTTCAGCAAATCTTACCTACTGCATCTTTAACTTTGAATTTACACATATATGACAAACTGATTTATGTAATTTGTTACAGCCATTCCAAATATGTGTCAATACGTTTTTGTACACTGGGTGGCGCGTTGGCAGCCATAAAGGTGAGCTCTCCAGCACAGGTGATGGCACTGGATGAGAATACCGTTTTTGACCGTGTCACAGAAAGTATTGTGTTAGGTAGAATGCACTGCGTTGTTTGTTTTTGTATGAATAAAACGTTAAATCACAAGCAAAAGAGCATGGTTATTACCAGTGTTGGGCAAGTTACTTCCAAAATGCAATACATTATAGATTACTAGTTATTGTCATTTGAGAGTAATTAGTTGTATTACAATATTACTGTCTCTGAATTGTAATGCGTTACACTACTTCATTACTTTTGAGTTACTTTCACCAAAATAACAGCGGAAGTTTGACTTGGCAGCTATAGCTTGTGAATTTCACCACCGGATCAATAAAGCCTCCTCTTTATCCACTTTAATACATCATAGATTATTCATAATATTTTGTATAATTAATATGAATATGCAAAGTAACTAAAGCTATAAAAAATAATAAAAAATAAAATACAAGTAAAACGTACAATAGGCAAGTAGGAGAAAATAAAAATACTCAATTAAAAGTACGTTACAGTTGTATTGAAGTACGGCATTGTTGTAAAATGTTTGTTTAAAGTTCTTGAATAAGAAATTCATGTTGTTTAGTTTAAAACAGTCTAAGGAGTTCAGTAAAATCATAGAAGGTTGGTTTAGGTGACCGGTACGGACTGTCAAGGAGGAAAGAGTTTTGAAAGCAAGAAATTCAAACGATGATTTACAGCTATGTGAAAAGGTACACAACCTTATTTGTTTAACAGTAATTTAGTTTTACTGCGAACCATCACAGGAAGTGCTTTTATTTTGAAATAGCTTACACGGAAGTTGTCTGTTATGTACTCTTGCTAGCTTACTGAGATGAAAGTGAGATGCTAGATGCAAAACGTGTCTGTCAAGCTTAAAGCCCCAGTGTGTAAGAATTTCTCCCATCTAGCGGTGAAATTGTATATGACAACCAACTGAATATTACTTTCTAGCCCCCCATTCCGAGTGCGTTATTACTCCTACGGTGGCCGAACGCGAAATTAGCGACAACCGTCCATGAGTGTCCCTTCCAGTGTAATAATAGTTTGACGTTATTTTGGTACCATTTCATTGCTAACATTAGCTATCAGGTTCCCAAACATATGCAAGCTAATGTTAGTAAAGTATCAGCGCTATCGTTATTCTGTATATTGTACGAGATTAATAATGTAAGGCGATGTTTACAGCGTAGGAGAGAAGATACGGAGGTTTGTGTTTTTAATATATTTCTCTGAGCAGCATGAGCAATGTCAATGAAACTGAAATTATCTCTTATATCTCCATCGTTAACACACAGCTGTTCTAGTAGCTAGTCTGTGTTACAACTGGATGACGTGAGTTGTCTGCCAGGGAAATCACGGCACATATGATTACGTTTATGTTACAAGGTAGACAATCCTTTTTCATCATTGACGCGATGAAAAGTATCCTAGACGTTGTTCTAGCGTTATGCAACCATGCTATAGTTAGCCAAGCAAGTAGACACTATAAAACTTCTAATTTACACAAATATGCACAATTACCTGTCGAGAAGAAAGCAGGCAACTTCGGCGTCCCTTTTAAAATCCTTGCGCCTCATCAGCTCTTTCCATCTTGGAAAAGCCGCAACAATATTAACTTTGGTTGTGTTGCTTTGCCTGTGGCGTTGTCATTTTAATTTCCTCTGCGACTCAGTTACATGTCCTCGATAATAGACGCAACAGGCTTTCAAATCTGCCGGCAGTGAGTCGCAGGTAATCTTCTCCCCCTCCCTCTCTGGCATTCGTCACAGTCAGTGCCACTGAGTGAAAACCACGAAATGCGAAGCAGTATAGCCTGTATGTCCCTTACAGGCTACCGTATTTCAAGATGGCGCATGGCTATGGAGCATCTACCCCAGTTCATGTACGCGCAAATGTAAAATTTGAAGCCAATAGGAATACTTGGAATTGATGGTGGTGGTCAATATTCATAAAAAAGGACAAGTTTGTGAAGGGCAATACAGATTTTGATAATGAACAACTACAAATGTTACACACTGGGGCTTTAAGTTGCTGACTTTCTTGTTTGTAAAACTGCAACATATTGAACAGCAAATGGTTACAGTAAAAGACAAGCGTTTTTTTGGTCGTCATTCGAAGCCATTCCACTACAGGCATAGTTACTCTCCACGGCTGATAAAATGCAATGATTACGTGTAGCAAGCCCAAACATTAATTTCCGACAAGTTTCCTGTCAGCAGCTCGGACACACTGCTGTCTGCGCTGACGTACCGTAACCTGTTGGGACAAAGATGTTGTCCGTAGTCTACCGTCTCTGGTTCTGGCTCTGACCACGGGAACAGTGACGGGACAGCTCGCTTCAACGCATCGTAATAACTCCTGAAAATAATTTCTGTCTCTGCAGTCATCTCAACCATTGAATACACCAACCGGAAATAATACTCAAGGCTTTTTTTTTCCTGTGAAGAAATGTTTCCCAGTGTTGGTGAATTCTTAAAAAAATAAATAAAAACAAAGCCCACTAAATGTTGTTAAAATGTGTTGTAACTTGCATTACTGAGATTGTAACGGGTATAATATTACCAACATTTTATTAGTAATGCGTTATATTAGGCTACTGCGTTACAGCAAAAAGGAATACATTACTGTAATTGCGTTACTTTTGTAACGCATTACTCCCAACACTGGTTATTATTGAGTGCACGTGTCTAACTAGATGGATCCAGGTAGCATGTCAAGAGGCAGCTGTGCATAATTGGTGAAGGGTGTGCTGCAAGCCGATCGAGTGGGATCAGATATTTTGCCGCTGGAACGGAGCCGGAATCCAGCAGATGAAGAACGATTAGTGGACAATTGGAAGCTGGAATGAACTTCAGCCATGATTAAGTGAGCGGCAGTCAGGTCAGAGAGTAACACACTGGGAGTGGGACCGGCCGTCATGTTGTGAGTAGCCACCTGTTTCTTATTCAGTTCACAATGGATGAAGATGAACTGCAAAGTAAATCGGTGGGCTGAGTCTGTGCCGATAAACAATGACACTGACTAAAAGCAGCATAAGACTAAAAGCATTATAACACAGGTTAATGCTGAGGCATGTGTTGTGAAAACACTGTCAAGGGCAGGATCGAAGTCCAAGAAAACTCACCACAAAAGCGCTGTTGTTGGAAAAAATGCACAAAAAATAAACTGAACAATGCAAACAAAGGCTTAATGACAGACAGAGAATGTGAGCGTGAACTAAAATGTTCATTCAAAAATTCTAAACTGATGTGCAATGAAGCAAAATGTGCGCACGATACTGTGTTGGGTTTGTTTGTTGCCGATATATGGTTTAAAGCCAAGATGCTTAGTGTTAAAGGAACACGCCGACTTATTGGGACATTAGCTTATTCACCGTAACCCTGAGAGTTAGACAAGTCGATACATACCCTTCTCATCTCCGTGCATGTCGTAACTGTCTGACGGCTCCACCGGTAGCTTAGCCTAGCACAGATCCTGGAGGTAACTGGTTCCAACTGGCCTACTGCTCCGAATAAGTGACAATAACGGCAACATGTTCCTATTTATATGTTGTGATTTGTATAGTCACAGCGTGTACAAACAACGTCACATGAGACAGCCATCTTCTAACTGTATATAAACTGGGAACTATATTCTCAGAAAAGCAGTGCTACTTGGGTGAAGTGATATGCTTGCAGCTCTGCTCTCGGAGAACAGAGCTGCAAGCATATCACTCCGCTTGGCCTTTCTGAGAATATAGTTCCCAGTGTATATCGGTTAGAACCGGTGGAGCCGTCAGACAGTTACAACACGCACGGAGATGAGAAGGGTATGTATCGACTTGTCTAACTCTCGGGGTTACGGTGAATAAGCTAATGTCCCAATAAGTCAGCGTGTTCCTTTAATAAATTTACTCATGAGGTTAACATGTGGTTGAAAAAAAGTGTTACTGTTGATGTTGTTGAAAATGAAAAGGTGAATGAAAATGGGAAAAACATTGAGAGTGAAAATGAGCTGGGGCCACATGACAGTGTATCAAATGTTGCAACTAATGTGATCCGCAAACCATTAAAGTGCTCATATTATGTTTTTTGGCTTTTTCCCTTCTCTTTATTGTGTTATATATCTTTTACGCTTCTTTTATTGATCCCCAATGGGGAAATTACAATTTACTCTCTTTTTGTGCATGTTAGAGGTTTACAAAGTGAAAAAGCCCAAAGTCCACTCCAAAGGGATCTTCTAGAGAAAACACTGTTCACAAACTGCTCGAAACAGCTCTGTAGTAGTCCAGCATTTACTTTCGTGATGAATAATGCTCGCCTAGCTGCTAACATGGCACTCCCTCATACTCTGCAACTGACAAGCTAGCAGTACTTACGGCGCATGTGCGACTCCCAACAAAGATGGTACAGAAGTGAGATGCCTCACTCTGTAGCTAAAACAGAGAGTTCAACACACAGGGTGAAAAGGGCAGCTGCAGCAATGTGCAGTACAACAAAAATATGGTGTTTTCTGAAGATTAAACCACATAAACCTATTCTGGTACAACCTCTAAATACAATTATGAACCTGAAAATAAGCATAATGAGTAATTTAAAGGAGAACTCCAGCCATTTTTTACTGTAATCTTGATAACTATAACTATGCGAGACCTGAAACTAGCCGAATCAGTGCTGCCGATAGAAATCCCCCGAGTGCCCGCTGTTCTGGTGGATGTCCTCCAGAGGACAGGTCGCCTTCACGATGAAAACTTGAACTTTATTCCCCCTCAAAAATAGGTAATTAAGCACTGTAGTGGTTATGATCATATCAGTGACTATGTAACTACATGGAAACGGGCCAAATTATGTCTGTGGCTTGCACAGTGATAGCAGATGAGGCTAGCTTTAGTCTCGTGCTGAAGTCCCGTGGGAATTCAGTTGTAGCAGAAAAAGGTAAACAGTGTTCAGATCAGAGCGTATTATGTGAAGAGTGAAGAGCGGAGGTGTTCACAAGGGATTGAGGGGGAATGAAGTTAAAGTTTTCGTCGCGAAGGCGACCTGTCCTCTGGAGGACATCCACCAGAACAGCGGGCGCTCAGGGGATTTTTATCGGCAGCAGGAGGCGAGGAAGGCGAGGACAGAAGATAAAGCAGAGGCAAGGATGACAGTCGGGCCTGCTAGCCCGGCTAAGAGAACTACCACACAGATCGCAAATGCAAAGACTCCTACTCACCAACGCAGATGGATTGCACACAAAATGTATATATATGCTACAAATACACACGGAACTGCTGCGTGTTGATTATCACCGAAGCCTGGCTGAACACACTCACTCATCCCAGACGGCAGCTAGCAGCTAACAGGGTAGGTGAATTTAAACAATGTCTGAGTTGAAAAGAAATGTTGTTGTCACGTAAGGGCCCTGTTCATGTTGCACAGACATTTTAATTGCATTTTGTGTCTGTTAAGAGGCACAAAGGCACTCTTTATCTTATACCCCCAAAACTGCTGTTTTAGCTAAGTGAGAGCTGTGGGCATTAGCTGCAGCAGCTCTGTGTTCTCACTCACTATTACATTCAATTGGTTTTAGTCAGAGTGTGCATAAGGCCACTTACTGTTTTAACCACACCCTCGACCTTGTGCTAGCATATGGCATCGAAATTGAAGATTTAATAGTATTTCCGCAGAATCCTTTATTATCAGACCCTTTTTTAATAACTTTCGAATTCCCACTACCCAACTATATGAAATTAGATGAAAGCTTCTACACTAGATGCCTATCTGACAGTGCTATAGCTAAATTTAAGGAAGATAGGAGAGAGGACCTTTTTGTTAACTTCAGTCCCCCCCAAATTGATAATTTTGTAGACAGTGCTACGGCCTGCCTACGGACGACTTTAGACTCTGTTGTTCCCCTCAAAAAGAAGATGAGGAAGCAAAGGAAACTAGCACCTTGGTATAACTCCCAAACTCGCAAACTAAAACAAATCTCACGAAAACTTGAAAGTAAATGCCGTTCCACCAAAATGGAAGAAACTCGTTTAGATTGGCAAGACAGTCTGAAAACCTATAGGAAGGCCCTCAGAAATGCCAGATCAGACTATTACTCATCACTAATAGAAGAAAATAAGAACAACCCAAGGTTTCTTTTCAGCACTGTAGCCAGGCTGACAGAAAGTCACAGTTCTACTGAGCCATCTATTCCTATAGCTCTGAGTAGTGACGACTTCATGAGCTTCTTTCATGATAAAATTATAACAATTAGAGATAAAATGAATCACCTCTTGCCCGCAACTTCTAACAGTTCACCTTCAAATGCAGGACTGCTAGAAGGAACAACAAGACCTGACATATACTTAGACTGCTTTTACTCTATAAACCTTCAACAATTAATGTTAAAGGTCTCTTCAGCTAAGCCATCTAGCTGTCTCTTAGACCCCATCCCAACAAGGCTACTTAAAGAAGCGCTACCAATGGTTAACATTTCATTATTAGATATGATTAATATGTCTTTATAAACAGGTTATGTACTTCCGGTGGAGCGAGCACCCGAGATGGCCGCATAGCGGAGCCCTCTGCTAAGCTGTTCACGTTCCCCCTCCTAATTCGATGACTTAAACTACGTATAAACTAGAAATAGTCTTACGACAATCTACTAACACAACTAAGAATGCAGGCAGCTCAGAAAGCCACCCTACAATACGACTTGAGGCGCCTCAGCACACGACAAACTGTTGAAGACGAAGCGGCCAACATGGCGGCCACTCCAACATCGGGGCTACAGACGGACACCCAGGGAGAACTAGCTAACATTACAACGCTGCTACAGGGTATCGCTTCTGATATGAGTGGTCTAAAGGCGGGCATGGATGCAGTCCAGACCACTGTGGAGAAACTTGGGACTCGAATGGAGGAGGCCGAGACACGGATCTCGGCCCTGGAAGATCAAGATCATAGTAGGGGAGCGGAAATGGAGATGGCGGCTAAAACCATCACACAGCTACAGGAGAGGATAACTTATCTGGAAGATGCCGGCCGCCGCAACAACGTCCGTATAGTGGGGGTAGCGGAAGATGCCGAAGGACGAGATATGCAGGAGTTTGTGAGGAGGTTCATCGCTAATGCACTGGATGTGGAGGTTACCCCAGAGTTTAATATTGAGCGCGCCCACAGAGCCGGTCGGAGAAGCGGCAGAGACCGACATATTCTTGTGCGCTTCCTAAGGTTCGGAGCTAGAGAGGCGGTGTTGCGAGCGGCCAGGGAAAAGGGACGAGTGACCTGGGAAGGCAAGCGGGTGTTTTTCTTCCAAGACCTGTCGCAGGATGTTATCCAGAAACGCAAGAAGTTTGATGGAGCAAAAAAGCAACTACAGGAGAAGGGACTGCGTTACACTATGGCGTACCCGGCTGTGCTGAGAGTGGTTGTAGATAATGTTAGACATACTTTCAGCTCGCCGGAGGAGTTTCTGTCTAAAAAAACTTAATTTTTTTTTCTTCAATGAAGATATTGACGGTCTCCTGCAAACTGTCTATTGAAGCCGGCTTGGTGAAACATCTTTCATTGCTCTAATTTCAATATTTCCTATACGTCGAGGCTGGACTTTACCGGAGGACCCCGGGTAGATTCTACAGTGACCCCTGGAAGGTCACTAAAGACACCTTTTTTCTGTTCCCTTAATGGACGGACAATATACAGAGCAAGTTATTAAGAAATGAGAGCCTGGACAAACTATGCCCATGTTGAGCAACAGTGATATATTCGTGAGTTATTTTACTCCTGATCTCAGCATCTTTACATTTGGGTGCAAACCAGGCTAAACTAGCCTACTGGTTTATTTACAGATAAGGTAATGCAATTACTGTTATTTTCACATTTGTTTCAAATGCAGTTGCAGGAACTTATTATTATTTCTCTTTTAGGCGTGCTAACGTTATACAGGATTAAGGGTGGGTCAAAACGAGTTACAAGGGTAATTACACTGAATTACCTAGCTACCAGGATTTTCTGCTGAGTCGTTCTTTTCTGCAGAGGATGGTACAATGATATACTGGAGGGGGACGGGAGCGGCTGGGCGGGGATTTAGAGTTTCACGGACGTACTATTTTTCTGTTTAGTTTCGGAGAATAATATGGCGTACAAGACTGTTTATAACAGGTTTTTGAGAGCGTGTACCATTAAACTGTTAAGGTACAGCTCTGTTTTTGTTCGGTTTGCGGATACACATCACACGGGGTTGCATTTAAAGAGCCTGGCCTATTGTCGTGTCAACGCACAAATGTATTATGAGATCACACCAGGTGGCGATGGGGGAGATAAATCAAATAAATAAACAAAGGTAACAGAGTTTAATGGCAGAAATGCTTAAAGTGCTATCTTGGAATATAAAGGGGGCAAATCTGGCTCTCAAGAGAAAAAAACTTCTTTTATATTTGAAACAAAAGAAAGTGGACATTTGTTTTTTGCAAGAGACTCACTTAAATACAGAGGATTCAACTAAACTTCAAAGAGACTGGGTCGGTAAAATATTTTACAGTGCGTATTCATCGAAGCAAAGGGGGGTTTGCATTCTAATTCGTAAAAATCTTAACATTACTATCTATAACCAACTCGCAGACAGGGAGGGCAGATGGGTGGCTGTAGATATGGAACTTCTCGTTATCAGGTGCTCTCTACTTAATATTTATGCCCCAAATGCAGACTCTCCAGACTTTTTTACTAACATTTGTAATACAGTGAAACAAATAGGGAATCAGTATGTAATAATTGGGGGGGACTTTAATCAAGTGAGAAGCCCGGCACTGGACAAATCAAACCAATCAAGTGCAAGGCCGGTACAGAAATCCCAATTGGCAATTGAGGTCTTGGAAGAGGAACTAGGATTGACTGATATTTGGAGGCTCCTACATCCTCAAGAGAAAGAGTATACTTTTTACTCTAATCCACACAGTTCGTACTCCAGAATAGATTATTTTTTAATATCCAAGCAGTTGGTAGGCATGACTGTTAACGCATCAATTGGGAATATAGTATTGTCAGATCATGCTCCTGTGGAAGTGGTGCTGAGATTTGGGACTGGGCCTAAAGATCCTATAGGCCGTTGGCGATTCAACAACACCTTGCTCCGTAATGAAAACTCCTGCAATTTGATCAAAAAGGAAATTTTAGAATATTGGGAATTAAATGAAGGCTCTGCTAGTCCAGGCATAGAGTGGGATGCATTTAAAGCCTGCTTAAGAGGTCGCTTGATACAACACTCCTCTTACCTGAAAAAACAGGCAAGTAAGCGCTTATGTGAACTAGAGAGAGAAGTTAAAGCCCTCGAAAAGTTACATGCATCTCAACTGAACCCGGGAGTCCTCTCACATTTAAACAAACTTAAGCTTGAATTGAATTCTATATTGCAAAAGAAAGCAGAGTTTGCACTCTTCCAGTGCAGACAGAAGTACTACGAGCAAGGGGAAACGGCAGGGAGGTTCTTGGCCCAGAGGGTTAAACAACAATATAATCGGACACTAATAACCTCCGTGGAGAATGAGGAGGGAGTTTTAGTAACGGACCCTGGAGAGATCAATGACGCATTTAGGACATTTTACCAATCATTATATACATCCCAGCGCACTGACGACCGGGACGTGGTGGATGAGTTTTTGTCCCAGGCTCATCTGCCGTCCTTGTCAGACGAATCACAAAAGGAAATTGGAGAGGATATTACTCTAGTAGAGGTCCAACAGGCTATAAAGAACCTAAGTTCTGGTAAGTCCCCAGGGGATGATGGTTTTTCTACAGACTTTTATAAGGTATTCTCTGACATGCTAGCCCCAAGACTACTTAAAGTTTTTCGGGAAGCATTTAAAACAACTGGTAATTTGCCAGAGAGTATGCAGTCTGCGGTAATAACACTTATACATAAAAAAGGCAAGAATCCCCAGCAGTGCGGTAGTTACCGACCGGTCTCTTTGATAAATGTGGATGCTAAAATATTGGCTAAAATCTTGTCTACAAGGCTAGAGAAACATTTGCCCAGTCTTATTCACCCGGACCAGGTCGGTTTTATTAAAGGAAGGTCTTCAGCAGACAATGTTCGTAGGTTATTACATTTAGTGTGGCAGACGAGGAATAGTGCTGATCCTAAGGTAGCTTTTTCTCTCGACGCTGAAAAAGCGTTCGATAGAGTAGATTGGAGCTATTTATTTCAGGCACTACACAAGTTTGGATTGGGCACCCCATTTATAAATTGGGTCAAACTGTTGTATTCCAATCCCAGGGCCTCAGTATTAACAAATGGGAAGAAATCCTTAAGTTTCCCCCTCTATAGGGGTACGAGGCAGGGTTGTCCCCTGAGCCCATTGATTTTTGCGTTGGTGCTAGAGCCGTTAGCTGCTGCCATTAGAAACAATGTGAATATTAAGGGGATCCAGGCAGGAAAAACAGAACACAAGTTACTGTTGTACGCAGATGACGTATTGGTACTGACCACAAACCCGGAAACAGCAGTACCCCATATGTTTTCACTGATAGAATCCTTTTCCCATATATCTGGGTACAAGATAAATTGGGGGAAATCAGAGGCAATGCCTTTATTAGGGGTGTGCCCCCCATCTATCAGGAAAAATTGGCAGTTTAGATGGCTACCTTCCGGCCTGGTGTACTTGGGCATTAAGATCACCCCAGGTTTAAAAAACATCATGACAGAAAACCTCCTCCCCCTCATACAGAAAATTGAGGGCACTTTGCAAAACTGGACTAAACTGGGCTTATCCCTGCTGGGTAAGATAAACATCCTAAAAATGATCACAGTTCCACAAATCAATTACATTACCTATCTACTACCTGTAAGTTTCCCCTCCTCGTTACTAACAAAATTCAATAAGGCAGTAAATTCATTTTTGTGGGCAGGCAAAAGGCCTTCTTTTAACAGAATAAAACTATGCGCAGCTAAAGATGGGGGGGGGCCTCGGCTTGCCAAGAGTGGATTGGTACCACTATGCTTTCTCCCTTAACCAGCTTTCCAAAATATACATGGTAGAAGAACAAGCTCCTTCATGGGTCTCGATGGAAAGGGAACTTACAGATCCGTTCCCCATTCAAGCTTTTATATCGCAAACAGGTGGAGAAATCCCATTTAGGAATCCAGTGCTGGCATTTGCGAGAGAAACCTGGAGAGTTTCACATCAGGTGACAGGATTAAGGCCCTCCTTCACGAAAAAATCATCAATCTGGCATAACAAACAATTAAAAGTGGGTAAAAAAACTCTCTATTGGAAGACATGGGCAGAGGCGGGAATTATCTTTATTGAAGATGTGTTCAAAGATGATGTGTTCATGACATTCGAACAGATAATGACTACATATAACATCCCTAAGAAAGAGTTTTGGAAATATCTTCAGCTGAGAAGCTGTATAATGTCTACACAAAGAAAAATCCCCCTGACATCTTGTACTGTGATACAGGAAAGATGTCAGGGCAGCCGGCTGGTTGGGGGCGGCGCATCGAGATTCTATGGGCTTATGCAACATGCTCATCCACCGAGGCTCAGTGGTCTCAAGAGAGCATGGGAGGAGGATTTGGAGATCGGGATAGCTGAGGAGACGTGGGAGGAAGTTGTGGGGTCCTGGTATAAGACGTCAAGGGAAGTCCAGACTCAACTGATTACTTATAGCATAGATCACTAACAGGCGGACCGCGATCCGGATCCGGACCTAGAAGCCGTCCCATACGGACCCGGACCAAAACAAAAGATTATGAATTAAAACTTGACGGGGCGCTTCTATTTTAATATGCACAGCTTTTGTAGTCTTTACGGTACTCGTTTTGTGAATGAGGAAACTCACCGACCAATTGCATGTGAGTTAAGCGATCCCACGTGATACCACTCAGCCAATGAAGTCTTTGCATTCCTGGCGGTAAACATTGGGACTCTATAGTGCAGACAGATGACAGTTTTAGAGGCAAGTTACCAAGGAAAAGAAAGTCGGATTACAAAGATAGCGATACATGTAGAAAACAAAGGGATGGAAAACAGACGAATGAGACGGAGAAAGGAAGCGAAACAGACGAGTGAGAAACAGACGAATGAGACGGAGAAAGGGAGAGATACAGACGAGTGAGACGGAAAAGTTGAGGAAAATACGAGTGAGACGGAGACAGGGAGCGAAACAGACGAGTGAAGGCCCGTTCACATAGGACGCGGCATGCGCTGCGCTCGCCGCTAGGTTGTCCTTTTCCCAAAATAACTTTCGTTGTGCTTGCCGCGGGGCTCAGCGGGCTCAGCGCAGAAGAGGCAGAGTAACGAAATTTACGTCATACATGCGACAATATTTAAATCACGTCACGTCTGCGTCCGGTGTTGACATCAGATGTGCGTTACATGCGACATTGTGTACACCGGTACACCTGTGATTTGCGAAGAGGTTTCTTTCTGTCAACCAAAAGAAAGCCTTGGCAGTTGCCCTGATTGAGAGGAGGAGAAGACGGAGGAAGGCAGCCGCAGCAACAAGGGTGTGGGTGCACGAGACCCTCAGGTCCAGACAGCAGTTGGGGGAATTCCGGCTGGTGAAGGAGCTCCGCATTTCGACCGGTTCCAGGGCTACTTTTGGCTCAACAGGGAGCAATTTGACAGTCTGCTGACGAGAGTCGGTTCTACGATTTCCCGGATACGAACAACATTCCGATAGTCCAGTTCTACTGTCTCTCCCTGACGTGTGGCTCCAGAAAAGACAGTATGGAAAAGTACTTCCAAGTACTTTGTTGGTCTGCCCCTGTACCACTTTTGTTGTCTCTCTGTTGCCTCCTCTCCTTTATGTACCCGTCCCTTAGGTTCTTCCACCTTTTCTTACACTCCTCTAAATAGAAACAAATAAATAAATGTCTTCTTTTAAAACAAACATGTTCACATAATGTATAGTAACTGATGTGTATGTGGGAGCATATCTGTAAATTAATGAAGGGTAGGGGAGAGCCGGGACAGTTGAAACACTTTTTAATTAAACGTAATTTACAAAGCGATCGTATCGCACTGAAAGCTAATATTTTGTCACTAGCATCCTCCACCTGTCATCTGTCAAATACAGCTGCATCTTCAGCTTTGAACAAAACCGTTCAGGAGTTATTACAGCAACAGTGGGGCGTGCGTAATGTTTCATAGATTGTTGCTGGGCTTTACGTCTTTGTGAATGTCTGTTAACAACTCATCGCCGTCATCATGAAGCGCGTATGAAGCGGTTATTGAAATATCATGCACTGTGGATGATTCTGCCATTTTTTTATAGCTAGAACAGTAGGTGTTCCCATTAATATGTTTATTATGTATGTCTATTGTGGAAAATGTCGTTTTTTACGTGGGTTATGGACACTGCACTCACTCCAAATAATTATTTGGAGTGCAGTGCCCATAACCCACATAACCCGCATGTAGTCAAACCTTTAAATGAAAAACACTCATTCATAATCGAAAAAATGTAACCGCTAATGAAGTTTACTTTCGACCATCAAAACTGGTTTATCGCCTGTAACTCCGTGATTAAAGGAAATAACAGGAAGATATTTGGCTGATAGAAGGAGGTTAACATGCTCTATGTGTTGACCTGAGGAAGTCTGTCTATCATCACTGCACTCGGAGAAAACTGGAATGTTTCATCTGTCCCGCGTTTCAACTGTCCCGGCTCTCCCATCATGTTAATGTTGGTTTTGGAGTAAAAGTGTTAGTAAATGTATTTGTTGACATCAGCCTGCCCAGGGACTACACTGGAAACCTGGTCAAATGCATCTCTCCTGTCTAAGGTTAATGTATATTGTACATTGTCCCTGTTTAAAAATAAATAAATGAAGAAAATGAAGATGAAGACGTGTGGATTATTTTAATTTCTAAATAAGATGGTGCATTTTAAAACTACGTGTCATTGCATTTTACATACATAAGAGGTCTGCAGTCATTGCAGTCGGGTATAATAAATCTAAGATATGAGCCTAAATTCATACATTCATCATCATCCATTCATACTCTGGAAAACACGTTGTTTAATACTGTAACGGACTGTGTTAATTCTTCATGTTAATGTCAAATGTTAATGTTAAATGTCAAACAGTTCACTGTTCATATACAGTAGTTTGGGCCAAGTTAGAGATGTTATGTTAAACACTGAGATTTACGCCTGTCAGTGAAGTAGACGTGAGTTTAGATGCTGTGATTGTGAACCTGTTAACATGTCATCTTCCTATGAGAGTGAGCCGCGGGAGATCGGACACCTGTAGTTGGCTGGAAGCTAAGCGGGGGGTGGTTGTTGTGGTGGGCTGGAGGAAGAGGAGAGAGAAGGAGTGAGAGGCGCGGGTAGCGAGTAATGTCAGGAAGCGTAGCTAGTTGACTTAATGGTTCTTTGTTTTGGCGTTGGCTACGGCCCACAGTAGCCTGTATTCAGTTCAGTAATAAAACCTACAGTAAACTGGTTATAACGTCTCACCGGCTGCTTATTGAGGGACGTCACATTGGTGTCAGAAGTTAAAGGCGAGTATAATCGTCGCCACGAAGCTTCCGAGGGCCGCGGTGTTTTCCCCCACGTCGAGCTAACTGGGAGCTGCTGCTGTGACCACTACGCGGTGAAATGCTGCCCGGGACACGCCCAAAGATCAAGCGAGAGGAGGGAGCTGATGGACGGGATTATGACAACTCTGCCGGCACTTCGAGGGCGGCGGAGCACGCTGAACACAGAGAAAGGGTGAGGGACATGACTCTGAAAATGGCGGCAGATGCCGGTTTCGGCCGCGCCGACGTTGAACGGGCCGGCCGTGTGGAAACAACGGCGGTCGAAAACACAGCTGTCGGGCTGCCCTTGATTAAGACTCCCAGGTACGATGGCAAGACTGACTGGGAAGCGTTCCACGCTCAATTTGAACTGTTGGCTCATGCAGGCAAGTGGCCCATGGAAGTTAAAAGCCTCCAACTAGCAATGTGCCTTACTGGCGATGCTCTTTCAAGCCTGCTGCTGCTAAGCCCTCAGGATAGAGGTGACTATGATGCATTGGTGGGAGCCTTAAAGAGGAGGTTTGGGCAATGTTCTGCGGCTAGCCTGCTCCGCTCTGAGCTGTGCAGCAGACAACGACGACCAGGAGAGCCGCTGAGAGATCTGGCCAATGACATTGAAACGCTGGTTCACCGCGCCTATGCCCACATGCCCCCTGCCATTCAGAGCGAATTAGGCCGGGACCACTTTCTCCAGGCGCTGCTGCCAACGGACCTGCGGTTACAGACGCTGCTGGCTCACCCCAAGTCACTACTGGAGGCTTTGGAGCTGGCTTCAGAGAGGGAAATGCTGTGCAGGAGTCACCTGACAGAAGGTGTACCGAAGGTGAGAGCTGTAAGTGGGACTGAATCAGACACAACACCCGCCTGGGTGGAAGAAATAACGCAGCTGGTACGGGCTGCCACGCTGCGCGAGGAGCAGCGTCCCAGATCACGTCCTATGGTTTGCTGGGGATGCGGCCAGCCTGGCCACCTGCTACGTCACTGCACCCATGCCACCAAGAAGCAGGGAAACGGGCCAGGGACCGCATAGTTGGGACAAGGCGGATCCCCGGGATGGTGTCCCGACAATGTACAGGCAGGGAAACAGTACAGCACGATCAGGTGGGGGCGTTGCAATCAGCATACAACGTGGATGGCCAGGTAGAGTGACTTGTGATGCTGGGCCGAACCTGGGTTGGACACTGCTGGTATGCCCTGGTGACTGTTGGAGGAATACGCTGCTCTGCTCTGGTGGACACAGGCTCCTATGCAACCCTGGTGAAACCGGATGTAGTGAAGAACGGAACAACAGTTATCCCCACCATAGTAAAACTGCAGACCGTCACTGGAGAGCGGGCTCCCATGGTGGGTGAGGCACTAGTGACTCTGGGGTTGGGAAAAAAAACTGTTCGCTGTCCAGTGTGGGTTGCAGACCTGGAGGACTGCATACTGGGGCTGGATGTCCTGGGTTCACTGGACTGTGTCATTGACACCAAGAGGGGAACGCTCACCTTCCCAGACGGACACGTCATCCAGATGGCTAGACAGCCACTCAGGCCGGGCTACACTGCTACTCACACCACAGCTGTGCTGGCAGCTGAGGTAACAACAGACATGGCTGCCTGCTCCACTCCCACGACCGACCACCTACACCACACCTCCCCAACCCCACCTGCTGCTGACCCACTTATGCGACCGGTGTCCACAGTTGTCGACTCCGCCTACACCAACACGCCACCGGCACCAAACCCCATTACGCTAATCGGCGATCCGACTCCACACCCTGCGGCCACCACACTGCCTGGTGGAGGAGATAGAGTCCTGGCTGTGAAGGAAGTCTGGCAGACAAACTGTGATGGACTGACTGTCAGTGAACAGGCTCAACTGTGGCAGCTCCTACTGGAGTTCAAAGACTGTTTCTCGCTGTCAGAGGATGATGTGGGCCGGACAGGTCTCATCCAGCACAACATTGACACCGGGGACACACCGGCCATCAGGATGAGACCTCGACGTCTTCCCCTGGCCAAGCAGGAAGCGGCTGACAAGGCTCTGGGGGAGATGCAGCGCGCCGGACTTATCGAGCCTTCCACCAGCTCATGGGCCTCACCGGTTGTCATGGTCCCGAAAAAGACAAACGATGACTGGCGGTTCTGTGTGGATTTCAGGGCCCTCAATAAAGTGACAAAAAAAGACCCCTACCCGCTTCCGCGCATTGACGAAGCCCTGGACACAGTGGCGGGGTCCTCCTGGTTCTCTTCTTTGGATATGCGCAGCGGGTACTGGCAGGTCCCCCTTGCCCTAGCGGCCAGACCCAAAACCGCCTTCATCACCAGCCGGGGCCTGTGGCAATTTAAGGTCCTCCCGTTCGGCCTCTGCAATGCCCCCGCTACGTTTGAAAGACTGATGGACAGGGTGCTCGCTGACATCTCCCGCCAAGAGTGTGTCGTCTATCTGGATGACATCCTTGTCCATGGTGACTCCTTTGGGTCAGCCCTCAGAGCCCTCAGGCGGGTGCTGGAGAGAGTGGCGGCCGCAGGATTAAAGCTACACCCACAGAAATGCCGCTTTATGAGAAGGGAGGTTGTGTTTTTGGGGCACAGGCTTGGAGGTGGCGGCGTTGGCACCATGGATGACAAGGTGCAAGCTGTGAAGGACTGGCCCGTTCCCAACTCCGTACATGACCTAAAGAGCTTTCTGGGACTGTGCTCCTACTACAGGAGGTTTGTAATGGGGTTCTCTTCTATGGCCGCACCCCTGTTTCGGCTGCTGCGAAAGGGGGAGGTGTTTGTATGGACTGAAGAGTGCCACACAGCTTTCTCCTCCCTACAAAGAGCCCTCGTGGATGCCCCAGTTCTGTCCCCACCTGACCCATCCCTGCCTTTCATTCTCGACACCGATGCCAGTAGTGTCGGCGCAGGGGCTGTGCTTACCCAGGTTACACCTGAAGGAGAGAGGGTGGTAGCCTATCACAGTAAGACATTCAACAATGCTGAACGTCGCTACTGTGTCACCAGACGGGAGCTACTCGCCGTGGTCAGCGCCATCCGACACTTCAAATATTACCTTGGGGGTCTCCACTTCACGGTCAGGACTGATCACTCGGCTCTGCAGTGGCTCATGTCCTTCAGGGAGCCGGAGGGCCAGCTAGCACGCTGGATTGAGGAACTGCAGGCATATGACTTCACCGTGGTCTACAGACCAGGGGCACAACATAGGAATGCTGATGCACTGTCCCGTCGGCCCTGTATCTCGGATGACTGCCACTACTGTGAGAAGAGAGATATTCTGGAGGGCAGGCCACTGCGAACAGAAGTGAAATGTGCGGCAGGGGGGCCAGAGGGGCCGGCAGTAGACCGGAAACTGACAGCTGTGGAGGTGGCGGAATGGGGCCGCAAGCAGGAGGAGGACAGCGACATCAGGCCGGTGCTCATATGGGTGACATTGCAGCACCAACCCACATGGGAAGAGGTCAGCATGTGTTCTCGAGCTACAAAGGGACTCTGGTCAATGTTTGATACACTGCGTCTGTCTGACGGGGTGCTACAGAGGGGGTGGAAAGAACCAGCTGCGGGGGAGACGCAGTGGCAGGTGGTAGTGCCAAGGAGCCTGCGGGAGAGGGTGCTTCAGGCAGTACATGGGGCACCTGGGTCTGGCCACTTTGGGGTCAGCAAGACGCTTCGCCGCCTCCGTCAAGGATTCTACTGGGGTCAGCATAAGCGTGATGTGGAAGACTACTGCCGCCGCTGTGACAGCTGCACGGCACGCAAAGGCCCCACAGACAAGTCTCACGCCCAGCTCCAACAGTTCCCCACAGGTTGTCCTATGGAGAGAGTGGGGATTGATGTTCTCGGTCCGTTTCCTCGTACAGAGAAAGGTAACCGCTACATCCTCACTGCCATGGACTATTTCACTAAGTGGCCTGAAGCGTACTGTATTCCAGACCAGGAGGCTGAGACAGTAGTGGATGTATTGGTGGGAGGAATGTTCAGCAGATTTGGGGTGCCAGAGGCCATTCACACTGACCAGGGCAGGAACTTTGAGTCCCGTGTGTTTGCGGTCATGTGTGAAAAGCTGGGCTCCCACAAAACCCGTACCACACCCCTTCACCCACAGAGTGATGGACTGGTCGAGAGATTTAACCGCACATTGGCACAACAGCTGGCCATAGTGACGGCTAAACACCAACGGGACTGGGACGACCATGTGCCCCTTGTGCTGATGGCGTGTCGGTCGGCTACACAGGATTCCACCTCCTGCTCCCCTGCTCTCCTAATGCTAGGAAGGGAGATCAGGACTCCGGCTGAGATGATGGTGGGAAGACCTCCTGATGATCCAGGGGTCCCGCCGGGCCCCGAATATGCCAGGAAGCTCCAGGACCGCTTGGAATCAGCGCATGAGTTTGCCAGGGACAAGCTGCAGTGTGCTGGGGCAAAACAGAAGCGGAACTAGGATGTGCATGCCAGAGGACGTAATCTTGAAGCCGGGGAGTTGGTCTGGGTGTACAGTCCACAGAGAAAAAAAGGCAGGTGCCCAAAGCTGGACAGTGTATGGGTTGGTCCTTGCAGGGTCCTGGAGAGACTGGGTGAAGTGGTATACAGGGTCCAGCTGCCTCCAAGTGGCAGGAGAGTTGCTCTACACCGAGACAGGCTGGCCCCCTATCGGGGTACGGCCACCCCCACGTGGACACGTGGGTCCCCGGGCACGGTACAATCTCAGACCCCTCCTCATGCCCCCCCTGGCGTCTCAAATTCGCCCTCTGACCCCCCACAGAATGGACTTTCGGCCACTTTCCCGGTGGCTCCACCAGCCCCACCCCCATCTCCTTCTGTCCCCGCCCCAGGTCGCTCGCGGACGAGGAGGAACCGCAGGCCCCCCGTTCATCTGAGAGACTTTGTTTGCCCCCTCGGGGGCGAGGGACTTTGAAAAGGGGGGGTAGTGTAACGGACTGTGTTAATTCTTCATGTTAATGTCAAATGTTAATGTTAAATGTCAAACAGTTCACTGTTCATATACAGTAGTTTGGGCCAAGTTAGAGATGTTATGTTAAACACTGAGATTTACGCCTGTCAGTGAAGTAGACGTGAGTTTAGATGCTGTGATTGTGAACCTGTTAACATGTCATCTTCCTATGAGAGTGAGCCGCGGGAGATCGGACACCTGTAGTTGGCTGGAAGCTAAGCGGGGGGTGGTTGTTGTGGTGGGCTGGAGGAAGAGGAGAGAGAAGGAGTGAGAGGCGCGGGTAGCGAGTAATGTCAGGAAGCGTAGCTAGTTGACTTAATGGTTCTTTGTTTTGGCGTTGGCTACGGCCCACAGTAGCCTGTATTCAGTTCAGTAATAAAACCTACAGTAAACTGGTTATAACGTCTCACCGGCTGCTTATTGAGGGACGTCACAATACATATGTAGTACAATTAATTCCTCCAAAACTGGAGTTTACGTACACTTGTTAATGGGTAATTATTCTGTGTGAAGACATATTACCTACTTCAATGAAAACGAACATGACGTGTCAATCAGTCCAAACATATTTTACATAATGTAAACATACAAATACAAATATATCTTACAAGTACCTGTATGGAGCCATATATAATCAACTTGGTATTTGGTTTTTGCAGCTCACAACAGTAGGCTACAGTTCTTCTCCATTGCTTTGGCGCATTTCTCAGATCAGTAATGCTTATACTTAACATATATGGAATAGTGCTCACGTGCATTGTTCATTAGACTATACTTACAGTGAACTGTTAAATATGGACAACAACACAAAGCAGTTTCACTATCTTGGAATAAACAATGGCAAATATATGGACTTGTCAGCTTGATTATGTCATTGGTATAAATAGGCTACTTGCTGTTCCGTTTGTGGATCCACGTGCATTCTGTGTTGTTTTTGGTTTTTGAAAGCATAGGGTGCTTGTGACATATGTCACAGCGCACCGCGGCTGCTCTTGCGCTTGCCGCGGTCAAAGTTGAACCATGTTGAACTTTGACCGCGGCACGCGCAAGAGCAGCCGCTGTGCGCTGTGACGTGCTGTCACGTGTCTGAAAAAAACTAAATCAACATGTTTAACCTTGGCCGCGGCACGCGCGAGAACGGCAAGCCGGAAAATGCCGCTTGCGCTGCGCTTTGCTCAGCGCAGCGGCAGATCAGCTGTTGTGCGCGCAAGCCATACACAATAATGGGTTTCATAGCGCAGCGCAGCGCATGCCGCGTCCTATGTGAACGGGCCTTGAGGCAGAAAAAGCGTAACAGTTAGAGAAAATAAGGAACAAATGGCACTCCAAAAAAAGAAAAGTGGACAGTGAAAACAGAGCATTTAATGGCAAGACAGGCTAAAGCTCAATTCTCTCACTGAGCAAAAACATGGTGGAGTGGGATATGAGGGGAAGAAAGTGATACTCTAAAACTGTTCAATTGTTAAGATCTGTTGAGATTTATTATTTGTAAAATTGGTTGAGACTGTTGAGTCAAGATGTGAAACAGAAAAGGGGAAATTCAAACTTTTCCTCCCTTTATATTATTTTTCTGAAGTTAAGCACTTTTTTTGAAAATGCACAATTTTCACATTTTATTTATTTTCTCTTATTTTGACATGCAGCCCTAGTTTTATTTAGTTAATGAGAGCACATTGTACATATCTACAGTCATACATATATGTTCAGTAGGGCTGCCCCCTTAGTCGATTAGTCGACTAATCGGTCGTTTTGGTCTTAGTTGGCTAAGATTTCTTTAGTCGATAAGTCATTTTTTTATGCCTATTCATGCTTAATTACTCATTTCCAAGCAACTTATGAGAACATTTCTGGTGAACACGAGATTTAAAGTGGTGCTTTTTCAGGATTAATTTCGGAGAAACTCAGTTTTACAGATGGTTAATTAACTACGTTTATATTGTGCTTTTCTAGTCTTGCACAGCTCTGTCGATTAAATCAACTAATCGATTAGACGACAAAATCATATAAGTTTTAGTCGACTAACAATTTCTTTAGTCAAGGACAGCCCTAATGTTCAGTTCTATGTTACGTGATAATAAATATTGTCAACAAGTTTTTGAATTGTACTGAATTAATTTGATTTGACGGTCAGTTATTGATTACATTCAGATGTTGATACAACTACTAGGCTACTTAAATATATATAACACTAAATTGTTAGAAATTATGATCTTCTGGACCTTTGCTTCAAAACATTTTCTTTAACTGGACCTTTTTAAAATTTTGTTGAATACCCCTGACTTATAGGATTGTCCATAGGGGTTACTGGACTCCCTGTAAAATGGCGAGACTAAAACTGTTAGATTCGGACGTATGCTGGAGATGCGAAAGAAGCAGAGGCACATTGATGCATATGCTATATGAATGTCAAATGACAACAAACTTATGGGAAAATATTATAACATTCATTAACAAAGTACTACGAGCAGACCTGATACAAAACCCGGCACTTTGTATATTAGGCATAATACCAGCAGGGATAGGCCTGTCAATTCAGCAGACTCTATGGTGCAGACTGGCCCTTATCACAGGTTGTAGAATTGTGTTAAGACATTGGAAAACAAAACATATCATCCCTTTCAATGAATGGTGTGGAGAAATGACCAAAATGGCCAGCTATGAACAACTAATTTTTAACTTGAACAACAGGCAGGAGGTGTTTGTGAAAATATGGGGCCCCTACATGAATGCAATATTGCATGATTAATAGGGGAGAATTTGACGAACTGATTTTAATAGGTCACTACTAAGATATGTGAGAGATGATGGGTATGGTATGATCCACACTGGATAATGTTAATTTTTTAGTGTATAGGTGTCAGTAGGTCACAGCAGTGGAATGACTGCCCTTATATTGTGTATGTGAATAGCAGCCAAGAGCTATCCGGGACCTGCACGCATTTTTACAATCAGGTCGATATTGGTAGAATACTCATTATTCAAGCTACTGGTGTGATGATACGTGAAAGATGTGGAGATGACTTAGACCAATGCTTACCCTGTGTATGTATGTATATGTGTGTGTATATATATATATATATATATATTTTTCATCCGCTCACTTGTTATCTCTCATGTTTTCGTTTAGCGAGAGATCACTGTTGTTTTTGTCTCTGTTTCTATAAAAGGCAATAAAAATGTGAATGACAAAAAAAATAAACAGGTTATGTACCGCAGTCATTTAAAGTAGCTAAAACCTATTCTGAAAAAACCCACCCTAGATCCTGAGGTCTTAGCCAACTATAGAACTTTATCTAATCTTCCCTTCCTCTCCAAAATCATTGAGAAGATAGTTGCTAATCAGTTATGTGATTTCCTACATAGCAATAGTTTATTTGAGGACTTTCAGTCAGGATTTAGAATGCATCATAGCACAGAGACGGCACTGGTGAAAATTACTAACAACCGTCTAACTGCTTCAGACAAAGGACTTGTCTCCATACTTGTCTTACTAGATCTTAGTACTGCTTTCAACACTATTGACCATACCATCCTGTTACAGAGACTGGAATACTTAGTTGGCATTAAAGGAATCGGACTAAACTGGTTTAAGTCCTATTTCTCTGATCAATCTCAATTTGTTAATTTTAATGATTAGGGGTGTAACGATACACTCAGCTCACGATTCGATATGTATCACGATACTGGGTTCACGATACGATATGTATCACGATATTTTGAAAAAAATGCAAAAATTCAACTGAAAATCAAATTACAGATTTATTTAACATTAACAGTGTTCAATAACTGTCTTGTTATACATACAACTTAAAGAATGTACAATACTTCAATATAAATCAAGATTTAGTTTAACCTTCTGTATGTAAAATCAACAATTGACTAGGTGTCACTGACCAATAAAACTGAATTGTATCATGAAATTAGAATTAGGATAGCCCAAGAGATAACTTCTTTAAGCAGTAAAAGTGCAACAAAAAAACACCACAGAAGTAGTGTCCTGTTCAAGTAATTTCAACACAAAGAGCTTTTTTTTTTACCCTGACCAGTTCGCAAAATCCAACATTGTCGACGACGGAGAATGGCCTCATGTCTTTTGTGATAAAAACTCCGATGCACCTGGTTATTTCTTAAGCTTTTGCACTTGACTGAGACCACGTTGAAGCAAAACTACGTTCTATAGATATTTGGCCTTATTTCACTCTCTTTTTCGCACCCGGTTGCAGGAGTTTGTCTTTGTGGTACCGTTTTAAATGACACATCATATTTGTTGTGTTCGACGTCGTGTATAACAGTGTTTGCTTACAGTGTTTACACACAGTTCGTGTTTTGTCTGTTTTTTTACCATCCTCCTGTTGAGTAACTGGAAAACCAAAATGCTGCCAGACGTCGGACTTGTAAGTGGACGGGGCATCCTCTGTTTCAATTTCAGTCGAAGTCGAACTCATTTTGCCCTGCTACTACTCAGTTCAAGCGATTCATTTGAGCGTTGATGCAGTGAATGCATGCGTTACGCGGGTGCGGTAGCTCAACCAATAGGGTTAAACAGACGTCGATATATCCTTCTTCTATCTTTTAAACTGACCTTTGTTGATCTGAAATGAAGACAGATTCAGCAACTGCATGGCCTATTTCTCGCTTAAAATGTTTTCAGAAACACGTTTCAGTGAACTATTTTAGTACAATATGAGATCGTATTCTGTTCTGAACAAGCCGCACTGACAGTCTGGCTTTGAATTGCCGGAGAAAACAAACCAATCTGACGCATTCGTCCAATCAGCTGCCGGTTGTCATTTCTTGGGCAACAATACAGATTAGCGACGCCTGCTGTTATAGAGATGTATTACGTCTCGTCTCCTCGTCTTTTTGATGTGTCCCGAGGTAGTTTTTTGGACCTCGGGGACGCAACTGATCATCTCGACTGGCTTTTCTGCCGATGGTCGGCCGTCTGGTATGTGTGTCAGCACATAAATGGTGGTAGTAAAAAAAAAGAATTATAATAATATCGCCATACCTCTACGATACATATCGTAACATTTTTGCATCACGATAAGTCGTACCACGATATATCGTTACACCCCTATTAATGATAAATTCTCAAAGTACCCTAAAGTTAACCATGGCGTTCCACAAGGCTCAGTGCTTGGACCAATTCTATTCTCCTTATATATGCTTCCGCTAGGCAATATTATTAGGAAACACTCAATTAACTTTCACTTATCAATCAAACCAGATGAAATCAGTCAGTTTGCTAAACTTCAAGCATGCATCAAAGATATAAAATCATGGATGACCTACAATTTTCTGATGCTAAACTCAAGCAAAACTGAAGTTATTGTGCTGGGATCTAAACAACTTTGAAACTTACTATCCAAAGATATAACTACCTTGGATGGTATTGCCCTGGCCTCCAGCACTACTGTCAGAAATCTAGGAGTTATTTTTGATCAGGATATATCCTTCAACGCCCACTTAAAACAAACCTCAAGAATAGCCTTTTTTCATCTTCGTAACATTGCCAAAATTAGGAACATCCTGTCTCAGAACAATGCTGAAAAACTAGTCCATGCATTTGTTACTTCCAGACTGGACCTATTCTGAAAAAACCCACCCTAGATCCTGAGGTCTTAGCCAACTATAGAACTTTATCTAATCTTCCCTTCCTCTCCAAAATCATTGAGAAGATAGTTGCTAATCAGTTATGTGATTTCCTACATAGCAATAGTTTATTTGAGGACTTTCAGTCAGGATTTAGAATGCATCATAGCACAGAGACGGCACTGGTGAAAATTACTAACAACCGTCTAACTGCTTCAGACAAAGGACTTGTCTCCATACTTGTCTTACTAGATCTTAGTACTGCTTTCAACACTATTGACCATACCATCCTGTTACAGAGACTGGAATACTTAGTTGGCATTAAAGGAATCGGACTAAACTGGTTTAAGTCCTATTTCTCTGATCAATCTCAATTTGTTAATTTTAATGATTAGGGGTGTAACGATACACTCAGCTCACGATTCGATATGTATCACGATACTGGCTTCACGATACGATATGTATCACGATATTTTGAAAAAAATGCAAAAATTCAACTGAAAATCAAATTACAGATTTATTTAACATTAACAGTGTTCAATAACTGTCTTGTTATACATACAACTTAAAGAATGTACAATACTTCAATATAAATCAAGATTTAGTTTAACCTTCTGTATGTAAAATCAACAATTGACTAGGTGTCACTGACCAATAAAACTGAATTGTATCATGAAATTAGAATTAGGATAGCCCAAGAGATAACTTCTTTAAGCAGTAAAAGTGCAACAAAAAAAACACCACAGAAGTAGTGTCCTGTTCAAGTAATTTCAACACAAAGAGCTTTTTTTTTTACCCTGACCAGTTCGCAAAATCCAACATTGTCGACGACGGAGAATGGCCTCATGTCTTTTGTGATAAAAACTCCGATGCACCTGGTTATTTCTTAAGCTTTTGCACTTGACTGAGACCACGTTGAAGCAAAACTACGTTCTATAGATATTTGGCCTTATTTCACTCTCTTTTTCGCACCCGGTTGCAGGAGTTTGTCTTTGTGGTACCGTTTTAAATGACACATCATATTTGTTGTGTTCGACGTCGTGTATAACAGTGTTTGCTTACAGTGTTTACACACAGTTCGTGTTTTGTCTGTTTTTTTACCATCCTCCTGTTGAGTAACTGGAAAACCAAAATGCTGCCAGACGTCGGACTTGTAAGTGGACGGGGCATCCTCTGTTTCAATTTCAGTCGAAGTCGAACTCATTTTGCCCTGCTACTACTCAGTTCAAGCGATTCATTTGAGCGTTGATGCAGTGAATGCATGCGTTACGCGGGTGCGGTAGCTCAACCAATAGGGTTAAACAGACGTCGATATATCCTTCTTCTATCTTTTAAACTGACCTTTGTTGATCTGAAATGAAGACAGATTCAGCAACTGCATGGCCTATTTCTCGCTTAAAATGTTTTCAGAAACACGTTTCAGTGAACTATTTTAGTACAATATGAGATCGTATTCTGTTCTGAACAAGCCGCACTGACAGTCTGGCTTTGAATTGCCGGAGAAAACAAACCAATCTGACGCATTCGTCCAATCAGCTGCCGGTTGTCATTTCTTGGGCAACAATACAGATTAGCGACGCCTGCTGTTATAGAGATGTATTACGTCTCGTCTCCTCGTCTTTTTGATGTGTCCCGAGGTAGTTTTTTGGACCTCGGGGACGCAACTGATCATCTCGACTGGCTTTTCTGCCGATGGTCGGCCGTCTGGTATGTGTGTCAGCACATAAATGGTGGTAGTAAAAAAAAAGAATTATAATAATATCGCCATACCTCTACGATACATATCGTAACATTTTTGCATCACGATAAGTCGTACCACGATATATCGTTACACCCCTATTAATGATAAATTCTCAAAGTACCCTAAAGTTAACCATGGCGTTCCACAAGGCTCAGTGCTTGGACCAATTCTATTCTCCTTATATATGCTTCCGCTAGGCAATATTATTAGGAAACACTCAATTAACTTTCACTTATCAATCAAACCAGATGAAATCAGTCAGTTAGCTAAACTTCAAGCATGCATCAAAGATATAAAATCATGGATGACCTACAATTTTCTGATGCTAAACTCAAGCAAAACTGAAGTTATTGTGCTGGGATCTAAACAACTTTGAAACTTACTATCCAAAGATATAGCTACCTTGGATGGTATTGCCCTGGCCTCCAGCACTACTGTCAGAAATCTAGGAGTTATTTTTGATCAGGATATATCCTTCAACGCCCACTTAAAACAAACCTCAAGAATAGCCTTTTTTCATCTTCGTAACATTGCCAAAATTAGGAACATCCTGTCTCAGAACAATGCTGAAAAACTAGTCCATGCATTTGTTACTTCCAGACTGGACTATTGTAATTCCTTACTATCAGGATGCTCAAATAAGTCCCTTAAGACTCTCCAGCTAATCCAGAACGCTGCAGCACGTGTCCTGACAAGAACTAAGAAAAGAGACCATATTTCTCCTGTATTAGCTTCTCTGCATTGGCTCCCTGTAAAATCCAGGATTGAATTTAAAATCCTCCTCCTGACCTACAAAGCTCTAAATGGTCAAGCGCCATCATATCTTGAAGAGCTCATAGTACCTTACTGCCCCCTAGAGCACTGCGCTCCCAGAATGCCGAGTTACTTGTGGTTCCTAGAGTCTCTAAAAGTAGAATGGGAGCCAGAGCCTTTAGCTATCAGGCTCCTCTCCTATGGAACCAGCTCCCAGTCTGGGTCCGGGAGGCAGATACTGTCACCACATTTAAGAGAAAACTTAAGACTCTCCTCTTTGATAAAGCTTATAGTTAGGGAGTGAGGAGTTACAGCATCTGCCTAGCCTGGCCCACCTGCTTCTCTGTCCCAGAAATGCTTGTTACTAACCTAGCTCTGGGGAGCTTGCTGTCCGAGGTTTGTTCCTATAAGGGAGTTTTTCCTCGCCACTGTTGCACTGAATGCTTGCTCTTGGGGGATTTGTTGGGTTATTTGTAAATTATAGTGTGGTCTAGACCTACTCTATCTGTAAAGTGTCTTGAGATAACTCCTGTTATGATTTGATACTATAAATAAAATTGAATTGAATTGTGTTGCTAGTTTTGTTTCTATTCTTTAAGTTGTGGAAGCAAATGTAGGTCAAGAAGTAGTCAATCCTCTATCTCATCTAAGTGCATTCAAATGGAGGCAGAGACAACTGCCCTCCAAGCTTGTGCTGCTGCTTTGCAGAAAAAACACATATTGGAGGAGCAGGAAGAGCAGCTATGGAAGAAAAAGGAACAGCTGGAACTTGATACTGAAATCGCAGTTTCCAGTGCTAATGAGCATTGATGGACAAAGTGCAGTTACAAATAGAATGGAATCATACACAAGGAGAGGTACAAGGCTTAAGGAAACGCCAAACCATTCAATTCAATTTTAAACAAGATAATGGCCACACCTTTTCAAATCAAAGTCATAAGGCAACTGAAAGAGTAGATAAGTTAAAATCCACAAGATCTTAGTCACATGAAGAAACAACTCAATAGTTAGATTCTGGTCTTCATCCCATCTCGTCAGAAACAGGATGATAATTTCTATAGTCTTCCGTGTAGACACAGTCAGATAACAGGTCTCATGGTACAACAACGTTCTAATTGAGTTCCAAAAAGAGAAATATCATATCATATAGAGCTTTCATAAGAGCATTTCAACACTGTGTGGGAGAAAAAACGAACAATATGGGGGATTGTTTGTACTTCCTACAGCAGTACACAAGAGGGCAGCCAAAATAACTCCAACATATGGCTCCTGACAGAGGCTACACAAGAGCAATGTAGCTACTGCAAGAACATAGCTGCTTATGTGAAAAAGGTGCTTGGATGGACTGTGATGAAGATGTTAAAGGCCTGCACTCTTATTTACTCTCTTTGTGAGTGTTTCAATGGCTCCACAAATCACTCAATTCTAGCAACATACCACAACTATAGTC
The DNA here is from genome assembly GCA_023631565.1 of Gymnocephalus cernua. Classification (NCBI taxonomy): domain Eukaryota; kingdom Metazoa; phylum Chordata; class Actinopteri; order Perciformes; family Percidae; genus Gymnocephalus; species Gymnocephalus cernua. The sequence goes on along the minus strand of CM042446.1, from coordinate 12,378,036 downwards.
TGTTTTTACAATATTTTTTAAATCAACTATCAGCTGACTTGACCACCTACAGACAAAGCTTTACTATACCTTTTCTCTATAAGCTATGTTTCTTTAATTTTAATTATGATTTGTATATCCCTCTTCTTCCTGCTTCAAAAACCCTGACGCAACTGTAAAATGTATCAACATGTAATGTATTCATGCACTTTGAGCAGTCTAGTTTTTTATCATACACTTTGTCTCATCTCTGCGCAGGTTACAGTCTATACATAAATATAGCTCTTTGCAGCTCTTTTTGCTGCTCCACAGACACTTGGCAACCGTCCATGGTGACTGGCTCCACTCGCAGCCCTTGAGAGACTCTCAATTGTTCATGAAAGTTGAAAGATCTTTAAACGCTCCTTTTCTATATCTATTTTTTAAATTCTCCCATCCAACATAAAACCCTTCTAGACCCCAGAACAACTTTTTCCAACTATGCTGTCTACTCGATCACAATCTGTTTCTGTTATCATTATTATTGTTATAAACCATAATGCTTTCATCTATCGATCGCCTGTACGGGAATGCACTCTCTCTTTATTAAAGCCTACTGCTCCTTTAACCTTTCAGCAACTCAAAAGGTTCCTCCTTCTCCAGCTTCCAGCAGCTGCGTCTCCCTCCCTGCACCTTGGCAAGTTTCCATCAACTCGTGTGCTCAGCTACAGGCAGCCACCTCACTGTTTCTAGCTTTTGTCGGGCTATGTCAGTGTTTTTTCAGTTTACCTACTGCTAGACCACTAAATATGTTTTTTATTAACTGTAACCTTTTCTTCCTTTATTCTTCGCTGTTTCTTGTTGGACTCTTCATCCATCCATCGGGTGTGGGGCTCCTTATTTGAAGCTTGCTGTCGCTCTTTTCCATCCGCCACTGTCATAGTTATTTTTCCCCCTATTAACATCGTTATTATTCCTGTCATACTGATATCATTCCGGTCTTCACGCTTCGTCTTTGTGCTGCCCCTACCTGTATAAACCAGTCCAGCACTTGCTTTTTCTTCTGCTCGTTCTTCCTTCTCTTTTATCACTTTTGTCTTTGATTTTGTAGTGCTTTATATTAGATTGCACCTCTTCACAGCATGCAATATTGAAGGTGTCCACCTTCGGCCACTGTTGGCTGCCTTATATCCTCTCATGCCATTCCTTCATGTAGCGTTGAATTTTCTTTTTGTAATACAAATGAAAAAAAAAAGAATTAGCTTTTTGTGAGTTGGGTGGCATTATTAACTCCACTGGGGTTGCTGTCCTGCTACTTATTGATATGTTTCCCTGTTCAGCTCCCATATAGGCCTTAGAGCCTTTTTGTTTTGCTCTACTACACTAATTCATCCTGTTCCAAAATTGGGATTAATGGACAGATGCTTTGGCTCCAATACTTGCTTCTTAAAGAATATTTGATATCCTTAATTTGCAACAGTTGTGCATATATTTCTACAACCACAATTAGCGCTCTATTTGTTTTTGTTTTTAATTCGGAAACCTGGTGATTTACCAAAGTTTAAAATCGCTCAGCTGTGCATGCTTGCCACTGCTCAACTTTTCCTTTTTTATTGACTCTTTCAAAATAGAATTTCATTCAGGACATGGAAAGCATGAGGCAGGAAGAGCAGCAGTGCAGGATCCCCCAAAACCACAATACCAGGCAAAACCTCCCTGCCCATCCACAAGCCTACATGAAAAGCCTTAGCAGGGAGGGCAGCAGCAACACTGTACTTCCACGTGCATACATGGAAAGCATGAGGCAGGAATATGAAGGTAAATATGGTGCAAAATGCGAGAGCTTGTAGAATAGTACTTTGCCTTATATAATCATTATTTTCCCTTGTGGACGCAATTCTTGGCAGGGATGCGAAACTGTCGGCACAACATCAGCAATGCAAGCTCTGGTCATGGCCGGGGGATGGGCCACTGCTACCGGGTCTGGGGCTCTCCGTGGGCTCTGACTGCAGGTCGAGGTCGGCAGCCAAGCTTTCTGGCAATAGCAATGTGCTTTGCTACGCTGGCCAATCCCCACGGTCGGTCTGCGGCTGCAGGCCCTGTTGCTCACCGCCAGTGTTTCAGTTTGGCTGTTAAAAAGTGTTATAAGGTATTAAAAGGTATTTATTTAGAAGTGGGCTGGCATGCTATTCCACCAAGCTTCCATGCTACATAAATAAACCGGACAGAGTTGTCCCTCATCTGGTGATAGAAACCCTGCTTTCCCCGTTCTGTTGGCTCAGAGCTCCACAGCCTAAGTCCACAGGTACAAATTAGTTTTGCACCAAATGTATCGCCAAAAGTGTTGCAAAAGTCGAGGCGCAGATTCGCCACTTTGTGATGCGAGAGCGCACATATGTGAAGTTGCAGTGACAGATTCGAGAGGTTGTGGTTGTGATGGAAAATTAACCCAAGTTAAAAAAAAAAAGTATAGGAGTAAATGTTGCATTACAGTGTGCAGCTGTCATTGTTTTCATGCAAATATAAAATCTACACATTTGTGAATATTTTTTCTGTGACTTCACATTCAGAATACAGGTGTGTGAACATTTTCTACAAATTTAAATTTACAAGTTCAGATTTTTTTACAAGCTCTCAGATTTTTTTACAAGCTCTCAGATTGTTTTTTACAAGCTCTCACATTTTTTTTTACAAATTCAGTTTTTTTCTTTTCTTTGTGTAACTTGAAATTCTTTTCACGTGTGTGAATATTCTTTACAAGTGCGAATTTTAACATACAAGTTCAGATTTTTTGTTCTCACATTGTATTCTACAAGCTCTCACGTTTTGCACCATATTTACCTTCATACAGGAAGAGCACAACTTCCTGCCCTTTCATGTGCATACATGGACAACCTTAAGCAGGGAGAGCAGCAGAGGCAAAATGTATTTCTCGGTTAGACTCACTTTTGGCTGTCGTAGTAGTCCAAAAATATTCAATACCTTGTCCGAAGCCTTGTGTTGGATTCTTCTTAATAACAACAAGTTACCGTTCGTTCTTCATCTTTTAGATGATTTTGGACCGCAGCATCCAACAATGTTGCTAGACGCTTGTCTCACATAGCCAGACATTACTCCACAGCACAGCCGAGTAGTTAACGTTAGATGCTGGCTTTATTGACAGTCATAAAAGCCCATGCTCACGCAGAACTCTGTACCCAACTGACAGACACACTTTTTCGGCTTAAAATTACAGTAGGAACCGCTAAAAATACCACAACCTCGCCGACCTCTCCACACGCCAGACAGACACATTTCCTTGGCTTAGAATTATGATAGGAACCGCTAAAAAATACCACTGCCTTGCACTCCACCCGACTGAAATACACACTTTATTGGCCTTAGAATTACGCATTCGCTAAATGCGTAATTAACAATCGCTAAACACACTGCAAACTCAAGTTTGCCTGGTCCTCTGGTAACGTTAGCAGTTAGCAGGGATAGCATGGCGCCGTTAGCCGGAACCAGTCGGTATCACTTTACTGGCTGTATCTCAATTGTTTTTGCGAGTAACCAACTCGGGTACTCTAGCTATATAATTCAATGGGAGTAGCTACACGAATGTTGAAATTACATAAAGTGCTCGTCTCTAGTAGCTGTGATAAATTAGCTTGAAGCTAATGCTTACCTGTTCAGGAGGAAATTAGCTAACTCAGCGTCCTTTTGGGCTGTAAGCTGTCTCCATCTTTCAAATACATCTCCAATATTAACCTGGGGTTAGTTACATCTCTGGTCAAACAACTGTTAGAAACATGCCGTTTTTTTATGTCGGGTAGAATCTATCTCTGTTGATCCCATTCGTTTGTTTGGTGCATTCATGGCTGTACTAACGTTACAGCTGTACTGCGCTGGGTTTACGTTTTTACAGGTATATCTGACAACCCGGCCTGGCTGTCAAACTGGGCAGTTGATAACAACACACAGACCAAAACATAAACATAAATTCCGTCACGGATCGTAAATTTCAAAACGAAAAAATACTGACATTAGCATTGTTGTCAGAAAAATACTATTTCAGCTTAACATGTTTCCTTAATATCTGATGAGGCATTGGTGTCATTTTTTTATTTATTACAGTACAAATATTACATATTGGACCTTTAATCTGTATACGGGTGAGGCTATTTGCACCCCTGGTACAATTAGCAGTGTATGCTATTCATACCCCGGTGCAATTAGAAAAGAATGCTATTCGTACCCCGGTGCACACAGCAATGTGTTCTATTAATACCCCGTCTGGTACAAATATCAATGTATGCTGATACATACACTTGTGCGGGCCGCGATACATTTTTTTTACAGGGTGGTAGGGGCAGGGCCGGATTAACCATTAGGGCAACTGGTCACTTGCCCAGGGGTACAGGACATCTAAGGGGCCCTGGGCTCCGTCAAATATTATGTTAGATCACATTATAAACAGTTTCTGTTTATAGTTGAGTCTTGTTGCCCAGGGCACATGAAATTATTAATCCGGCCTTGGGTAGGGGAAGACTCATGAATATTCATTAGGGAACTCATCACTGATTGGCTCGCCCTGACTTTCTTACCCTAACCAATCCCACTCCTCTTGCCTAAACCTAACCAACCCAACCAGAGCAGGCAACGAGTACTAGCCATTCAGGGATGAGTCCCATAATGAATATTCATGAGTCTTCCCCTACCACCCTGCAAAAAAAAGTGTTTCGCGGGCCCTGACAATGGCATGCAAATTATCCAATCCAAAATTAAAAAAACAAGATCTCCTCACCAGGGAATCAAACCCCAGACTCCCAGACCACAGCTCAGTGTTCTAACCACTCACCTAGCACTTGTTGTGGAAAGTTGTACAACTGTTTACTACTTGGTGTCTTCAAGCCTCGGTTGCTAGGTAACCATACTGTATACAAAAAATAGGTAGCCTACTAACAAACTAACGGTTGTATGCTTTCACTGAAGACAGAAAGTGCAACTGTAGTTTCCATTTTCCGCTAGAAATTCAATTGTTATAAACTTTAGAGACAAAACTTTCTTAATATGCCAGTTTCTGCTGTCAAGGAAGATGAAAGTCGGCCATGATTTCGGTGCACGTGAGCAACGTGTTTTTGTTGTTACGTCACAGGGTGTGAATAGCTCAGCTGTGTGGCCGAGGCTATTTGTACCAGGGGTGCAAATAGACACTCTGCCGAAAGAATTACTCACTTTACCTGCCAATGAATCCTCAACAGCCCTACTAGAGTTATATCCTATTGTTGTAGCCTGCATTCTCTTGGGCTACAACATTGGGCTAGGAAACAAATTCTGTTTTTCTGCGACAACGAGGCAACTGTTAACATCATTAACAAGAGGCGCTCATCTGTTCCATCCATTAATAGATTCATGAGACGTCTTACATTGCTGTCAATTTTGGGCAATTATCATTTTCGCACAGTTCATATCCCTGGTTTGAATAATATAGTAGCTGATTCTCTGTCCTGATTTAATTTCCAGAAATTCCATCTCCTGTATCCAGAAGCAGCCCAATCAAGCCTGGAATGCCCCCCTTTCAGCCAAACCATTCTAGATTAAATTATCCACTCCAATCTTATGTGCGTGCTGCTGCACAGTACATGTGTGGGGGTCTGGCAAAATCTACATTAAAAACGTGTGACTCAGCTTGGTCTTATTTCACCACATTTTGTGCTACTTTATCTGTAGCCACTCTGCCTGTTAATATATCATGTATCCATCTGCGCTGCCTGGATCCATCCGCTACCAGTATTCTGGAAAACCCATCCATACGCCTCTTGCTGAATGGCATCAAAATGGAGTCCCCTCGAGGCAATGATAAACGTCTCCCTTTCACATTACCTTTAGTTAAAAAAAATATATCACGATTGAGGAAAGGGTGTTTTGGGCCTTACACAGATCAAATGTTAGATACTGTCATTCTCATTAGTTTTCTTTGGTTTTCTAAGGGGTGGCAAAATTCACACACGTGTTCCTTTGACCTAAATCACGATCTCACCATTTCTGAGCGTAATACAACTGCCATACCAGGCAGTTATGCAGCCGGTATTGATGGTGCACCGGTAGAAGTTGCGGGTTGGGTGGGTGGGTAGGTAGTTAGGTAGGTAGGTGACTTTATTAATCCCCAGCAGGGAAATTAAGGTGTCTTTGCAGCCAGGTACCTTAGAAAGTCACAACACAATTCAATACTATAACTGTATGCTAGAGCCCATGTTAAACCTCAGCCTGCTGAGAAAGAAGAGCTGCTGTCTACTCACGATAGCATTTAGCTAAAAGCTTCACACTACACAACTTTCAAAGTCGTCAGCTCACTGTACTGTTCATACTACACAAGTTACTGTCTTGTAATTGTGCGTCTTGAAGTTGTCGTGGTATTTGAACGACTGATTGGTGACAGGGAGTCACACACTACAATATCTTTCACCAGGAGGAATTCCCAATGTATGTCTGGCCTCCAAACTATGTTTTGACATGAGGTATTACCATGCACGAGACAGGATTTCCAAGTGCTCTAAGTTGTTTGTGTGCTGATTTGCAGTGATAAAACTAAGAAAAACAAAATTATATTGGTAAAAGAAAAGAGTTATAGTCCTGCTTGTTGATGTTGTTGGCACACATGTTCACAAAATAGCCTCACGCTTCTACATGCTATTTATAGTCAGTTTTTGCCTGAATTTGCTATTAAAGTATATCTGTGGTAGAATTTCCAGCCTAAGAACTAATGCTCATGCAACACAAAAGTCCATGTGTGGTTTAGCTGCTGACATTTTATGAAAACCCTTTTACCTTCTTTCCTTTTACTCACCCCAAACAATCAAACACACAGACAGAGCTGGCTGTCTGAGGCAGACTGAGGGGCTGGGGCCGGTGGTTGTGTTGGTGCCGGGCACCCCAGTGGGTTTGTTTGTGGTTTGTTTGCCGGGTTGGTGGGGGAAAGAGGTTTACCCACAGCGCTCTCTCTGGCACCAGCCTGTCCCGAAGGAAAAAAACAGCCTCTGTTCCTAGACAGATGCTGCCGCTTTGGGAATGCATGAGAGGAATACAGTAGGCGTTTATGAGATTGGACAGTTGGTTAGATACATGTTCAGTGATTAGATCTTAAACACCACATCATCCATGTGATGCCTGTAAGTTCCCCCAGATAATTTTTCAACACAATCTATGTTAAGTGTGATTAAATGAGAATACTGGTGTGTTATTAAAATTAAAATAAAAAATACACTCACTAATGTTAGAATATGGACTAGGGTGACCAGATGAGAATGGGTGAAATTTGAGAGTTGGCGTGGCCATCTGTACAATACAGTGTAAACTAACTGTAAAACAACTGAAAGTCAAAACTCAAGGCAAAAAAGTATTTTATTACTCTCTTACATTTGAAAACTTTACGGGCCAGTCTAGCAGAGTCAGCAGGATACTTTATGTAGGCTTCGGACATTACAGTGCTTGTCTGTGGGCAACACCAAAATAATGTTCCACAATGATCTGGCCGAAAAGACTGAAATCAAGCAACGGAGCAATCCCGCAAGTGGAACGTCTTGGATATAGACCACACCCCCACACCACCCATCTGTTTTTTCTGTTTAGGAAAACGTCAGTGAGTGACGTTTAAATGAAAATACGCGCGAGTCGCGACTGATGGTGACTGGATTGTAGGAGAGTTTTTGGAGAAACAAATGTCCTGGACAAAGTGGGCGAAATACGGGAAGAAATATAACAAAGACTGGGAGAAAGAGAAAGGAGTAAAAGAATGGATTCAACCCGTCAAATTTACAAAGGATTACTGTGTATATAATGTATTTGGTACATCAGTCTATATGATATCCCATCATTTTTTAATGATAATGTTAAAAGGTGGTTTAAATCCCTCTTGTGGTCATTGTCCTGAAGCTCAGGGGGGAGAAAAAATAATACTGTGTCCCCACTAACACAAAACGTTTCGGGAACGTTAAATAACGTTAGTTTTTGGTTATCTAAAGGTTAGTTCGAACCAAACCAAAAACTAACGTTGAGGTAACGTTTCCTCATGGTTATAACGTTACCGAAACGTTAGGGAAAGAACATAAATTAACAATGTAAAGTGTACTGGAGACTCTCATTCTGGTCTGGTCTCCTCAGGCCGTGCAGACTGGACCAGAGTTCATGGTGAGCATGGTAGACCTCCTCACTGCAGGGCCTGGATCACCCAGCTTGTTAGATGTTCACTGCTCATACTAAGCCCTTGAAACACTAGTTAACAATATTGGATAATACATGATGGGTATTGTGTGGTTGAATTACAATAAGGAATGGTCAATGGTAAGCACTGTGGCCTCACAGCAAGACTGGGTTGGAACCCTGCTGGCCCAGGGCCTTTCTGCATGTTCTTCCCGTGTATGCATGTTTTCTCCAAGTGCTCCGGTTTCCCGCTCCACTAAAAGAAAACATGTTGCCCTGCCTTTCACTTAATTGTAAGTCGCTCTGGATAAAAGCGGCAGGTCAATGGATTTTTACTGACCAATTTGCAATTGCTTTCATACTGTAAGTCAGAACAGATAACTTCATGTTCTAAACCTAAAGTATAGGCTAAAGCCACAGTGAACAGCTGTTCATATTGTAAATTGAAACAGAAATAAATCCCCTGCATTTTATTCCATTGCTACTGAGAAACAGCTGATTGAAGCTATGCAAATACAACCCAAAATCAGAAAAAGTTGGGACAGTATGAAAAACACAAATAAAAAAAGAAAGTAGTGATTTCTAAATGTACTTTGACTTGTATTTCATTGCAGACAATGTGAACACAAAATATTTCATGTTTTGTCTGGTCAACTTAATTTCATTTGTAAATATACATCCTTTCCTGTCATTCAGACCTGCAACACATTCCAAAAAAGGTTGGGACAGGAGCAATTTAGGGCTAGTAATCAGGTAAATTGGTTAAATAATGATGTGATTTGAAACAGGTGATGTCAACAGGTGATTGTAATTATGATTTGGTGCAAAAGCAACATCCAAGAAAGGTCTAGTCCTTTAGGAGAAAAGATGGGCCGAGGATTGCCAGTTTGCTAACAAATACGTGAGAAAATTATTGAAATGTTTAAAAACAATGTTCCTCAAAGAAAGATAGGAAGACATTTGCTTATTTCACCTTCAACAGTTTTTAAAATAATTAAAAGATTCAAGGAATGAGGAGGAATTTCAGTGCGTAAAGGACAAGGGCGCAAGCCTAAGCTGAACAACCGTAATCTCCGATCCCTCACTGCATCAAGAATCGTCATTCATCTATAAGCGATATCACCACATGGGCTCAGGACTACTTTGGTAAACCTTTGTGAAGTACCACAATACGTAGTTACAGCAACAAATGCCAGTTAAAACTGTACTGTGCCAAAAGGAAGCCCTATGTTAACAGTGTCCAGAAGCGCCGTCGACTTCTCTGGGCTCGGAGGCATCTGGGATGGACCATCACACAGTGGAAACGTGTACTGTGGTCAGATGAATCAGTATTTCAGGTATTTTTATGGGAGAAATGGACGCCGTGTGCTCCGGACCAAAGAAGAAAAGGATCATCCAGACTGTTACCAGCAACAAGTCCAAAAGCCAGGGTCTGTCATGGTATGGGGTTGTGTCAGTGCCCTTGGCAAAGGTAACTTGCACTTCTGTGATGGCACCATTAATGCTGAAAAGTACATAGAGATTTTGGAGCACAATATGCTGCCTTCAAAAAGACGTCCATGCATATTTCAACAAGATAATGCAAAAACCACATTCTGCACACATTACAAAGTCCTGACTGCGGAGGAAGAGGATATGGGTACTTGACTGGCCTGCCTGCAGTCCCGACCTGTCTCCAATAGAGAATGTGTGGCGCATTTTGAAGCGCAGAATGCGACAACGAAGGCCCCGTACTGTTGCCCACCTTAAGACTTGTTTGCAGCAAGAATGGGACAAAATTACACCTGAAACACTTCATCACTTTTGAATCTTCAGTCCCTAAACGACTTTTAAGTGTTGTGAAAAGGAATGGCAACATTACAAAGTGGTAAATGCTTTACTGTTCCAACTTTTTTTGAAATGTGTTGCAAGAACCAAAATAGGAATTTATTTTTTTTTTTAAACAAAAACAATAAAAATCATGAGGAACACATTGAATTATGTGCTGTTGTATTGTCTGCAATGAAATACAAGTCAAAGTACATTTAGAAATCACTACTTTCTTTTTTTATTTGTGTTTTCCATACTGTCCCAACTTTTTCTGATTTGGGGTTGTAGATCAATCACAGCTGATTCCCATCTAGGAAACACACTCAGGTGTTGAAGTTCTTTCAATCACATGACCGTATGTTACTGTAGTTCATACAGTAAAAGAGGACCTATTTGGGCAGATTTTGTGTGGAAAAGGAACAATAAAGATGAACACAAAGAAAGTAAGAAAATGCCTACATGAGGGAGAGGAAGATGAGTACCAGGACAATTCTGTCTCTGTCTTCTTTTTTTCATTACATTATATTACATGTCATTCAGCTGACGCTTTTATCCAAAGCGACTTACAATTGCTACATATGTCAGAGGTCACACGCCTCTGGAGCAACTAGGGGTTATGTAAGTGTCTTGCTCAGGGACACATTGGTTGATGTATCGCATTAGGAATTGAACCCAGATCTCCCACACCAAAGGCATGCGTCATATCCACTGCACCATCACCACCCCCATTTCATAAACCATACATTCTATAAAGCTACTCTGAGATGGTCATTCATTTTTTGTATTGAATTTCTGCAGCAAAGGAAAACAATGCATTTACTAAACCACCAAAACACAAATGTAGAGAGGCTTCAAGAGAAACTGCAGTGTAAAACATAATGATCAATATGATCAATACAATCTAGTGTCTATTGTATAAGGAGCAGACCTGACACATATAGAATAATGCAGTTTCTGTAATTCCACCTGATATTAGTGTAATATTGTATTTTGGAAATTAGTGATGGGAGTTTAGTTTACAATGTGTGATTTTGAGCATGAAATTAACTGTTTTGTCAATTGTGTGTTGTAGGTGTGTTGGTGCGTTAAGAGTTTAGGAAAATTGTACTGAAGAAATTGTCATAGCAATCGTGAAAAACTAAGTGGTTTAGCCCTTGTGTTGTCTTCCTGTCAACCATGCACTTGTTGTCCTCCCGGGTCATACATGTTGCAAGCATAACAAAATTGACCAGTTCATAAAGCATGAAGTAATTTATTACTCAATTCTGTGTTACGCCTTTTATCCAACTTCATTCCACTAATTAGTTTTACACTTATTTTTGCATTCATGGTCAACAGACCTCATTTACATGAATTATACCTAATTTCTGAGTAAAATGAGGATATATGATTAGTTGTTTTGGATCATAACAGACTGGTATATGGCAATTATTAGCCAGGATATACCCAGATCAAAATTAACTGATTCAATTTTATTCACAAACAACAGAGAGCCAACAAAAAGGACAAAACTATTTCATGAAGAAATGTATTGTCTCCATTTAGGAAAAGACACATCGAAGGTGTTATAAGAACAAGTTTACAAAGCTGTAGCTTTGAAGGTGTGTGTGTGTGTGTGTGTGTGTGTGTGTGTGTGTGTGTGTGTGTGTCTGTGCATGCACATACTTGTACATATGCACGTGTGCCTGTGTGTGTGGCAGGGTGAATGTGGGTGTTTGTGTGTAAAGCACAATAGTGCCCTATTGCACTACCAGAGCTCAAAATTCACCTGGGAAGACCATACATGCTATAAAATTGAATAAAACACCCAAAATTCTATGAAAGTTGTTTTACTTGCGAAGAGCATGGAAGGGAACAATGCATGTTATTTTGGTTGAAAGAAACCCATATTTCTTATAAGAAACTTTGAAAACACGACACATTTAACCCGAAGACAACAACAAGGGTTAGATGCCTTTTTACTGGCTGGTATAAGTATAGAGTAGCTAGTCAATAATGCCACACATAGGCTAATAACAGAGGAATGTAATTAAAATTATTATTAAATTATTAAATACTTTATATAACCCTAAATAATTAGCCTAATCTGACAAGCTACAGACAACAGCTAAAGTATCTCGTTCTTCTGGCTGTTATTACAGTTCTCGTACTTTTATTTTGACACACCAATGTTACTTCCGGTCCAGCGCCGCAGTGATATGAACCACTTTTGATCTTCAACATGTAATGGTGCGTTCTTTTTGCCTCACAACTCGTATTTTACGAGGTCAAAGCCGTAAACACGCCCCCTGACCTCGTATTTACGAGTTTGGAACTCGTACAACCACCAAGATACCCAAGCTGAAAATCCAACATGGCTGCCCCCTGTATCGACAGTTGTGAAAGCTGTAGTAACATAGTTATAAGCACTTCTGTGTTATTTGTGTCACACTAAATCAGTCGTACACGCAGCACTGTCTTCTATCTGTGTTGTCACACGGTTTGTATGCACAAAAAAACAGCGTATACATTGTTTAAACTGGCGTTGCTAACAACGGCTAACCTTAAAAGTAAGCAGAATATAATGTTCCTGAGGAAATTTACCATGAAGATCCATTTTCTACAATGCTAGAATATGATGCATAAATATCTCTTTCACTCCGTTTTCCCTCTCTCATGGACTAAAAATTGCATAAGTCATATTAACTTCCACTGCTCGCTTTTAATGCAAAGTGTACAACTGTTTGTTTTTGCAAATGACAAGTAACTTAGCTTAAAAAGTAGCTTTTTCTCATGTTTTTGTTTTTATACCTGATGCCCGAACCACCTCAATTGGCTCCTTTCGACGTGAAGGAGCAGCGGCTGTACTCCGAGCTCCTCACAGATGACTGAGCTTCTCCTCCTATCTCTAAGGGAGACGCCAGCCACCCTCCTGAGGAAACCCATTTCGGCCGCTTGTACCCTGGATCTCGTTCTTTCGGTCATGACTCAGCCTTCATGACCATAGGTGAGGGTAGGAACGAACCGGTAGATCGAGAGCTTTGCCTTCTGGCTCAGCTCTCTTTTCGTCACAACGGTGCGATAAACTGAATGTAATACCGCCCCCGCTGTGCCGATTCTTCCTTCACTTGGGGTAAGGACTCATTCCCTACCTGGAGAAGGCACTCCATCGGTTTCCTGCTGAGAACCATGGCCTCAGATTTAGAGGCGCTGATCCTCATCCCAGCCGCTTCACACTCGGCTGCAAACCGATCCAGTGAGTGCTGAAGGTCACAGGCCGATGATGCCATCAGGACCACATCATCTGCAAAGAGCAGCGATGAGATCCCCAGCCCACCGAACTGCAACCCCTCCCTTCCACGACTACGCCTCAATATCCTGTCCATAAATACTACAAACAGGATTGGTGACAAAGCGCAGCCTTGGCGGAGGCCAACCCTCACCTGGAACGTGTCCGACTTACTGCCGAGAACCCGGACACAGCTCTCGTTTTGGTCATACAGAGATTGGATGGCCCTGAGAAGGGACCCCCTCACCCAATACTCCCGCAGCACCTCCCACAATGTCTCCCGGGGGACCCGGTCATATGCCTTCTCCAGATCCACAAAACACATGTAGACTGGATGGGCATACTCCCAGGATCCCTCCAGGATCCTTGCTAGAGTAAAGATCTGATCCGTTGTTCCACGACCAGGACGGAATCCGCATTGTTCCTCTTCAACCTGAGGTTCGATTATCAGCCGAACCCTCCTTTCCAGCACCTTGAAGTAGACTTTACCAGGGAGGCAGAGAAGTGTGATACCCCTGTAATTGGTACACACCCTCTGGTCCCCCTTTTTGAACAGGGGAACCACCACCCCTCCACACCCAGAGCTTTCAGCATTTCTGGACGGATCTCATCAATCCCTGGGGCTTTGCCACTGTGGAGTTGTTTGACTACCTCAGTGACCTCCACCAGGGAAATAGACGACAATCCCCCGTCATCCTCCAGCTCTGCCTCTAACAAAGAGGGTGCATCAGCTGGATTTAGGAGTTCCTCAAAGTGCTCCTTCCACCGCCCTATTACCTCCTCAGTTGAGGTCAACAACGTCCCATCCTTACTGTACACAGCTTGGATGGTTCCCCGCTTCCCCCTTCTGAGGTGGCGGACGGTTTTCCAGAAGCGCCTTGGTGCCGACCGAAAGTCCTTCTCCATGTCTTCTCCGAACTTCTCCCACACCCGCTGCTTTGCCTCTTTCACGGCAGAGGCTGCAGTCCTTCGGGCCCTTCGGTACCTTGCAACTGCCTCCGGAGTCCTCTGGGATAACATATCCCGGAAAGACTCCTTCTTCAGTCGGACGGCTTCCCTGACCACCGGTGTCCACCACGGTGTTCAAGGGTTACCGCCCCTTGAGGCACCTAAGATCCTAAGACGACAGCTCCCTGCCGCAGCTTCAGCAATGGAAACTTTGAACATTGTCCACTCAGGTTCAATGCCCCCAGCCTCCACAGGGATGCACGAAAAGCTCCGCCGGAGGTGTGAGTTGAAGGTCTGTCGGACAGGAGCTTCCTCCAGACGTTCCCAATTTACCCGCACCACCCGTTTGGGCTTACCAGGTCTGTCCAAAGTCTTCCCCCACCCCCTGACCCAACTCACCACCAGATGGTGATCAGTTGACAGCTCTGCCCCTCTCTTCACCCGAGTGTCCAAAACATAAGGCCTCAGATCAGATGAAACGATTATAAAATCGATCATTGACCTTCCCGGCTTAATCCCTTATCTTGGTTTTGTGAAATAGCCCTCTGGAGTCAGCATCAAAATATAAATACGCTGTAGCTTTCAAAACACAACAAATTACAAAATTGACTTATCACAGAGACTGAGGGACCATATAGACTGCAGCTGAGATGGCAGGAGAGAGAGAGAGAGACAGAGAGAGAGAACAAAGTGAATTCAAGTGAGAGTGAGAACAAGAGACAGACGTACAACACAAGACATTTTTTTGAGAAGAGCGAAAACAAGGAAGTGGCGGACAGAGAGGGAGCCTGTATGGGCAAATGAGCAAAGCAGTAAACATTCATTTTATTCCAAGGAGTCAAGATTCAGTTTTATCCTTCTCTTCTCTCCATTCCAGCCTCAGGGAAAGTAGGAGCCATCTTTATTTTAAAGTTTTAACTTTTAAAGTGCCCATATTATGAAAAAAACACTTTTTCTGGGATTTGGGGTGTTATTTTGTGTCTCTGGTGCTTCCACACGCATACAAACTTGGAAAAAAATCTATCCATGCTGTTTTGAGTGAGATATGGGTTTCTGAATGTGTCCTAATTATTAATTAATTATTACTAATTACATGTCTTTTAGCTGACGCTTTTATCCAAAGCGACTTACAATTTCTATATATCAAAGGTTGCACACCTCTGGAGCAACTAGGGGTTAAGTGTCTTGCTCAGGGACACATTGGTTGATATATCTCAGTGGGAATCGAACCCAGATCTCACCAAAGGCATGTGTCATATCCACTGCACCACCACCACCACCTGCCTTCAGTCTCCGGGTGAGCTATTCAAAATCTGCACAGATTTTTACGTATCTAGCCGAAACGACGGGATAACCACAGCCGTTAGCATGCTAGCCCGTTCTCAATGGCAATGCACTGCTACAACACACACAAGTTCACCATAATCTACAAAAGAAGTACTTACATGTGCGCCCTCCTTTAGAAGAAGTCTCCCGGCTAATCCTGCCTTGTAACTGACCAAAGTTGGAGAAACTTTACTGTCTATGGAGCTAACTGACATGAGCTACAATCTGAGCTACTGCGCAGTAGCAGATGTGCGAGTGCAGCCAAAGATAGTACAGAAGAAAAGATGATTCACTCTGTCAGCTAAAACAGAGACCTGAACACAAGGTGAAAAGAGGAGCTACAGCAGTGAGAGAGAGATGTGCAGTACAAACATTTCAATCAGGAGAGACTTTGTTGCAAAAACGCAAAATTTATTCACAAGTATAACTTGACATGAATGGTGTTTGGAGATTAGACTCCATCACAAATATATTAATACAATAATATATTAGAAGGGGTCGGAGCCGAAGACCTCCCCCTGATGGAGTCTAGACACTGGCGGTGATGTGAGGAAGCCCGAACGAGGAGCCAGCCGAAAAGAGGAAGGAAGCCCAGGGAGCCACGAGAGCTGGTGACCGGAGGTGGAGGGGAGGAGGAGGGTCGATCTAGAATAGAATGACAGCTGACAGAAGGGAGAGAGAGACGGCAGTTTAAGACAGGGAAGACCAGCTGTGATTGGCTCGGAGAAAACGGTGGCCTCTTTTGATTGGCTAAAAGAAAGTGGGTGTTTCGGCACTTGATTAGGTAGTAAGAGACAATTAGGAATACATTGTAAAGTCTTCCTGCATGAAATTACGCTAAGCTTCACTTCAATCAGGAGAGACTTTGTTGCAAAAACGCAAAATTTATTCACAAGTATAACTTGACATGAATGGTGTTTGGAGATTAGACTCCATCACAAATATATTAATACAATAATATATTAGAAGGGGTCGGAGCCGAAGACCTCCCCCAAAAATGTGAATGAATTGGTGAAAGAAAGCACTTACTTGATGTGCAGGAACTGAAGTGATTAGGCTCCAAGACCCCCAAAAAGAAATGAGGCCGGAGACTCATCGAGAAAGGGGGAAGACAGACAGCCAAAAAGAGAGAAAAGCCCCTATCATATACACAAATGTACTAAGATGCGGACTAGACAGAAAAAAGAAGGGGAAAGCCGTTCGGCGGCAATTCAAATGAAACCAGGCACCAGGTGCGTGCTGACGACTCAGCGAACGTGGCACGGCCACGACAGGCATTTGCCACGATAGGCATGTTTTAGCGAGAATTTCGCTTGATGTGTGATTCACACTGGATTGTTTGCGAGATGACGCATTGAGATATGCAACACGGAGGTAGCGTGCTTCACGCTTGAAGAGTGCTTCACACAAGTTTGTGAGCTCACGCTTGTTTGAGAGATATACACTGCGTGATGACGCATACGTGAGACAGTCTTTTTTTTATTTATTTTTTTATTTTATTTTTTTTTATTTTTTTATTTTACAATATTTAAATCCATATTATTTTTATTTATTTATAATAATTATATTTAATTATTTACATTGACATTACATTTTAATTATTTATTGATGTATTTATACATGCATTTTTATTTATTTTTTTATTATAATATATATGACGATACCTATATATATATATATATATATATATATTTTATATTATAATATATATGACGATACCTATATATATATATATATATATATATCTCTTTCTCTCTCTGGCCTGTTGGAAAATGCTGCTTACGATTACATTAGTTATAATTTTGGTGATCCATTCATACCTTAACCCTATTTTTATAGATACAGATATATAGATATAAACTACCATAAACAAATGATGAAATATACCAATCCACAACTATATACCCACTAGTACAGCATGCAAGACATGTCTATCAATACTCTAATCAGTAACTAACTAGCAAGACGTGTATCCATATAACTGCATCTATTTACGCTAAAAACGTTTTTTTTTTTTTTTTTTTTATATACATGCAAATATACGCGTGCACACATGCATAAATATACACACATACATATATGCATATATTATATATCTACACACGCGCGCACGCAACACGTCTGCACATAAAGCGCAAGTAAAACCAAGCACACGTGCGCATATATACACAAATACGCGAACATACACACAACATATAAACGCACATACGCATGTAAACCTATGAATATGCATAGATGTATATACATATACATACATATACACGCGAACAAACACGCAAGGAAGACACACTTGAACACCTAACCCGACATGTAGCTCAGCTTGCTGTATGTCTTGGGTAAAAGCCAGGACATGCAGGCCGCCTTTTGCTGCATGTCTGGTAAAAGCCAGCATACCCGCCGTCGAGGTCGGGCTTTTCTAACCATTTTTTGACCACGGCCGCATGTCCGTGTTTCCTACTCCAAACCCAGGCTGAGTGTCCGAGGCAGGCTAAACTTAACCCTCGTAAACGTACAAGCCGAAAATGAAGAAAAATAAAAAACGAAAGTGAATGCAGGAGAGAGAACAACATGAGTGCAGAACGACCAAAGAGAGCCGAAACATGTATTCTATCAGAAATCGGATAGAACCACCACCACCAGTTATTTGCATGATGCCAGATAGCGGCTTAAACCAACAAGGTTTGATGCTTGATTGCATGACAATGCATGATTACGACACTAGAATATATGAGCGAAATAGCAATAAGTCAATGAGAAGCGAAAAACATGCTCACCCATTATGGCTTTAGGCACCTCTGATTGGAAAGGACCTCGCCGACATCAGGGCGAATGTAGGAAGAATATGCAGAAGATGACCATCTTCCGAGTTGTTGCAGAGAGAAACCTGACACGCCTTGATTTGCGGCAGTAGTAGCAGCCCCTATTCTGAATGAATGGCCCGAATAATGCTGAGATGGAAAGTTCGCCTTAGACAAGACAATCTTAAGGTGACGACTAAAACAAGATTTCGACAATGGAAATTTGCCTTGGACGAGCAACAATGGGGCCGAGGGGCCAGTAAGAGGTCTTAATGATAAAAACTTAATCATTGATTTAAAAGAGCAGAACAATGTGTCCGTGCGAGCGACAAGAACGGTACAAGCGCCGCTGGATTTAGAATGCTTGAGTTGTAACGCGTAATGTTGGGAGTGAAATGTCAAATCAGAAAACGAGATGTCTAAATCAGGATTAAATGAATTTGACAGAGTAGTAAATTCTCCGCATCGGAGAAAAGCATAAAAAGCTAGGGAAAAAACAGCCTCAAGTAAAGCATCGAAATAAGGAGAGAAAACGCCAGTTCTAAGAGTCGAAATTAATGTATGAAGCTTACCGAGTGTAATAGGCAACCGCAAATCATAAGTAGAGGAAAGGTTTTTGAAATGCCTTTCAGAATTAATTTAATTGCCTGAACAGAAAAAATAGAAGGGTAGGATGGATTAAACTGAATGCCCGCTAACAGGCTACGAATGTAAGGCGGCTTAAAACGTCGAGTATCATGACAATAACAAATGAAAGCGCATAGGTTATCAATGGAAACAGGTTTAAGAGGAACGCAGACAAAGGTACAAAAACAAGCAAAAATACGCCAGGCAAAGTCGTACGTTTTTAACCCTTGTGTTGTCTTTGGGTCAAATTTGACCCATTTTCTAAATTTCTATTTTAAAAACATGGATTTATTTTTAACTACCTAATTGTATTTACTATTATTGAATTTTGGGTGTTTGAATTTGAAATTGAAATGTTTTCGTAATGGTATCCTCTCTGAACTTTTCCAAAAAATAAGTGTAAAACTAATAAGTTGGTGTGACATGTGTACATGGTAGTCTAGTGAAAAGAAGCATTCAACAGCAAAAAAGCGCCCAAAAACATTGAAAAAGTGCCAAAAGTGTCGAAAAAGGGACAAAACGTAATTTTTGAGTTTTGACCCGGGAGGACCTGCGTGCACGGTCCACAGGAAGACAACACAAGGGTTAAAGTTGAAGCAGCTAGACCTTGACGCATGTAACTCCTAGCGGAGGTACAATAAGCCTGAAAGGGGCTAGTAGTTAACGAAGAGGTAAATCCTGAAGAGGGGGAAGCTGTACAGGTACTGGGTCGGCGTCCGGGCAGAGGCTCTGAAAAGTCTGAAATTTAAAACGAGAGAGAGCATCAGCGAACGCATTGTGCTGCCCGGGAACGTGACGAGCAGTGAGAATGAAATTATGAACGACGGCAGACCAAGTTATTCTTCTCATGAACGGCATGATGAATTCACAAGAAGAACGCCCTTTATTAATAAAGGGCGTTTTCTTCTAGAAAACAGATATGCGTTTGCGAGTCCAGCAGCTACCCCAGATGAGGCAGGCAACGGCAATGGGGAAAATTTCGTGAAGTGCTGAGGAACCGGACGGTGAGATGAAAGGGGGCCAGTGGCCGGCGAACCAGTGGCCCTGAAAAAATCCCCCGAAACCGGCAGAAGGAGCTGCATCAGTAAAAAACTGCAAATCGTCCGAAGAATGCACCACGTCATTATAAAAGAAAGAAATTCCGTTCCAGTGCGTGAGAAGGCGAGACCAGAAGCTTAAGTCCGAACGGCAACCGTCGTCCAGCGAGACGAGGTCGTGTAATTGAGGCACCGAAGACGCCAGATCCAGCAAGCGGGAGATGAACGAGCGCCCCTGCGGAATAACGCGCATGGCGAAATTCAAATGCCCAAGCAAAGAAAGCAACTGGCGCTTGGAAATGCTTTCAGCCCCCAGAAACGATGCAGCGACCTCGCGGATGCGCCGCAATTTATCCGACGGGAGAGACGCCTTCATGGATACTGAATCCAGCATAATGCCGAGAAATTCCATGCGCGTATCGGGACCCAAGGTTTTTTTCCTCCGACAAAGGCACACCGAGGGACCGAAAACAATCCCTTAATTTCGCCAAGGAGGGCCCGGCGCAATCACGAGGGGAGTCGACAAGCAGAAAATCATCGAGCAGGTGAAGAACGGAAGGAACTTTAGCTTTGTTCAGTAATATCCAGCACAAAGCTTCGGACACGTGATTAAATATACACGGGCTGCTCCTGCAACCGAAAGGAAGACGCACCGCAAAATAAAATTTTGAATCCCACTTAACGCCGAAAAAAGACCATTGAGAAGGATGAATGGGCACGATTTTAAATGCGTCGGTGATGTCCGCTTTTGACAGCCAGGCGCCTGGACCGGCAAGTTTAATCAATTTAATAGCGTGATCAACGGTAGCGTAATGCAAGGAAAAAGGCGCTAGAGGAATGAGACTGTTGATGCTGGGAACAGGCCCAAAGCGCGGCGAGGACAGATCGAATATTAAGCGCTTTTTCTCAGAATACTTCCTAGTTGCAATGCCCAAAGGGCTAGTACGGAAAACTGAGAAAGGGGAGGAATCGAAAGGTCCGATCAGATAGCCTTTTAGTTATTGCAGATCGGGGAAGATCCGGCGAAGCGCACCTGTCTTCCTCTAGTGTCGAGCGACGACACCGGCTGGCGCGAAGGTAGCTGAGCAGTGCCGGAAAGCGGGGATGTGAACGCCGCCGAGGGGCAGAGAGAAGTCGTGTGCCCAGTGGCATTGCAGGAGGAACACAAAACCGGCTGGGCGAAACCCGAGAGCAGGACCAAGATTTCTGTATCCAAAACTGACCAGTTAAGGCGAACATTATGCGTTTCAATTAACAACGCAGCTTTGCTGGAGAACGCCTTGTGATAGCTGTAGAAAAGAGATCTCCCATATTTGAGATTCAAATCCCCAATAAGCGCCAGATACGAATCTAGCTCCTGCCTACGCTCCGGGTAGACGGTGCAGATGACATCGCGGTAAATGCCGAAAGCCACCAAGAATTGACCGATAGTAATCTCCTTAGAAAGACGTGGGTCGGCGGATTTAAATAGAGCCGAAAACCCATCGCCAGAAACTAGGGTTTGGTCCCGCTCGAGCGAAGGCAAGAAAGTGGGTGTTCCGGCACTTGATTAGGTAGTAAGAGACAATTAGGAATAAATTGTAAAGTCTTCCTGCATGAAATTACGCTAAGCTTCACATGGTGTTTTTTGAAAATTAAACCATGTAAACCTATTCTGGTACAACCTTAAAATACAATTATGAACCTGAAAATGAGCATAATATGGGATCTTTAAGAAAGACTCTCTTATCCCTTTTTGACCTGAATTTTGCCTGTCCAGTCAGCTCTGCAGTCACAAATCAATCTACAGGATTGGAGGAGCCCACTGTGTATTCAATTTTCATTTTTTTGTCAAAGCAAGCATTCAGTTTATTGAAGAACTGGAACTATGACTTACAGGTATTAAGTCTTAAAGTGCTCATATTATGCTCATTTTCAGGTTCATGATTGTATTTACAGGTTGTATATATAGTTTCTTTCCCCAAGCAGTCACTCTGCTGAACGCTCGGAAATAGCCCCCACCCTTACACTGAACAAAGTCAATCAACACTGTTCTGCCCATTTACCTCATGTATATTTCAATCTTACAATTACAATATTGTTATTAATATATTATCATTGCACTGAACTGCCTTGCACTATATATTTAAATCTCAAATCACAGACTATATTCATATTGCACTATTCTGTCCCTCTCTTCAAATTGTTATTGTATATCTTTTTTTGCAAATTTGTAAATTCTATTGTATTGTTATACTGCATACTTAACAGTTTTTTTTTTTATTTCTTACTGTCCTTTCTGTTTTTTATTCTTTATATGTTAAGTGAGTGTTGTACTTTGAGAGCAAAGATTACTGGAGTCAAATTCCTTGTTTACGCAAACTTGACCAATAAAGCTGATTCTGATATCAGAATAGGTTTACATGGTTTAATTTTCAAAAAACACCATATTTTTGCACATTGCTGCAGCTCCTCTTTTCACCCTGTTTTAGCTACAGAGTGAGGCATCTCACTTCTGTTTCATCTTTGTTGGGAGTTGCACATGCGCAGTAACTAGGTAAGGACTACTAGCCAGTCAGAAGCAGAGTATGAGGGCATGCTACGCTAGCAACTAGGCGAGAATTATAACGTGTGTTACAAAGTGATGCACGTTTGTCACGGAAGTAAAGGCTGGACTACAATAGAGCTGTTTGGAGCAGTTTGTGAACAGTGTTTTCAGTTGGCGATGGTAAGTCCCTTTGGGGTGGACTTTGGGCTTTTTCACTTTGTAAACTGTGGAATATAATACATCAAATATTCTTATCTACTTCAGTTTTATTGTGTATGATCTTATTTTGTTGCTCTCACACAAGTTGCACACACACACATATCTTCCCTGCACCCACAACAGGGAGTAGCAACAGGATCTGTGCAGAGAAGATAACGACAGGAAATGTATCAGCCCCATGAAACTGGCTTGAATTAGTTTAAGGGAGTATCATGCCCTTTTGACACGAGTCTCAAGGTTTGGGTAATAAGTCAGGTTGGGTGTCAACTTCAATGTGTATGTGTGTGTGTGTGGTTATAACTCAATAAAGAGGGTAACAATGGGAAGTGAGGGCAGAGCATGCTGGTGAAAGACAGACTGAGGGGTCTGTATAGAAAGCTTGTCTCTCCTTCAATTGAAGCCTATTGTGTGATCAACTTATTGTGTTTGTGAAGTTATTACTATGTATTACAGTGAAGAAGTCCTCACCGGGAGTGCACCTTGGAAGCACAACAATTGGGGGCTTCGTCCGGGATTAAAAAGAAAAAGAGGATTCTTCAAAAGATTGGTGATCGTTCGGTCCAAGGGTGAAAAGTTACGTTGAACATTTGGCGTCATAAAATAAGGTAAGCAGACCATTCTTCTGCATTGAATACTTCTAAAACTAAGGGTGTTCAATGTCTTAGTAACCCACAGACCGCTAAATTAATAATTAATAAATAGTAAAAACTTCTGTTATAAAGTGAAAAGGAAAATAATGGGTCTTATGGTA
This sequence comes from Gymnocephalus cernua, assembly GCA_023631565.1. Taxonomy (NCBI): domain Eukaryota; kingdom Metazoa; phylum Chordata; class Actinopteri; order Perciformes; family Percidae; genus Gymnocephalus; species Gymnocephalus cernua. The sequence continues at coordinate 12,354,587 of CM042446.1, read as the reverse complement.
TAAAGGTAAAACAAGGTATTAAGTAGTCTGAGTTTGGCAACTCCACCTGTCTCCTGACGAGGAGCAGGTTTTGCTGGGTCGAAAAACCCGAGAATTGAGACATCTCCAAAACAGTAAAGGAAAACACAGGCTGGGTCCCATGTGTAAGAGGGAGGTCCCCTCAGTAAAGGTAAAACACAGGGTGGGTCCCATGTGTAAGAGAGAGGTTCTCTCAGTAAAAGGTGTAAGAGGGAGGTCCCCTCAGTAAAAGTAAATTAAAACACAGGGTGGGTCCCATGTGTAAGAGAGAGGTCCTCTCAGTAAAAGTAATTGAAGTCCTTTAAGAGGACTGGGTATTTTTCGTGTGTGTGTAAGGAGCGCTCATGTGTGCATCTGTGGGGGTGTGAAAGAAAGAAAAAGAGCTGTGTATGTGCTTATCTGTTCTTGCTGGAGAGTGGAGAGTTTGGTCAGTTAGGTAGATGTTGTGTTCTGTTTAAGTTAGGAAACTTAGGTGCTCTGTTTGAGGGGTGCTTATGAAGCTGTTAAGATAGGAGGAGATTAGGAGAGATCTATGGTGTGGAGGTCTGTTCAGCTCAGCGTTGCTTTGTCGACTGAACTGCGCATGTCTTGGAACGTTAGGAATTTGAGCTGCCACAGAAGTTTAAAGCCACTCCCTGCCAGCTCTAAACTGCATGGAGGGAGAAGAGGAGTGTATCTGTGTGAGATTTCTTTAGAAGGAGAAAATACATAATAGTGGATATGGAGAGAGTCTTGAGATTTAAAAGTTTGGGCAAGATCATAAAACCTAGAGAGAAGAAGGTGAAAGGTGAATGATGAACAGTTGATGACATGTGTGATTTCTCGGGAGCCCAAAAGACAGTGACTGATCATCCTGAAAATAAAAAGATTTTCAGCCTTATACCTCAATTGAGAGAGAGAGAGGGCTGTTGACTGGTCTCTGGGGTAATATCACATGTGCCATTCTAAAATGTTGAACTATTAATTTGGTTGTTGAGGAATTTAAGATGATTGTGGGCTATGAGGAATAAAATAATTAAAAATATGATGAGTGTATGGAGTTTGCTGAGGTTCTTTATAGCTATATAGGTTCACATCATTGTGAGAGAAAAATAAGAGATATTTGTGAAAATAGAATAAGCAGGAAATTGCGAATTCTGAGGGAAAATCAGACTGATCCGGTTTATTTTAGAAACTATCAAGAATTATAAGAAGCAAATGATGTTTAATTAATGAATAGGTTTATGAGTTCAGTTGAAATGTTTAGCTATTTAAATACATAGTTGATAGGACTACTGTGATAATTTTCAGCTCTAAGAAAAAAATATGAAGACTTTCTATGAGGTTATAATGGGGTGTTGAAAGGAGGAAAATATTAGTTGATGATGATTTAGTGTGTTGACAGATTAATACAGAGGGATTAGTGGTATATATTATACTAAATTACTATATGAGGTTAATATTATAGCAGGATGGCTGAGTAATACATTTTTGATTACTTCAAAGTTGAGGAGTTTCCTCATCTGAGGTGGTACGATTGCCACTTAACGAAAATTTGGGAGAAAAAGAGAGGGAAAGAAAAGCTATATGGTTTAATAATAACATTGAAGCTAATAATAATAAAGAGAAGCTACATAGCTTAGTTTAAGAAAAACAGTTTAATCTGACAATAATGATAATTCATAACTAGAAATGAGTGAAGCTAAATAGGATGAATAGCTTAAATCCTTTAGAAGAAGCTGAAGTAGTGAATATAGGGGAAGCATGAATGGACAGGAGTTTCATTAAAAAGTTAAATAACACTACTGAAGTATAAAAGATGGGGAATGTTTAGAGGTTTTTGGAAAGCTGAGGCTAAACTGAATTTTTGGCTAGGGAAGTTCAATGATGTCAAATGAGTTAGAACTTTGTGAGATCTGAATTATTGTTCTAAAATGAGATTATGAATAAGTATGAGAGACTTACAACTGATGTGAGAAACATACGTAAATGAAAATGTAAAGAGGTGAAAGCAATAGGAAAACTATATTTTACACATAAGGATTCAGCAAAAAGACAGTTATATGAGGAGGACATTTATTCTTAGCTTCTAGTGACCAGCTAGTAGGACAATTACTGCATTATAGATGGATGGTGATTAAACAGTAGGAAGAGAATCAAGTGAACTAAAATAAGTATGATTTAAAGTGAAATTAATGCTTCTTTCGAGAGTGTGTTTGTGTTTATTTAAGTGCCTCGATGGATGTCAGAGCGAGATCATCCCACTTCCAACAAGCTGGTGACAAACTGCTGGACAGACAAGCTGCAGAAAAGATGCAGGACCGGTGATAAGCTGAATGATAACCAAGATGGTTTTCGGGATAAGACCAGAGCCAAGAAGTGCTTTGGGGACACAGTTGCAGAACTGAAGGAGGAGAAGTTCAGCCTGACGATGTCTGAACTCAGAAGATACTGACATTAAGAAAGCAGTGGATGAACGACCAGCAGAAGGATCATGGAAGAAGAAGAGAAGTGAAAAGACAGCTCTGAACTCATCGACGCAGACCGGATGAGGAGGAAGGACAAAGAGGTACTGCGCTTGAACAGTACTCATTTTTGAAAATATACATACTCTAAAGAAGTGATTACTTTTACTTTAAGAATAAGAACACGCCTGTGTGATGACAACTATATAAGATTAGGGCGAATAGATGCTTTAGATTGGAGGAAAATTACAGTTAAAGTTCATTTTATTGTTCTATTAGTACACCAACAACGTAGATAACTTGAATATTTAGTGCTGATCAGATAATTTAGGAAGTGATTTCCTATGCACATTGAGATTTGATAAATATGGAGTTCTGATGAGTAAATAAATTGAGGGTGACCATTAAAGGACATAGCTTGACATTAACATCAGTGAACTAAGTTGGATGAAGCTTATAAATTTGAAAAAAAAAAAAAAAAAAAAAAAAAAAAGGATAGGGTGTATCATAGAGTTCTAAGCTATTAGAGAAATGATCAAATCCACAATAATGACATCAAGATTTCAAACTAAAACAAGAACAGTGGGAGAAAATGTTACTCTTTGAAATAATTTTTGCCTGTACTGAAATGCTGTTTTGGTTTTCGAGACTTTATGAAGTCTCGTAGGGGAGGAGTTTGGAATAGAAATATTACTTTTAGGAATATGAAGGAATAGGATATGGAGGAATAGGAAAAATAGGAAGATTATTTTTCTTTCTTTTTGGTTTGTGTGATTTTGTTGATTTTGATGTGTTGTTTTACAAAAGATACTGGCAGGTGTTTTCCTCTCTTCCAGTGTATAAGGGGGGTAGGAGCAGAGAGATTTTCGATTAAGGACAATAAAGACAGGACTGAAGGACTCTGAACGAGGACACATTGAGGAGATGTTCAGAACCAGACATCATCAATGCTGCTGAGAAGCTACAGAGGAACCGACAACCGACTTGTCTTATGTTTGGATATATGTTGGCATTGAAAAAGATTTCATATTGTGTTTATGTTAATTGTATGAAGAATGATGTCTTCTGTTATGTGAGGAATGTATGAAGATAACCTCAGGTTTTCTTTTGTTTTAGACGTTTTAGGGACAGAACGACTAGGAAGGGTAAGGTCCTTTTCAGAGTCCGATGGGTCGACCAGCTTCTGAATTGGACATTTTTGATTTTATTTATGTCCTGGGGTTTCTTACATGTATTCATTCTCCAATTAGTTTTCACAGTAATTTGTTCAAATCATAGCTTCAAACAAAATGATAAAGATTTACTTTGATTGAGCTGAAGTACCATGAGTGATGACCGCTGGGCAGAGGGTCGTGAAGTTCTTTTCCCGTCTTGAGGGTTTGAAGGTCATTTAGAAAGGTAAACTGTTCGATGGGTTTTTCAACTTCACACTTCAGAACAGTGAATGTTGTTAGAAACACACTTTATGATACAATTATTTTTTAGTGAAATATGGATTAGTCTTTGTTCGTTTTTTTTCGGGATTTGTCACCCCGAAGGGGAGGAATGTAGTGTATTTTCATATATAACTACTATTACTATCATTGTAATGTTTATCACATTGATCTATTCATTCATTTCATGCTAAACCCAGAAAACTAGATATTATTGGGTGAGACTAGGAGCTAGGAGAAACGAGACACCAGGGCCTCTTGAGAGGAAAGGTTTCAAGATGATTAGAGACTTAAAGGTCAGCGATTGGGAGCTGACCAGTGAATCCATATGATGTGGAATGTGTCGAAATAACATGAGTGGTTAGGAAAAGGAGATCCCACCTATATTGATGCCATAGGGATACCTAGAGGGGTGCCAGATGAGTACAAAATTGCAGACCAAATTGCAGGAAGCTTCGAATCCTCACTCTGTCCCTGGTGTACCATTAATAACAGTAGAGTCCATGTTGGGGTTAAAGCACAAATTCGGCTCAGTGTATCATCCCCAGTCCCAGGGTAAAGGGGAACGAATGAATTTGACGTTGAAAAATAAAATAGCCAAAATCTGCAGAAAAACAGGAATGAACTGGGTACAGGCCCTGCCTCTGGCTCTCATGTCTGTCAGAATGTCTGTCAACAGCAGAACAGGATTCTCTCCACACGAACTGCAGACAGGGAGGTGTTTCCCTGGACCACAATCAATGCTTCCGCTCACTGATCCGATTTTCCCTGCCATCTCTCATAAAGCTTTTTTTCCGCCAGCAACAAGGCACAGTCTCTTTGTTCTCTAGACAGGTTGAAGCAGTGCACCAGGCGGAAGAATCAAAACCTGTACCAGAGGCGGGGTGGGTGCTCTTAAAAGTCATCAAACGAAAGTGGTCTGAGCCAAGGTGGCTGGGCCCCCTGAAGGTCACTGCACGCACCTCCCATGCAGTTCAGCTACAGGGGAAAGGTAAACAGTGGTACCACTGGAGCCAGTGCGCGGCCACGCAGGAGCCAGGGCGTTCCACCCAAAAGGTAGCCAGGGACCTGGCCGCTAGTGCGGAGGGCTCTCCGCCAGACACTAGGGCAAAAGAGGCAGAATAATCCTCTCCAGTGTCCTACGGGATCCAGGGTAGTCCACCCCTGAGATTGAAGAAAAAGAGAATCACCAGGAAGAGAGGTGAAATAAGCGCTCTCTTCCCTACATGTAGTGTGCCAAACTACCACCTTACCAGCAGCAGGTTCTATTTCACACCTGCTCACCGACCGCCGTATAACAGGTTCTCTTTTACACCTGTATCCAACCACCGTTAATTAACAAGCTCAGGTTCTCCTTAACACCTGGACACCGATCGCCGTCGTTATTTTTATTCTTTCAACTGTGCAAAATAGCTGGAGCTGCAACTAGGACCTAAAATAAAGAATGTTTTGACCTTACTCACAGAGTATTACTGCTGTGAGAAAACTGAGAAAGAGGTCCAGTGAGAAGGAATTGCTTGCTATAATAACTTATGTGGGAAAAAATCATTATTTATGTCGGGAGTGTCTGCATAGTAACTCTAATCCTCTGGTTTATTATTACGAGACAGGACCAGGATTAGAGTTACGATGTGGATAAGATGGATATTGTTGACTCACTTAGGTGAGTCAAAAAGGGGGAGTGCGAACTTTTCATCCAAGTTTTTATATGCTCCATTCTCATATATCCAAGTTTTTATATGGTTCATTTTTTCATACGTAAAAGTTCTTTTAGTTTTCATATAAGTTTCATATGCCTTATTTTCTTTCAGGTTTCTACATGTTTTATTGGAATGAATGTTCAATACAGTTACTGTCCTTAATTCTCACTAGAAGTGATATGTGTAGCCTTATTATGATAAGATGAACACATGAATTATTAATCGACTTTTTAACTAGCTTATGAACAAGAATATAAAAGAAAAGAAAAAAGAAGAAAAAAGGATTTTATGACATTTTCTACTATTACTTAGATGTGGATTCTATATTTTCTATCTTGTTTCTTTGATCTCCTTCCTTATTATGTTGAACTCTAGAAGAGTTCAAAAGGGGGAATTGTGGAATATAATACATCAAATATTCTTATCTACTTCAGTTTTATTGTGTATGATCTTATTTTGTTGCTCTCACACAAGTTGCACACACACACATATCTTCTCTGCACCCACAACAGGGAGTAGCAACAGGATCTGTGCAGAGAAGATAACGACAGGAAATGTATCAGCCCCATGAAACTGGCTTGAATTAGTTTAAGGGAGTATCATGCCCTTTTGACACGAGTCTCAAGGTTTGGGTAATAAGTCAGGTTGGGTGTCAACTTCAATGTGTATGTGTATGTGTGTGTGTGGTTATAACTCAATAAAGAGGGTAACAATGGGAAGTGAGGGCAGAGCATGCTGGTGAAAGACAGACTGAGGGGTCTGTATAGGAAGCTTGTCTCTCCTTCAATTGAAGCCTATTGTGTGATCAACTTATTGTGTTTGTGAAGTTATTACTATGTATTACAGTGAAGAAGTCCTCACCGGGAGTGCACCTTGGAAGCACAACAAAACCTATAACGTGCACAAAAAAGATATATGACACAATACAGGAAAGGGAAAAAGCCAAAAAGCATAATATGAGCACTTTAAAAAGAGAAATATCATGGGGTGACCTCTAGCTCACCCAGTTAGAGCGTGCGCCCCATGTAGGCTGAGTCCTTTGCAGAGGCCCTGGTTTGAATCCGACCTGCAGGCCTTTGCTCTGTCATACCCCATCTCTCTCCCACCTTTCCTGTCTATCCACTGTCACTATCAAAAAAATAAGGGAAAAGCCCCAAAAAATATCTTTAAAAAAGAGAAATATCACATGTGAAAATTTGTCAGAGAGCAGCTTAAATCATATTTTTTCAGTAGTATGACCTGTCGTGTTTCCGAAAGCTCCATCCGTGGCCTTCTCCATTTACATGCTTCCACCAGACACATTATTCATGCTGTCAACACTAACATCTACGTTCAATTAAAAAACAGTAAAAAGTTATATGCTGAATTGCTGCTTAGCCTTTATTGATGTTGTTTTAGTTCAACATTTATCTGTTCTATTTGTTTATTTCACTCTTTTGATCTACTTTTTATTTTTGAGTATTTTGTTTTGCAAATTGCAAAAAATGTTTTGCAATTGTAGTGCTGAAGTGTTTGTATTCTTCATTTATACCGGTAAGGCCCTTTTCAATTCTGTCTTAAAACGTGCTTTGTAAAGTTTGTCATTATAGACCTTTTTCACGGCAGACATGTTGACATGTCATAGTAGGAAAAGCACAGGTGTATTCAAAACCATTAATGATGGCTGCATTCCACTTAGGAGAGGCCCTGCTATTGTGCATGCTGACTCACTTGGATGGATGGAATTGAGCCATCATTAAAGGGATACTTCACAGATTTAGCATTCAGCTTTGTATCAGTAGAAACCCGGTAGTATTTCTGAATGACCGTGCTTCCCTCCCTCATGTCCCCCTGAGATGGGAGATCTCTGTATTGGGGGTCTGGAAAAAATCATCTGATGACGTAAAATGACGATTTTTGCGCCATCGGAAGATTTTTTGGCCAGAGGCAAAGGACTAAACCAAGTAGTAGGAGCTACTTCTGCATGTTTTCATCACCCGAAGCGAGGTGATCTCATCCGGAAAAAAAAGAAATTTCAGCCATCTTGAATCTTCGCTAAACAGGGCTCTCTCTTCTCAGCAGCAAACTTTTACAACAATTATGTGCACTCAAACTACCGCACATGTGTACCACTGGGATACATCGGTACAGATCGGAGAATATGCAGGAAACGTTATTACAGACGGAATAATCGGCACACGTGAGCTTCGCTTGCTACGGAGAACAGCACCTCAACCAGCGGTGTCGCTCAATGCCCTGAGCCGGGTAGGGTACATCCTCATCGGCTAGGTGGGAAGCTAACGCTAGCCGGCCACCTGTCCCATCAATCCTGCTTGCAAGTGTCCGTTCATTAAAACAACAAACTGGACGACATCCAACTTCAACGAAACTCCCAACGCGAGTTCAGAGAGTGCTGTGTTTTTTGTTTTTGTGGAAACATGGCTGAACAACAGTGTGACCTGCTAGCCATCCGAGCTAGAGATGCTCTGTCGCCTGGTAAGAGACTTGTGAAGGTGGGCTGTGTTAACACGGACTGGTGCAGAAATGGGGTGATTTGTATCCAACTAACTGCTAACCGGAGTTTGTGACTGTTACATGCCGACCATTCTACATTCCACGCTCATTCACGGCTGTGTTTATACTCAGTGTTTACAGCCCACCAAGCCTAATGCTAGTATGATTAGCTGAACTTTACGGAGCCTATAATGTGTGTGTGCACTAAAGGTAGCCTGTTTCGTATGTCGTTTTCATATGTCGTTTTTATATATTTTAAATGTGTAACACCACTTGAGCCACGATCAAACGTTGTTTCGTGTATATGGTTGAAATAACAATAAAACATTAATTGAATGTTGAATGCCTCTGTCTGTCAAGCGGTAGGCGTGGCTTGGGAGTGGACTCAAAGCAGCGAAGCAAAGTGGATTCTGGGATTTGGTGTCTTTCATCCATATGAGCCAAAAACACATTTTCTGGCTTTTCTCGACCTAGAAGGCACCAATTTCAATTTGTTTTCACATTTCTGCTATATAAGTGAAACCAAGCATCTGCTTATGCGAGCCAAACTTTTTTCCCTTTTGGACTGGGCATTGAATTTGCTAATGTTGTGTTTATATGTTGTGTCTGGGCATTAATGGCTCAAGTCCAATCCAGAGGTTGAAGCAGCCCCACAACCCCCTCCACCCTGCTGTTATGGTCTTGTTTACTATCAGTTCAAATTATATTTGTTGCAATTCAATTCAATTTTATTTATAGTATCAAATCATAACAGGAGTTATCTCAAGACACTCTACAGATAGAGTAGTTTTGTGATTGTACTGTTGGTTTCAAAGAGTTTTCCCTGTCATGGGTGTTTGTGTCCTAGAGGACGTTTAGTTTTTAAAAGTTTTTCATCTGACAAAATCATGGGGAAATAAGTTGAGAGAGAACGAAGAAGAGAGAGAGAGAGATGACAAATGGCTTATGTGGAGAGAAGAGGGCAGGAAACGCTACTTCCTTTCTCCCTCCATCATAATCACCCAGGGGCCACGGCTCTCGGAGCAGCCTCAGTATTTTTAGCTCTAATGGATAGGGAAATGCCACCTGGGGGTCCTCAGGGTTCGCTTAGGGAGCAGGGAGGGAGCAGTCCAGCGTTTCCTGACCTATCCAGGGCCACACTGACAGGGACCTGTGGGACACCACAGCCAGGGTCAGAGAACACAAACTTTCAGTGTGGGTATGTGAAAGATTTAATGGAGGCAGAGCTAGAAAGAAAGGTGGATGAATTATAGATGTTTAATATCTTAGAGGTCTGGGCGAGATGTTGTCAGGGGGCCAAGAATATTTAGCAACACCACTATGAGTGTGCATTTTCTAATGCAAAGGCAATGCCAGCTTCCCAGCAGTACTTGTCAAGGCTGTGCAGGATCTGCTGTCCCAAGGTAAGTCAACGCAATGGGGACCCATTTATTATTAACTGATAGTGTATTTATTAATGCAAGAATAGATTAGTGGTTTAAAATTTGGTATGAAGAATAATTTTGAAAGGTAGATTGGGTCAAGCCAAAAAATGACCTGGCCCCTTCTGTGAAGAGATACAATATATACATAAATAAATGTACTCACTCGAATGAAGCACCATGATAAGTAAATAATCTTACTGTTCAATGCAGCCACTGCACGTCTTGGTGTCTTCCACTTAATTTATCTTTGCCACTTACTCTTTTATGAATCAACATTTCCTCCAGATCAGGTCTCAGCGAGGGCATTGTCCTGGAGTTCCATACTGCTGTGGTGCTGTGATGTAACAATTGGGTGCCTGGGTAGCTCACCTGATAGAGCGGGCGCCCATATATTGAGGTTTACTCCTCAACGCAGCGGCCACGGGTTCGACTTCGACTAGATGTTTCGTTTCCACGTTTTTTGTTTTCCTAAACCCAACCAGTTCTTCTTTTCCTAATCCCAACCAGTTCTTTGCCTAAACCCAACTCCGTTCTTCTTTTCATAATCCCAACCGTTCCTTCTCTTCCGCAGCCTCGCGATAACATGTAGCCTCGTAATAACGCGCCACGTGGCGTGTATGTTTACGCTGTGACGTTGCAGACGGCCGTCCGCTGTATAGAGCGTAGACATACACGTGGATAACTCAAAATGCATACAGATAACACGCCACTTGGCTTTAGGAAAGTGGCATGTATGTTTACGCGAAGTCATGATATCATGTTGGACCTGCGGCCCTGCATGTCATTCCCCCTCTCTCTCCCCTTTCATGTCTAAGCTGTCCTATAGAAATGAAGGCCTAAAATGCCAAAAAAGAAATCTTACAAAAAAAAAAGTTATGAAGATGTAATGATTCCCTTTGATTTCAGAGACATGTCGCAACTGAAAACCCAGGATTTCCCAGGACATCCATATGCATGCAATCAAACTGTAACTACGCACATACAAACCCACAGTCCATCAATGTGATATACAAACTGTTGGAGGAGTTTAATCCAGATATTGAAAATTAGAGGAAGACTCCTTTTCCGGCTGGTTCATACTTTCCTTTTTCTTCCCTCTCCAAATGGAGAATCCCTTTCCCAGATCCTTTGGTTAGGAAAATGTTTAGTGGTCAAACCTTGCTTCCTGTAATTACCCCGTTATTCACATCCCACTGGTGGAGAGAGACAGTAGGGCAGAGGGTGCCCGGGCTTTACCCAGAGTAAGAATTTAGCACAGATTGTCAGCCATGCAAACCATGAATTCCCAAGCACGCTGCAGCACACACGCACATGAAATGAATTTGGTTATGTCTGATCTGTAAATGATAACCCTCCCCCCACCAGTGTTGGTTAAGTTACTTGGAAATAGTAATTAGTTACTGATTACTAATTACTTCTCCAAAAAAGTAATCCAGTTACTTTACTGATTACTTATTTTCAAAAGTAATTAGGTACTTTACTAGTTACTTTACTAACTTACTTTTCAAATACATGATGCATGACCTGTGAACTGTTACACCCATGAAACTTTTGTTATTCACCGTCCAGATGTCAGCAGTGGTGGAAACAAAGTCTACATCTCCGAGTGGAGCCTTCAAATTAGTGTCCATTATGTCGTATTCTCTCTCAAGGTGTCCTGCAAATGACTTTCTCAGCGGCAGCTTGACACCGTGTTTGGTCGGTGTTTTTTCTACGATGCGTCGGAACGATTCAGAGTCAACAGTGGAAATTGGCAGCATGTCCTCGACAATACAGCCAGCGACGAGCTTCTTCAGTTCAGCGGTACTAAGTCCTGCTTCTTTTAAGTCCATTTTCTCCTGTTTAGCAGGAGAGGGGGAGACCGACCCTCGGAGGTTCGACCGGTGGAATTGGATGTAGCCCCAGCGGTCATGTCAGTTGGGGGTTCAGGTTTTTTTTTCAGAGAGTTTCACATTCTTGTGCCGGCTTGCTAGGTGCTTGCTCAGATTTGAGGTGGAATTTTTCGCTGTAGATACAAGTTTTCTTCCCACGCAGAGTGTACAGCGGACGCTGATGTTTTTGTCACCTTTAACTGAGTCAAACTCAAAGTAATGTCGGTACTTCCAAGCATTAAAAGCTGCATGATCCTGCTCTCTCCCGCGCTCCATGTTGTCTCCTGTTCAACACTATACATGCCGGTGTTTACACTGACGTCGCGGCGCTCATACGTCATTGTCACTCACGAGACAGTCTCACGAAACGAAATCACGGTTAAAGGAACACGCCGACTTATTGGGACATTAGCTTATTCACCGTAACCCCGACAGTTAGACAAGTCGATACATACCCTTCTCGTCTCCGTGCGTGTAGTAACTCTGTCTGACGGCTCCACCATTAGCTTAGCCTAGCACAGATCCTGGAGGTAACCGGCTCCAACTAGCCTACTGCTCCGAGTAAGTGACAAAATAACTGCAACATGTTCCTATTTACATGTTGTGATTTGTATAGTCACAGCGTGTACAAATAACGTCACTTGAGACACAGTCATCTTCTAACTGTATACAAACTGGGAACTATATTCTCAGAAAGGGAAGCAGTGCTACTTGGGCGGAGTGATACGCTGCAGCACTGAGAAGAGCTGCAAGCATATCACTCCGCCCAAGTAGCGCTCAGCAGAGCTGCAAGCATATCACTCTGCCCAAGTAGCGCTCAGCAGAGCTGCAAGCGTATTACTCCGCCCAAGTAGCACTGCTTCCCTTTCTGAGAATATAGTTCCCAGTTTGTATACAATTAGAAGATGGCTGTGTCTATATAAAATAAAACATTGTTGGTTTATTAACTGTTAAGCAGACTTTAAAACATAGTTTTTTCTCAAAACATGACATTTCCTTTTATCGACGATCCCGTTGATGAAGACGCTGTATGGCAGGGAGTTAAACATATGTCGGAAGATGATATTGACGCATTTTAATTTCCAGATAACTTCCTATTTGAGCGGTATGGTTTTTCTTCCCAGTCTATGCAGTTATGTAAGCTACATAACCTTATCCGTCCTCATATCACTAACGTCACCCATCATGGACATGCTGTACATCGTGGCACATTATTTGTGTTGCATTAAAGTTGTCTCTACAACCTGGTGATGCGGAGCATTTTAATAAAGCGCCGTCAGAAGAGATCGCTCTGAAACGTTGTATAACTGCTATAAATCATCGTATGCTTTGTGTTTGGGCTTAATTAAATCCTGACAGTCTAAGCTTTCAACCGATGTGCTGCATGACCATATATTTTGAAGATTGAATGCGTCAAATTTATAACAAAGTTAGTGTCCCGTTTACGGGTCAATGAAAGTGTTCCCTGGACACAAACCAGTCAGAGCCATTAAAAAGGAGTTCCACAGTATTGCAGGTGAATGATGTAAACCCTTTGAAATAAAAGATTATGAATTATAATTCTGTTAATTATAGTGCTGCAGCCTCAGAATGAGATTAGTAGGCCTAGGACTTTTTCACCTGCAGTATTGCACCTAAATGAAATAGATTTTCAGTAATATTAGCTATATGATTAAATATGATATAGCCTACATTATATTGGAATAGGCCTACACATTTACTCTAGCAGCAATTTTCTCCAACGCAAATTCTCTGTCGTGGTTGTGTGTATTTCCCTTGTTTGTTTTTTGCTTTTTCTGTATTTCCCCTTCGTTTATGTTCTGTGGTTTTTGTCTAGTGTTGTCAAGTTTCTATATTTAGTTCATTTCATGTTCTCTGTTAGTCCCTTCCCATTTCCTGTTTTGTTTTGAAAGGTTGTCTGTCTCCCCTTGTGATGTCTAGTTTTACTTCCTGTGTTTTCCCGCCTGTGTGATTACCTGATGTTTGCCACCTGTTCCCCAGCCCTTGTGTCACCTGCCTCTTGTTTCCTCGTTAACCAGTTTATTTAGCCCCTGAGTTTCCTTTGTCCTTTGTCTGATCATTTTGCTTTTGCGTCCTACCCTCCCAGTCCCAGTTTGGCTTGTTCCTGTGCGTTTGTCCATGTGAGTTCTTCCCCGTGATTTTCTAGTCTGTGTTCCTTTGGTTTTTGGTTATCCTTCTCTTCTATTTTTGTTTTACTCTGGACTTTTGTTTTTGCCCGTTTGGATTCCTCGTTTTTTCCCCTGCGGCCTCACGACTCCTTTTGCCTTAATAAACCCTTCTGTTCTAACCATCTCCTGCCTGCCTGACTCTGCATTTGGGTCCACCATTCCCTGCCTCTCATCACAGAATGATCAGACCACCATGAACCCAGCAGCAGTAAGGTTCAGCCCTTTTTTTCATCCTATGGACAATGACGGGGAGCAGTTGCTGGGGATGTTACGCGGGCTCCATGAGCGGAACCCCGCCTTGGCCAAACATATTATGGAGGTTCGCTGGCAGGCTACTGCCAGGGAGTTTGACCTTCCCTGCAACCCTTTTGTCCCTGAGCTGACGTGCAACCCTTCTGTCTCCGAGCCTGAGCTGTCCAGCTGTTCAGAGCCTCCGCTGTCGACGCCGACCGTCCTCCCAGAGTCGACGCCGACCGTCCTCCCAGAGTCGACGCCGACCGTCCTCCCAGAGTCGACGCCGACCGTCCTCCCAGAGTCGACGCCGACCGTCCTCCCAGAGTCGACGCCGACCGTCCTCCCAGAGTCGACGCCGACCGTCCTCCCAGAGTCGACGCCGACCGTCCTCCCAGAGTCGACGCCGACCGTCCTCCCAGAGTCGACGCCGACCGTCCTCCCAGAGTCGACGCCGACCGTCCTCCCAGAGTCGACGCCGACCGTCCTCCCAGAGTCGACGCCGACCGTCCTCCCAGAGTCGACGCCGACCGTCCTCCTCGAGTCTACGCCGGTCTCCGGCGCCTCAGAGACTTTGTCGTCGGTCAGCGCTCCAGAGACTTTGCCGTCGGTCAGCGCTCCAGAGACTTTGCCGTCGGGCAATGCCCCAGAGACTTTGCCGTCGGGCAATGCCCCAGAGACTTTGCCGTTGGTCAACGCCCCAGAGACTGTCCTGGAGAGCCCCCTGAGTCCCGGCCGTGTAGCGGCCCCCCAGAGCCCCCTGAGTCCCGGCCGTGTAGCGGCCCCCCAGAGCCCCCTGAGTCCCGGCCGTGTAGCGGCCCCCCAGAGCCCCCTGAGTCCCGGCCGTGTAGCGGCCCCCCAGAGCCCCCTGAGTCCCGGCCGTGTAGCGGCCCTCCAGAGCCCCCTGAGTCCCGGCCGTGTAGCGGCCCTCCAGAGCCCCTGAGTCCCGGCCGTGTAGCGGCCCTCCAGAGCCCCTCGAGTCCCGGTCGGCTAGCGGTCTCCCAGAGCCCCCCCGAGTCCCGGCCGTGTAGCGGCCCCCCCCTTCCCCGGCCGGCTAGCGGTCTTCCCCCTTCCCCGGCCGGCTAGCGGTCTCCCAGAGCCCCCCTGAGTCCCGGCCGTGTAGCGGCCCCCCTGAGTCCCGGCCGTGTAGCGGCCCCCCTGAGTCCCGGCCGTGTAGCGGCCCCCCTGAGTCCCGGCCGGCTAGCGGTCTTCCCCTTCCCCGGCCGGTTATCGGTCTTCCCTCTTCCCCGGCCGGTTAGCGGCCTCCCCGTTCCCCGGTCGGTTAGCGGCCTCCCAGACCCCCGGCTAGCTAACCGCTCCCCCGAACTGGTGTCCGGCTTCCCTAACCGGACCATGCCGGGCTCCGGCGTCCCCAAACCCAATCTGTCTGTCCCCATCACCGTGCCCGTCTCCATCCCCGTCACCGTGCCCGTCTCCATCCCTGTCACCGTGCCCATCTCCGTTCCTGTCACCGTGCCCGTTCCCGTCCCTGTAACCGTGCCCGTCTTTGTCTATGTCACCGTGCCCGTCCTTGTCTATGTCAAAGTGCCCGTCTTTGTTCCCGTCACCATGCCCGTCTCTGTCCCCCTCACGGTCTGCGTCCCTGTTACCTTCCCTGCCCCTAAGTCCGAGTCGGTCCCTTCTATGTTTGTCCCGTCTGCGTCAGTCCTATCCGCGTCTGTTCTGTCTGAGTCTGTGTCTGCATGTGTCCAGTCTGAGTCTGTCTCGTCTTTGTCTGCGTCTGTCTCGTCCAAGTCTGTCCAGTCCCGTGTGTCCTCACTCCCCAGTCCCTGAGTCCCCAGCGCCCTTTGCTCCCTGTGCCCCGGCGCCCTTTGCTCCCTGTGCCCTGGCGCCCTTTGCTCCCTGTGCCCCGGCGCCCTTCGTTTCCTGTGACCCCTGTGTCTCTAGTGCCCCGTGTCCCCAGTGCCCTGTGTCCCTAGTGCCCTCTGTGCCCTGTGTCCCTAGTGCTCTCTGTCCCCTTTGTCCCCAGTTCCCTGTGTCCCTAGTGCCCCGTGTCCCCAGTGCCCTGTGTCCCTAGTGCTCTCTGTCCCCTTCGTCCCCAGTTCCCTGTGTCCCCAGTGCCCTCTGTGTCCCTAGTGCCCTCTGTGTCCCTAGTGCTCTCTGTCCCCTTCGTCCCCAGTTCCCTGTGTCCCTAGTGCCCCGTGTTCCCAGTGCCCCGTGTCCCCAGTGCCCCTGGGGCTCTCTGTTCCCTATGCCCCAGTCGCCCTTTTTCCTCCTCCAGACTCTCGCCCTCCTGGGGTAGTTTTCTGTTTGTTTCTTTTTTTTAGGGACGTCTGGAATCCGTCCCTTGAGGAGGGGGTTCTGTCGTGGTTGTGTGTATTTCCCTTGTTTGTTTTTTGCTTTTTCTGTATTTCCCCTTCGTTTATGTTCTGTGGTTTTTGTCTAGTGTTGTCAAGTTTCTATATTTAGTTCATTTCATGTTCTCTGTTAGTCCCTTCCCATTTCCTGTTTTGTTTTGAAAGGTTGTCTGTCTCCCCTTGTGATGTCTAGTTTTACTTCCTGTGTTTTCCCGCCTGTGTGATTACCTGATGTTTGCCACCTGTTCCCCAGCCCTTGTGTCACCTGCCTCTTGTTTCCTCGTTAACCAGTTTATTTAGCCCCTGAGTTTCCTTTGTCCTTTGTCTGATCATTTTGCTTTTGCGTCCTACCCTCCTAGTCCCAGTTTGGCTTGTTCCTGTGTGTTTGTCCATGTGAGTTCTTCCCCGTGATTTTCTAGTCTGTGTTCCTTTGGTTTTTGGTTATCCTTCTCTTCTATTTTTGTTTTACTCTGGACTTTTGTTTTTGCCCGTTTGGATTCCTCGTTTTTTTCCCCTGCGGCCTCACGACTCCTTGTTTGCCTTAATAAACCCTTCTGTTCTAACCATCTCCTGCCTGCCTGACTCTGCATTTGGGTCCACCATTCCCTGCCTCTCATCACATTCTCTCTCTTTTTCAGTCGCTGTGTTGCTTTTTTTAATGAAATACATGTTCTAACTCGCATATGTGCGCATGAGCATTTCCACCGACCCGTTTGTTTGTGGTTGTTACCATGGTGAATTGTAGTATCATGGCTCCATTCATGCTGTCTTTGGTGCACGCGCGTAACCCTGAGTCAACCTACTCCGAGTTGATTGAACCAACTCGAATCAGCTGTTGTGAATCAGTTTCCCATCTCAGGATAAATCAACTCAGAGGTCAGGCTCAGACTCAGAGTTTGTTGAACCTCCTACTTGAAACGCACCCCTGGACTACTTAAGAAGAAGGAATATAGATGTAACGCTTATACAATAGTCATATTTACGTAAGAGATGTAAATCACCTACAAAATAAATACAAAATTGTTGCTTCATCTAGTGACGACACCAAAACCAAGGGCTCCATTGTGTTACTGTTGCAGAAATGCGCACCCACTGTAGATAAAAGAAGTAAAGATTTATCAGGCAGGATATCTTATATATGCACCACAATAAGTAGTAGGAAAGTAGACTTTGTGACCATATATGCACCGTTTACATATGACATAAGCTTTTTCCTGCGTCTAACCAATGAATTGCTCTCTCTCAATGAATATACACTAATTATAGGGGGAGACACGAATACAGTGCTAGATTTAAATCAGCACAGATCAGAGGGCAACCACACAAAGGCCCAAAAACACACATCAGACATTAGAGCAGTTGTGGAATCCCACCATCTTACAGATGTATGGAGGATGCACAATCCTACTAGCAAGGATTACACCTTTTTTTCTGCACGTCACCTCACCCACTTAAGGCAATGTTCCACAATTCTGTCTGATCACAATGCGCTGATAACCACATTCCATAATGATATGTTAAGAGAAAGATCTAGAAGGTGGCAATTTAATAAATCCCTTCTTCAGAACACAGCTTTTGATGCAGAGTTTAGAGCCAAACTGGCTGAGTTTATATCAATCAATACTGACTCAGTTTCGGACCTGGCATGCATTTGGCAAGCAAGTAAAGGATTTATTAGAGATCACATCTTCCTTTGCGGTCAGTTTGAAGAGAAAATTACAAGCAAGGATTGCCGAGTTGGAAGAACATTGTAGATCTCTAGAGCAGTCTCCAAAAACGTGTTTTTCTAATATACATACTCTTTTGTGTTACAATATTCAGGAAAAGAAGGACCTAATAGCAGAGAGCACGCAAGAGTGGGATGAGCAGAAGGGTTTATTCCACACAAAATCAAAGTACAAACCAACAGGAGTCCTGAGAGCTACAGGCAAATTCTTATTCCCGAAAGTACAGAAAAACAGGAACAGGGAGTCAAAAAACAAGAGAAGTAGAAAAGCCAGGGAAATACAGGAAGCACAGAAACTAACTACAACTGACACCGGGAGACACAACAGGAACAAACACCAAAATGATCTGACACCAGACAAAGGGAACACAAAGGCTAAATACACGAGGTAACGAGCAAACAAGGGACAGGTGATACAGCAGCTGAAACACATCAGGGTCAGGGCAGGACAATCAGACAGGTGGGAAAACACAGGAAGCAAAACTAGACATCGCAAGGGAAAACAGAGAATCTTCAAAATAAAACAGGAAATGGGAAAAACAAACAGAAAACATGAAACCAACTAAACACAGAAACTTGATACAACCCTAGACAACACAAGGAGAATGGAGAACCTTCAACATAACACAGGGACTAACAAAACGTACACAATTCAGAATAAGTAACACACAAAACAGGAAACAGCAACAGAAATATACAAACAGGCAACAGAAATATCCACAACCACAACACTTTTGGTCAGAAGTCGAACAGAGCTAAATGATCTGCTAAGAAGAAGAGCTGAGTTCATAATGCACAGAGTGAGGTAAAATTATTATTTTAATGGCTGTAAACCAAGCAAGTTGCTTGCTTTGAAATTAATTAATTGTACGTCAGTGTACGGGCCTATCTGATAATGTAAGCTACCGACCGTTGCCTTGAAACCATCCAGCAAATAGACGGTACCGTAGGGTGATTTAACGTCACTGCTCATTTTACACACAGTTTAACAACAAAACTGAGTGAATATTACTAGCTAAATTTTTCATGTTAGTTCAACCTGGAAAGAGGTTTTAAAACAGTAACGTTAATACAGCGTGTCGGAGGAATACACACAGTCTCCTGCAATGGGGACTCAGAGGCAGAGGGACCGTCACCACAGCTACCATTAGCTACCATTAGCTAGCATTAGCTTCTTGTCTCATCTGGGGTCTGATAAACAGTAAATTCATGAACTTCAGTGTCCACAATGCTATTCTCCAATAAACTCTAGCTGTCATATTTCACGGGTGTGAGTGCGGATTTCATGTTGCGGCTTTCGTCGCTGTTTATCACTTAATTGAGTGAAGTAGGTACTCCTGTTGTTTATTTGGTTGCCATAACTTTGCGAGTCATGACGTCCTGTCACTGGTCCAGTTGCTCTGCTCACTCTAGAGGGAGAGAGAGCGGATGACAGTTCGCTTGAGTTAAGTAGAGCAGACGGCGCTAGGACTTTATGGCTTTTCATAAACAGCTGAAGCGGTGGTGCACGGTGTACATAGCGGAAACCCAGTTGTGCGTCTGCCCTATTTCTGATACTGTGGCGCTGGAAATTTTACTGTGGCGGACCGCCACTATGCTATCAACATAGAGGAAACACTGTGAAGATGTTCGAGAATTACATGCTAGCAATCGATGCTAACGGAGAGAAGTGGCAAGACGGCATGCAACTCTTCTCCATGCACTTGGCACTGATGGACAGAGACTGTTTTACGCACTACCGGATACAGGTACTACATATGCTACTGCAGTGGATGGACTTAAAAACCACTTTGTTCCTAAATAAATGTGATTGTGGAACGTCAAAAATTTTGCCAGAGAGCATAGCGACCAGATGAGTCGATAAACCAGTATCTAGCCTCAATACGTGAACTGGCTGCACTGTGTACGTTTGGTGAAATGGAGGAACAAATGATTTGAGATGTAGCCAATGTAGCAGGTTGATTGGTCGCACTGGGTTCAATCACACTCAGAGGCCATCCACATGAAGACGCGTTTGGATGCAAACGCACTTTTTTTGCATCGTTTGGGCTGATTGTCCACACGAATCCTGTAAACGCACTGCCTGTAAACGCACTTTTTGAAACCTGGTCCCAGGGTGAATAAAAAAAAAAAACGGCTCACGTTTGTCTTTGTCTGGACGGTGAAACCGCATACGTGCGTATCGATGATGTCGTCGCCACACCCCTCAGCCTCACAGCTGACCGCTCTAGCAGGGTCGCAATGCTGTTTATAAAGTGGAAGTAGACAACTTATCAACTAGCTAGCTAATCTGTCTGTTTATCAACTCCTTGAATGGATTATAGTAACTTTTAGCACGGCTTATTGTAGAAAGGCTACCGCAAGAAAACGTGTAGCTAGATTATCAAAAAGACATCGGATCATTGATGTTTGATTGACTGACGATGTTAGCTAGCGCGCTGCAATCATGTCCGATAGCAGACATAATTGCAAAATAAAAAGCAATCCAACAGCACATTATACAATGTAAACAAAGACACATTTTCTAGCGGTGGCCTTTATATAACGAGCAGTGGTGAAAGTTAATAAAGTCTAGTCCATGGCTGTATTAAGAGAACTAGCTAGTCATGTTATGAAAGGAAGTGGAAGTGACTGAAGGCTGCTCTTCTTCGTTTCGTTAATTTCTGTAGCAATAACAGCGCCGCCTACAGGCCTGGCATATGAAGTGTTGAGTCATTTACAAATAGATTCATGTGGACGTGAATTTTCTTGAACCGAATCCAGGGAAGACGGATGCGTTTGCATCCAAACATCTTCATGTGGACATGGCCTCACTCTCTCTGGACCAATCAGGAAGTAACTGCATGCTATATAGGCAGGGGGTTTGCCCTCTTCACCCTCTTTACTCTTTGTTGCTGGAGGCCCATTTCTGCTCTGGGTCACGGCAGTCACGGTAACGCGACAGGTAATGCAGTGTTAATTTGTTTGTTACCGATAGGACTCGTTCGTGTTTGAACGGGCATTACAACGTGTATTGTCTTTTTGCAGTGTCTCTGTCTCCCTGTCACAAACCCGATCCTTCCTCGGAACCGGGTTGAGTTTTGCTGCTGGTAGGTTGGACAAATCTTTCTTCTCTTTGGATATTTTCCTGACTGAGTGTTTAAGTAATCAGCCGTTTTATTATAGGCTCTGTGTAGCTGTAGGCCTACCATCGGCACTATTGGGGTATTGGTGCGAAGCTCCCTGACGGGTATGTATAGATACCAGTTGGCATTGCGTGTATTTTGTTTAATCATAAACCGTTACTGAATTTGATTTGTTTTTTTGTATGCCAGGGTCGTAAATTGCTTTGCTTGCGCTGGTATCTGTGCTAGCCCCTACTATCCCTGCCACGCTGCTGTTTTGTCTCGACCAAGTTTTGTTTCGACCGACTTCTGTTTCAACCAGACTGTCCACGGGTTGTAGCTACACAAGCTCATTCCAGGCTTTGAACGCTTCTGCGCCAGGATCTGTGCATTAAGTGTCCGACAGGGCTGTATAAAGCTTAATTTATACTCGGGCGTAGAATCTACGGCGTAGACGCGGACCCTTCTGTGTATGATGCCAATACGTCTACGCCGGACCCTACGCCGTAGCCTGACGTGTACCTCTCGAAAAATGTAACTACACGTCGCAGCGACGCAGACCGCAAGGACTGTGATTGGTCAGATGAATACATCATTTCCCGTGTAGCTTTTTCCGGTTTCCCCCTCCCTATGTACCACCATTGTTTTGCCTGGAGTTGTTTATTTCACAACGATGGATCAAGTTGAGGAGCGTTTGATTGAGGAAGTCCGAAAGTACGACCATCTGTACAACTCATCTTCTGCGGACTATAAAGATGGCTAGATGGCAAACAATTCGTGGAAAGAAATTTCCAAAAATGTTGGACTGGAAGGCACCGAGTGCATGAAGAGGTGGGAAAGTCTGCGGGACAAATTTGTTCGTCTCCGCAAAAAGCTGGCACCAAGAAGCGGTGATCCTGGTGGCAAAACGGTGCCTGCTTTTTATCATTGATTGTCCTGGACCCTGCACCCCATGTGAAACATGTGTGAAACACCGAGTCGAATTTCGAGTCTAAGGTAAATATAACTTCGTTGTTTAAATGGACTGCATTTATATAACGCTTTTCTAGTCTTAACGACTACTCAAAGCACTTTAACATAGTACAGGAACCATCCACACGCTGTGGCCGAGGCTGCCGTACAAGGTCACAAGGCCACCTGCTCATCAGATAAACATTCACACGGGGGCAACTCAGGGTTCAGTGTCTTGCCCAAGGACACTTCGACACTTTGACAGTTATTTACAATACAAAAGTAATGGTTACATCGTTACAAAAACAGGTATTTGTTTTGGTGTCCGAGGTTTCTTTCTAAAAGGGAGTTTTTCCTTGCCACTGTTGCACTCTTGGGGGATTTGTTGGGTTTTTTGTAAATTATACAGTGTGGTCTAGACCTACTCTATCTGTAAAGTGTCTTGAGATAACTCCTGTTATGATTTGATACTATAAATAAAAATTGAATTGAATTGAACATACCTGGAAAGGGACGCATGAGATTGCAGTGTAGGGGGAAGGCAGCATCAGCAACGATAACGTGGGGGATTTGGACTCCGGTCCCAGGAAGTTTAGCTGGTTGGGGCAGATTCAACTGGTGGTCCAGCAGCATCGACCCAAATGTGCTCTCTTTGAAAACGCCACCATCGCTCTGCCGTCCATATCCTCCCACGTCCACCATCGTAAACCGATACCTGGCATCACATGTTGCCATTAGAACAATGGAGTGAGCACCCTTGTAATTAAAATAGTCACTCCCGGCGTGTGGTGGGGCCTTGACGTTAACGTGTTTCCCGTTGAGGCTTCCAACGCAGTTCGGGAAGTTCCAAAGTCGCCAGAAATCTGTAGCCATGGCTTCCCACTGGCTTGTCGAAGGGCAGGGCAAATATTCAGTCTGCAGTGCAGTCCACAGCGCTTTGCAGACTTCTGATACTATTGAGGACACTGTGCTCGTAGCCATTTTGTAGCCCATTCCTGTGATCTGTTGATTTGCACCAGAAGACAAAATCTTCAAAGTCACTGCCAGTCTCTGAGCGACGTCAATAGGCATACGATGTGTGCTCTGATGATGTATAAAAGTTTTTAAACGATGAGCAAGATCGTCAAATCGACCTTTCGACATCCGAAAATACATGAAGTGCATTTCTTCGTCCAAGTCCCTCAGCGGCTGAACAACCGTAGCAAATTCGCCCAACGTTGGCCTATCTTCATTCACTGGTCGTACAGACCACCTTCGTCTTCTTTTCCTTCTGTGATTTAACATTTGCAATAAAATCATTTGTTGTTCAATGTTGATCATCTCCAGCTCCAACAACGCTCTCGCTCTTTGGCGAAATGAAAAAGCAGAAACAAAACAAACTATCAAAGAGTTTCGCGATTGACCCTCCGGAAAATGGGTTAGGGTTAGTGGAAATCACACGCCCTCTAGCGTTCTGGAGGTAAAATGCACTGCGTTGCAAAGACACACGTTCAACCCCGACGCAGAACTCCGAAAGGCCACGACACCGTAGAATCGACGGCGTAGCTGCGCCGTCAATTCTACGCATGAGTATAAATTACGCTTAAGTGATTGTGACACAGGCGATAGCTTTGCCTTTCTTTTGCTTGCCCATGCTTATTAATATGTTTATGGAGAGTGGGGTTTATGTTTGAGTTTATTTGTTTTGTATAAGTTTTGATTAAGTGATTTTTGGTTAATTTATATTTTTTTTTGTTTAAGTTTTGATAAAAAGACTTTAATTTCTGTTGAAACTTTATGAGTTATTTGTTAACTTTGGTTATTTTTGTTAGGTTCTGGGCAGCTACAAGTCACCATTGCTTCCTAGATTTATCTTAGATTGAAGTTGTTTTTCATTTATTTTTGGTTTATTGATTCATTTCCCCGCCTAATAATTGAAGGACCTTCTCCCACAGTTGCTGGGTGCCGAAGGTGGTGGTGTCCGTGTCCCCGGTGGTGGTGTCTCCCTCCTGTGTGCTGTGTTTCCCCCTTTTTGATTTATTTTGAGTTTTTCTCCACCATGTGTGTGTGAGTGTTCACGTGTGATTGAGGTGATCCTTCCCTGAGATCCCACACCCCTTGACCCGGTCCCTCCACTGGTAAGGCCTCAGCACCTATTTCCCCTATTTAGTGTGTATGGTATTTTAATGATAGTTTATACTTCAGGTTTTTAGTAATGGTATTAATACAAATTATTGTCTTTAACAGTACTACATCTCTGGCTTCATGCATAAATCGAACCTGTATTTGATGGTTTAACTATCGAGCTATCCATGCATCCATCCATCCATCCATCGTCGTCCGCTTATCCGGTATCAGGTCGTGGGGGGAGCAGCTCCAGCAGAGGACCCCAAACTTCCCTTTCTCGAGCCACATTAACCATCTCTGACTGGGGGATCCCGAGGCGTTCCCAGGCCAGGTTGGAGATGTAATCCCTCCACCTAGTCCTGGGTCTTCCCCGAGGTCTCCTCCCAGCTGGACGTGCCTGGAACACCTCCCTAGGGAGGCACCCAGGGGGCATCCTTACCAGATGCCCGAACCACCTCAACTGGCTCCTTTCGACGTGAAGGAGCAGCGGCTGTACTCCGAGCTCCTCACGGATGACTGAGCTTCTCACCCTATCTCTAAGGGAGACGCCAGCCACCCTCCTGAGGACACCCATTTCAGCTGCTTGTACCCTGGATCTCGTTCTTTTCGGTCATGACCCAGCCTTCATGACCATAGGTGAGGGTAGGAACAAAAACTGACCGGTAGATCGAGAGCTTTCCCTTCTGGCTCAGCTCTCTTTTCGTCACAACGGTGTGATAAACTGAATGTAATACCGCCCCCGCTGCGCCGATTCTCCGACCAATCTCCCGCTCCATTGTCCCCTCACTCGCGAACAAGACCCCAAGGTATTTAAACTCCTTCACTTGGGGTAAGGACTCATTCCCTACCTGGAGAAGGCACTCCATCGGTTTCCTGCTGAGAACCATGGCCTCAGATTTAGAGGTGCTGATCCTCATCCCAGCCACTTCACACTTGGCTGCAAACCGATCCAGTGAGTGCTGAAGGTCACAGGCCGATGATGCCATCAGGACCACATCATCTGCAAAGAGCAGCAATGAGATCTCCAGCCCACCGAACTTCAACCCCTCCCCACTACGACTACGCCTCGATATCCTGTCCATAAATACTACGAACAGGATTTGTGACAAAGCGCAGCCCTGGCGGAGGCCAACCCTCACCTGGAACATGTCCGACTTACTGCCGAGAACCTGGACACAGCTCTCGCTTTGGTCATACAGAGATTGGATGGCCCTGAGAAGGGACCCCCTCACCCCATACTCCCGCAGCACCTCCCACAGTATCTCCCTTTGACCCAGTCACATGCCTTCTCCAGATCTACAAAACATATGTAGACCGGATGGGCATACTCCCAGGCTCCCTCCAGGATCCTTGCGAGAGTAAAGATCTGATCTGTTGTTCCACGACCAGGACAGAATCCGCATTGTTCCTCTTCAACCTGAGGTTCGACTATCGGCCGAACCCTCCTTTCCAGCACCTTGGAGTAGACTTTACCAGGGAGGCTGAGAAGTGTGATACCCCTGTAATTGGTACACACCCTCTGGACCCCCTTTTTGAACAGGGGAACCAACACCCCGGTCTGCCACTCCTTTGGCACTGTCCCAGACTTCCACGCAATGTTGAGTAGGCGTGTCAACCAAAACAGCCCCTCCACACCCAGAGCTTTCAGCATTTCTGGATGGATCTCATCAATCCCTGGGGCTTTTCCACTGTGGAGTTGTTTGACTACCTCAGTGACCTCCACCAGGGAAATGGACGACAATCCTCCGTCATCCTCCAGCTCTGCCTCTAACAAAGAGGGCGCATCAGCTGGATTTAGGAGTTCCTCAAAGTGCTCCTTCCACCGCCCTATTACCTCCTCAGTTGAGGTCAACAATGTCCCATCTTTACTGTACACAGCTTGGATGGTTCCCCGCTTCCCCCTCCTGAGGTGGCGAACAGTTTTCCAGAAGTGCCTTGGTGCCGACTGAAAGTCCTTCTCCATGTCTTCTCCAAACTTCTCCCACACTCACTGCTTTGCCTCTTTCACGGCTGAGGCTGCAGCCCTTCGGGCCCCTCGGTACCTTGCAGCTGCCTCCGGAGTCCTCTGGGATAATGTATCCCGGAAAGACTCCTTCAGTCGGACAGCTTCCCCGACCACCGGTGTCCACCACGGTGTTTGTGGGTTACCACCCCTTGAGGCACCTAAGACCACAGCTCCCTGCTGCAGCTTCAGCAATGGAAACTTTGAACATTGTCCACTCAGGTTCAATGCCCCCAGCCTCCACAGGGATGCACGAAAAGCTCCACCGGAGGTGTGAGTTGAAGGTCTGTCGGACAGGGGCTTCCTCCAGACGTTCCCAATTTACCCGCACCACCCATTTGGGCTTACCAGGTCTGTCCAGAGTCTTCCCCCACCCCCTGACCCAACTCACCACCAGATGGTGATCAGTTGACAGCCCCTCTCTCCACCCGAGTGTCCAAAACATACGGCCTCAGATCAGATGAAACGATTATAAAATTGGGTGCTCTGGTACCAAGTACACTTATGAGCATCCCTATGTTCGAACATGGTGTTTGTTATAGACCATAGATCACTAACAGGCGGACCGCGATCCGGATCCGGACCTAGAAGCCGTCCCATACGGACCCGGACCAAAACAAAAGATTATGAATTAAAACCTGACGGGGCGCTTCTATTTTAATATGCACAGCTTTTGTAGTCTTTACGGTACTCGTTTTGTGAATGAGGAAACTCACCGACCAATTGCATGTGAGTTAAGCGATCCCACGTGATACCACTCAGCCAATGAAGTCTTTGCATTCCTGGCGGTAAACATTGGGACTCTATAGTGCAGACAGATGACAGTTTTAGAGGCAAGTTACCAAGGAAAAGAAAGTCGGATTACAAAGATAGCGATACATGTAGAAAACAAAGGGATGGAAAACAGACGAATGAGACGGAGAAAGGGAGCGAAACAGACGAGTGAGAAACAGACGAATGAGACGGAGAAAGGGAGAGATACAGACGAGTGAGACGGAAAAGTTGAGGAAAATACGAGTGAGACGGAGACAGGGAGCGAAACAGACGAGTGAAGGCCCGTTCACATAGGACGCGGCATGCGCTGCGCTCGCCGCTAGGTTGTCCTTTTCCCAAAATAACTTTCGTTGTGCTTGCCGCGGGGCTCAGCGGGCTCAGCGCAGAAGAGGCAGAGTAACGAAATTTACGTCATACATGCGACAATATTTAAATCACGTCACGTCTGCGTCCGGTGTTGACATCAGATGTGCGTTACATGCGACATTGTGTACACCGGTACACCTGTGATTTGCGAAGAGGTTTCTTTCTGTCAACCAAAAGAAAGCCTTGGCAGTTGCCCTGATTGAGAGGAGGAGAAGACGGAGGAAGGCAGCCGCAGCAACAAGGGTGTGGGTGCACGAGACCCTCAGGTCCAGACAGCAGTTGGGGGAATTCCGGCTGGTGAAGGAGCTCCGCATTTCGACCGGTTCCAGGGCTACTTTTGGCTCAACAGGGAGCAATTTGACAGTCTGCTGACGAGAGTCGGTTCTACGATTTCCCGGATACGAACAACATTCCGATAGTCCAGTTCTACTGTCTCTCCCTGACGTGTGGCTCCAGAAAAGACAGTATGGAAAAGTACTTCCAAGTACTTTGTTGGTCTGCCCCTGTACCACTTTTGTTGTCTCTCTGTTGCCTCCTCTCCTTTATGTACCCGTCCCTTAGGTTCTTCCACCTTTTCTTACACTCCTCTAAATAGAAACAAATAAATAAATGTCTTCTTTTAAAACAAACATGTTCACATAATGTATAGTAACTGATGTGTATGTGGGAGCATATCTGTAAATGAATGAAGGGTAGGGGAGAGCCGGGACAGTTGAAACACTTTTTAATTAAACGTAATTTACAAAGCGATCGTATCGCACTGAAAGCTAATATTTTGTCACTAGCATCCTCCACCTGTCATCTGTCAAATACAGCTGCATCTTCAGCTTTGAACAAAACCGTTCAGGAGTTATTACAGCAACAGTGGGGCGTGCGTAATGTTTCATAGATTGTTGCTGGGCTTTACGTCTTTGTGAATGTCTGTTAACAACTCATCGCCGTCATCATGAAGCGCGTATGAAGCGGTTATTGAAATATCATGCACTGTGGATGATTCTGCCATTTTTTTTATAGCTAGAACAGTAGGTGTTCCCATTAATATGTTTATTATGTATGTCTATTGTGGAAAATGTCGTTTTTTACGTGGGTTATGGACACTGCACTCACTCCAAATAATTATTTGGAGTGCAGTGCCCATAACCCACATAACCCGCATGTAGTCAAACCTTTAAATGAAAAACACTCATTCATAATCGAAAAAATGTAACCGCTAATGAAGTTTACTTTCGACCATCAAAACTGGTTTATCGCCTGTAACTCCGTGATTAAAGGAAATAACAGGAAGATATTTGGCTGATAGAAGGAGGTTAACATGCTCTATGTGTTGACCTGAGGAAGTCTGTCTATCATCACTGCACTCGGAGAAAACTGGAATGTTTCATCTGTCCCGCGTTTCAACTGTCCCGGCTCTCCCATCATGTTAATGTTGGTTTTGGAGTAAAAGTGTTAGTAAATGTATTTGTTGACATCAGCCTGCCCAGGGACTACACTGGAAACCTGGTCAAATGCATCTCTCCTGTCTAAGGTTAATGTATATTGTACATTGTCCCTGTTTAAAAATAAATAAATGAAGAAAATGAAGATGAAGACGTGTGGATTATTTTAATTTCTAAATAAGATGGTGCATTTTAAAACTACGTGTCATTGCATTTTACATACATAAGAGGTCTGCAGTCATTGCAGTCGGGTATAATAAATCTAAGATATGAGCCTAAATTCATACATTCATCATCATCCATTCATACTCTGGAAAACACGTTGTTTAATACATATGTAGTACAATTAATTCCTCCAAAACTGGAGTTTACGTACACTTGTTAATGGGTAATTATTCTGTGTGAAGACATATTACCTACTTCAATGAAAACGAACATGACGTGTCAATCTGTCCAAACATATTTTACATAATGTAAACATACAAATACAAATATATCTTACAAGTACCTGTATGGAGCCATATATAATCAACTTGGTATTTGGTTTTTGCAGCTCACAACAGTAGGCTACAGTTCTTCTCCATTGCTTTGGCGCATTTCTCAGATCAGTAATGCTTATACTTAACATATATGGAATAGTGCTCACGTGCATTGTTCATTAGACTATACTTACAGTGAACTGTTAAATATGGACAACAACACAAAGCAGTTTCACTATCTTGGAATAAACAATGGCAAATATATGGACTTGTCAGCTTGATTATGTCATTGGTATAAATAGGCTACTTGCTGTTCCGTTTGTGGATCCACGTGCATTCTGTGTTGTTTTTGGTTTTTGAAAGCATAGGGTGCTTGTGACATATGTCACAGCGCACCGCGGCTGCTCTTGCGCTTGCCGCGGTCAAAGTTGAACCATGTTGAACTTTGACCGTGGCACGCGCAAGAGCAGCCGCTGTGCGCTGTGACGTGCTGTCACGTGTCTGAAAAAAACTAAATCAACATGTTTAACCTTGGCCGCAGCACGCGCGAGAACGGCAAGCCGGAAAATGCGCTTTGCTCAGCGCAGCGGCAGATCAGCTGTTGTGCGCGCAAGCCATACACAATAATGGGTTTCATAGCGCAGCGCAGCGCATGCCGCGTCCTATGTGAACGGGCCTTGAGGCAGAAAAAGCATAACAGTTAGAGAAAATAAGGAACAAATGGCACTCCAAAAAAAGAAAAGTGGACAGTGAAAACAGAGCATTTAATGGCAAGACAGGCTAAAGCTCAATTCTCTCACTGAGCAAAAACATGGTGGAGTGGGATATGAGGGGAAGAAAGTGATACTCTAAAACTGTTCAATTGTTAAGATCTGTTGAGATTTATTATTTGTAAAATTGGTTGAGACTGTTGAGTCAAGATGTGAAACAGAAAAGGGGAAATTCAAACTTTTCCTCACTTTATATTATTTTTCTGAAGTTAAGCACTTTTTTTGAAAATGCACAATTTTCACATTTTATTTATTTTCTCTTATTTTGACATGCAGCCCTAGTTTTATTTAGTTAATGAGAGCACATTGTACATATCTACAGTCATACATGTATGTTCAGTAGGGCTGCCCCCTTAGTCGATTAGTCGACTAATCGGTCGTTTTGGTCTTAGTTGGCTAAGATTTCTTTAGTCGATAAGTCATTTTTTTATGCCTATTCATGCTTAATTACTCATTTCCAAGCAACTTATGAGAACATTTCTGGTGAACACGAGATTTAAAGTGGTGCTTTTTCAGGATTAATTTCGGAGAAACTCAGTTTTACAGATGGTTAATTAACTACGTTTATATTGTGCTTTTCTAGTCTTGCACAGCTCTGTCGATTAAATCAACTAATCGATTAGACGACAAAATCATATAAGTTTTAGTCGACTAACAATTTCTTTAGTCGAGGACAGCCCTAATGTTCAGTTCTATGTTACGTGATAATAAATATTGTCAACAAGTTTTTGAATTGTACTGAATTAATTTGATTTGACGGTCAGTTATTGATTACATTCAGATGTTGATACAACTACTAGGCTACTTAAATATATATAACACTAAATTGTTAGAAATTATGATCTTCTGGACCTTTGCTTCAAAACATTTTCTTTAACTGGACCTTTTTAAAATTTTGTTGAATACCCCTGTTTTAATGGATTAATAAACCCCTGGATGGATGTGTTTGAGCAAGATTTCTGCTCATGTCCAAAACTTTTGCACATTCAAACTCATCCCATGCTCTCTGAGATTTGGAGGAGTCATATTTTGTGAACAATAAAGTGATAGGCTAATAGGATATTACAAGAATACACTCACAATATTTCAGAAAATAATCCACCTGCACAATAGTCTGCTGTGCATTAGGCTACGTGATTGCTCTGCTGATACGGTAGACCTCAGACCTTCTGACAGACCATAGATCCCCGTCTGGGTCTCTGAATGAGACTATACGTTTAGTGAAGTGGCTGAACGCTGCTCTACGTCGGAGGTGGAGAACAGAATTAACGGAGCTCAAACGCGTCACGTCTGCCGCAGCATCTCCACAGCAGAGCGCATCGATAAACCTGAAGCTGCAGCTTTTTACAGTGAGAGTGGACACTAAGCCACGTTTCATATTTGTCGTCAACTTTTCAAAATACATTCAGGGCTACACTCAGAACATTCGAGCCGAAGCCTCGGCAAAATCAGCTGACGCTGCGTCTGGTGTTGCCCCTTTCTTTTTTTTTGATTGGCTGATAAGTGGCAGGCTGAACTTCAGGGGAGACCCTTGATTCCTGCCGGTTCCATAGTGAGAGCGGCGCGGCCAGAGACATTTTGGGCGCTGCAGGATATTAAATATATTATAAATAGTTTTTCTGCGTGAGAAATACAATGTGTGGCTGTGAACTCAAGCTTGGTCAAAATCAGTTACTGCTCGAGTATATTTCTCGTTACGTTTTAAGTATGTTCATGTGAGTTTCTCTTTCAAACATTTCGGTCAATGATGCCTGTCGGATGGCATTTAGCTTACTTGACACACTGGTGTTCGGCATTTTAACCATGCAACTGTCGTATATGGCTTTTGTGTCGTCTTGTTAGTTCAGGTGCGGATACAGGTTCATAGTGTTGCCCCGTGATGTAGCAACTTTAGCAAGACAGGTTTTTCACAATACCTGAAGCTGCGCTTCATCTTTTTAAACCAAAATAGTCCCACACAACTGACTTACTGTTCCGTTTTGGGACTTAAGTTTCCGCAGTGTCAGGTTCTGTCGAGCCGGAGGCCATTGCACAACACGTCAAGGTACAGCGTAGCGTTAGCATGCCAAGTTGAGGCCTTCTCTGTCGAGTGCAGACAGCTTTGCTCTCGCGAGTCACGTGACCAAAACGCAGCCTTTGCTATGTTTTAACATATTACTGCAAATGCAAATAATCGTTCAGCCCTAAAAGGAGGTGTGTGTCTGTGTGTGTGTGTGAGTGAACAGGGCAAAAACTGGACATTGACTATTTCCCTGGTAACAATTTAGTCAGGACTTTCCACACCATGGTTACAGTATGCAAGGGGAATTTATTTTTAATTTGTGCTTTCTTTTATTCTTCCAGCCTACATCATGCGCTGTGGAACTCTAGATGGATGGACACCTGTGGAGAAGGCCAAGGTCAAAAAAGCCTTGATTAACACATTTTTACATTTACATTTACATAGACAATATACATTCTTGAAAGTAGTACGCCAAAGAGGTGGACATATGCTGAGTTCAGATTTTTTGAAGTTCTTGCTGCAAATTTTCAGTGTCAGCGTCCACTGAAAGTATTGTTTTTGCACCTGACAGGCTCAGATTATTATTCTAAGTGGCTGACAACATTATGGAAAGGATCCATACAGATACATACCTTTTTTGTTAAAGAGATCCTTTATGTTTAACATGAAACAGCCCAGAAATCACCATCACCAAACTCTATTTAAAGGGACACCTATTGGGACGTTGTCTTATTCACAGTATCCCCCAGAGTTAGATTAGTCCATACATACCCTTCTCATCTCTGTGCCTGTCGTAACTCTGTATGACGCACCCACCGCTAGCCTAGCTTAGCACAGATCCTGGAGATAACCGGCTCCAAGTAGCCTACTGCTTCCAATAAGTGACAAAATAACGTCAACATTTTCGCCTTTTGAGAATATAGTTCCCAGTATGTATACGGTTAGAAGATGTCTGTGTCTCATGTGACATTGTTATTTGTATACGCTGTGACTTTACAAATCACAACACGTAAATAGGAAAATGTTGCCATTATTTTGTCACTTATTGGGAGCAGTAGGCTAGTTGGAGCCGCACGGAGATGAGAAGGATATGTATGGACTTATCTAACTCTGGGGGATACGGTGAATACGTGAAAGTCCCAATAAGTCAGCGTGTTCCTTTTAAATAAACAGTAATTTTATTTAAGTAAATAAGTAATACTTCATTCATCGAAAGCTGTCTTGATTTGTCTTTCCACTGTTCAACAATCACCACTCAGGTTTGGTTGAAATAAACCCTTATTTCAACAGTTTACATGTGGAAATATGTTGGCTCTATACACGCTAAATTTATTTTTATTTATGGACACGTTTATTTAAATGAGTCCATGGGTTTGGCAAGATCTTGGAGCTGTTTCAGGGTAAACAAACAGGATCAAATACTCTAAATACTAAAAGTTATGTTGTTGCTGCTGACAGACTCAGATTATTATTCTAAGTGTCTGACAACATTATGGAAAGGATCCCTACAGATATAGACCTTTTTTTCTAAGAGTAAGATCATTTTTGTTTAACATTTAATAAAAGGTCCATTTGTTGAAAGTTTCCTTGATGTATTTCATTTATTGATATATAAATATATATGACTCATATATTGCTCAATATTATCTCTGGTACTGCTCATTTTCCTAAGGAGAACAAAATGAGCCATTAATGAGACTTAGCAAGTTATCTCATCAAGTCTCAACTATGACTCCTGCTATTATTCCTCTGTCTCACCTATTTCTCCTAGTGAATTTTAGGAGCAACATATGAGAAAGGGGTCAGAGAAAGTTGAAATTAAAACAAGCCTGAACTGAGAGTCACAGATTTGTCTCCTGAGCTGTAGAATAGCAACCCTTGAGCAATACAATTTTCCTCTGGGCACTGCAGTCAGATTTGCTGTGTTCCCTCGGAAGGAATCACTGCACATGGGTAGGCACTTGTAATGACATTTCAAACATGTTTAGAGGCTAAAAACACATTTAAAACCTGCCCTGTTTAAGCCTGTTGGGTGTTAAAGCTAGCAGGGGGATAACACAGTGTAGGCAACACCGATTGTTTTCGTTTTTCTTGCTACTGACAGCAGATCTATGTGTTGAAATCCACCGGAATTCTCCTTTAAGCTTAAAGGTCCAATATTTAATATATGTAGTGTAATAAATCCAAAAATGACACCAATGCCTCATCAGATTAAGGAAACATGTTAAGCTGAAATACTATCTTTTCTGACAACAATGCTAAAGTCAGTATTTTTTCTTTTTGAAATTTACAATCCGTGACGGAATTTATGTTTCTGTTTTGGTCTATGTGTTGTTATCAACTGCCCAGTTTGACAGCCAGGCCGGGTTGCCAGATATAGCTGTAAACACGTAAACCAGCGCGCTACAGCTGTAACGTTAGTACAGCCATGAAAGCAGCAAACGAACGAACGGGATCAACGGAGATAGATTCTACTCAACCTAAAAAAACAGCATGTTTCTAACAGTTGCTTCACCAGAGACGTAACAAACCCCGGGTTAATATTGGAGATGTATTTGAAAGATGGAGACAGCTTACAGCCCAAAAGGATGCTGAGTTGGCTAATTTCCCCTGAATGGGTAAGCATTAGCTTCTGGCTAATTTATCACAGCTACTAGGGAGGAGCATTTTATGTCATTTCAACATTTGTGTAATCACATTGAATTATATAGCTAGACACACAAGTTGGTTACTTGCAAAAACAATTGAGACTCAGCCAGTAACTGGTCCTGGCTAACGCCACCATGCTAACCCTGCTATCTAGCTAACGGTACTGGAGGACCATAGCTGGCCACGGCTGATTACAACGCTGTAGCCCGCCGTAGGTGAGTTATTTTCAGCCAAGAGGGTCTGTAAATCCAGAAGAGAAGACCGTGAGTCTGCAGTGTGTTTAACGATTGTTGCCATACTTCTAAGACAATAAAGTGTGTATTTCAGTCGGGTGGAAAAGGACGACAAGGTAGTGTTATTTTTAGTGGTTCCTATCGTAATTCTAAGCCGAGGAAGTGTGTCTGTCTGGCGTGTGTAGAGAAAGGCAAGGTTGTGGGGTTTTATGGCGGTTCCTACTGTAATTCTAAGCCGGAAAAGTGTGTCTGTCAGTTGGGTACAGACCTCCGTGTGAGCACGGGCTTCTATGACTGTCAATAGAGCGAGTATCTAACGTTAGCTACTCCGCTGTGCTGTGAAGTATGTCTGGCTATGTGAGACAAGCATCTAGTAACATTGTTGTGTATGCTGCACTATGCTGACTGTCAAATAAAATAAAGAGTACAATTCAATAGAATATTAACAATGTTTATTATTCATTTCCATATTGATCTGGACTCTTTAATCATAAAATAACTTTAGACTTTAGACTTGACTTTGCAGCTCCACTTTAACTTCAACACCAATAACTCAAATGAGTTTTGTGCCTAAACCTGAGCAAAGTTTTAAGTTTTGGAAGGCATAGACAACTGATGATGCTGATTGGGGCGCCAGATCGCAAAAATTATCTATCAGTCGTTCTCTAGAGGGCATGGACTAACAATGTATTTTGTGTTTCATTTGGAGGAATTGTTGAGCAGAGAGATATCAGTTGATACCTTTGATGATCACATTCAGATGTAAAGAGTGGATCACAACATGCTAAACATTTGGCTCAGGAACGGCAAATAACTGTAATCGTGTCCCAGGAATAACATACCAAGACAAGAGGATGCAAACTGAAAGCGCAATACATTTCATTGAGGATGCACATGGAAATACCATTGTTGACCCACTGGAAATTAATACAGCTTTTACATTTTTTTATGAAAATCTCTACAGCTCAGAGTACATTACTAACGCGGATGTCCAGACTGAATTTTTAAACAAACTCAATATCCAGCAATTCTCTGAGGAAAGTAAAAAGGCCTGGATAAACAATAAAGCATGGTTGAGATATTAGAAGGTGCAATGAAGGCTGGGAAAAGCAGCAGGGCCATATGGCTGCCCAATTGACTCATATAAATACTTTAAAGATAAATTGGCAACTCCGCTGTATGAGATGTATCTAGAAACCTACAACAATGGTTAGCTCTTGGCCTCAATGAGAGAGGCCTTATAATCCTGCTTCCAAAACCAGGAAAACCTAACACTAAATTTGAGTTAATTTAAACCAGGAAAGCTGGATGCAGGATTCCAGATATGGGCAAAGAAAGGAATAAGTAGGTGACCTCTTTAAAGAAGGGATTCTAATGACCTTTGAAGAGTTCTCTCTAATGTATGACATTCCATTTTAAAATTTTAAATAGTGAAGAACTTTATTTTTTCTATGCAAAACCAACTTGTTAGAATAAATTATAACAAACAATTGCAATGAGAGGGGTTTGATTTCATCAATATATAACTTGTTTGCACCTGGCTCTAAAGAAACATTGATAGTTAGACTTGAGACATGGAGGGGGGACTTAAACGAGGACAAATTGGAAGAAAACTTGTGATGCATCTCAGAAAAAAACAGCAAACTAATTTAAAGCTACTCCAATATAATTGGCTGATGCAGACATACACAACTTCTGTTAAATTGAATAAATACAACAGTAATATAGTGTACCTGACCTTTGTTTTAAATGCAATGAGGCTAAAGGAACATTTATGCACTGTGTCTAGGAGTGTGACAAATGTATTGTTGAAAATTGTATTTGCAATGAAGTCTAAAGTATGCTGCTTACTGATGTCATTTAGTTCTTAAAAATGTAAAAGGTGTTGCAAGTTGGTTCAATCAACAAGGAAAATTGGTCTCCCAGTGACAGATAAGCATTGTTTCCGACACCTTTGTTTGCCATATCTCAGTTGTATCTTTGAGGATTGTTCTGTATTCACCACCAGTTTCATTATGAACAAGAATAGTTGCAAAGAGACCAAGTTATAGTAGGATGGATGCAGAACTCGACCCGAAGAAGGGAGATTTGAAGACAGTGAGACTGTTTTGACATGAGAGAGCCAAGAAAGCCATCCAAAAGATAAACAGTCCAAAACATCCTAAGAGTTTGTCCCCGGTCCAAATCTATTCCTCAAACCCATAGTCAAAGAAAGCAACAAGCCTAACGTAATCACAGGGCTGGTATAAATAAGTAAGCACTCACCCAAACTGTTAAACTCTGGTTGACATCTGTGAGCGTCATTGAATGCTCTGCATATAGACAGAACAGCTTTTCTCTCTTTATGTGTTTACACATGGTGTTGGCATATGTAAACAGACACGACTACTTTGATGTACATTCAGCTAGGTCAAGGAGTTACATCAAAATTCACTTGTCAACAGTGTTTTTTTTCCAGTGGTGTAAAATGGTGGCTCGCAAAAGTCGACAAAAGAAAAGTCGACAAAAGAAACTGATCTCGAGTAGCACTCGAGTAATGAAGTATCTCTTGCCACGGCTTTTGTGTGGACTCTCACAATGGTCCGTGTGATATGGATCCCTCTCAGACGGGCAAAGTGGCCACCTTTTGTGAGAGCTGAGCACACGGGATCCAAGGCGAGCCTCTCTCCTCAAAGCAGCCAAAGTAATTATGATATAATTTTTCTTCAGGATTTCAGCAAGTCTTCTCACTTTACTCAAAGAACCTGGAATTGGGCTGGAGTTAGCTGGCGAAAGCACTGACGTGGTGTGTTGGGGTTTCACAACAGCTTTCTCCTGGTCTGGGAATTTTTTAACAGCTTTATTCTCTGCATTTTAATGTATTTGAAAAATGTTAACTCATTCCCACTAAAAGGTTAATTTTGTGCACTGATGACAAAAATAAGGTACAGAATCTCTGCATACATTTTTTTATGTAATTACATTGTAACCAATATGAGCATCCTGAATCACGAAATGCAGCAACAAGATTTCTTCATCCTAAAGGTGCATTTCCATCAACCCCTTTGGGGCAATATAAACTTTAGTATTATACTTTTTAATTTATGTTAGATGTATACATTTTTATCTTGTATGCTTATTTTTCTACATCTTATTTTTACCCTTTATTATTATAATTCTTTATTGCATTATAGCCTTTTTAACTGAGCCTCAAGAGTATGCCACTGCATTCCACACATCTTTAACAGCATGTGACAAATAAGATATTCTTTCCCTAGCCTATACGTACAGTCCCTACGTTAACTACAGTAAAGTTAAATATGTCATACAGAGTTACCCCAAAATATGATGCAAGTTTAGCAACATATTGCCAATTTGTTCTACTGATGAGGGAAATAAAACATGACTGTGGCTGTTTATAGTTTAGATTTGTCTGAACATCACTAATAGGATTGGCTCTACAGCTGTTTTTCAGTCCACATTAGACAACATCATCTAATGTGATTCATATTTAGTTTTATTATTTGTAATCTGAAGGTTGGGCAAAATATTAATGCCTCATGGGACACATTATTTGTTTGCAAGCTCCAAAATGTTTTGGGAATGCAGCGTTTTGACCTTTTCGAAAGAAGAAGAATGTGTAGGTTGAAACATAGCATCTATAACAGCGTTTGGGTGCTTGCAAATTTCAGTCTGTTGACAATCTCTCCTATTTCTTAACTAAATTGCCATTTGCGAATTTCACATGTAATTATCTATTAAGGTATCAAATGTTTGAAGCTACAGTGCGTAGTTTCTGTCGCCCCAATGAGGAATTCTAAGTAATGACAACAACACTGTTGGTGCGTCCACATCATACAAGCCTTATGTGATCGCGCATGCGCCCCCAGCGCCCTTTATATAGAGAGTTTGGCTCAACTCAAATCATGGGGGCCATATTGGATACCAACGTCAGATGACTCTACAATGTAACCCCATGGGGCGAATATGCTATCTTGAAATAAATTGGTTATTTTCACCATAAACATATACATGTTATTATCAACGTTTGTCAATATGTAAAAGATACATGGTGTATATATATGGTACAAAAAGGAGCACTAACGCCACAGGTCTTATGTTGACAACGCAGACATAGGAAACTCCGAAGGCAGTCGTAATATGTACCTAGCAGGCTAGGCTAAAGCTGTGGTGCTAACGTTAGCAAACATCGGCGTAGCATTAGCTAGCTGTCTAAACTTGTGAAAAGCTGAATAACATCCCCGTCCAAGCTGTGTTTCACTTTCCCTCCAATATTATTACAACCCCAAATCAGAAAAAGTTGGGACAGTATGGAAAACACAAATAAAAAAAGAAAGTAGTGATTTCTAAATGTACTTTGACTTGTATTTCACTGCAGACAATACAATAGCACATCATTTAATGTGTTCCTCATGATTTTTATTGCTTTTATTTTAAAAAAAATTCCTATTTTGGTTCTTGCAACACATTTCAAAAAAAGTTGGAACAGTAAAGCATTTACCACTTTGTAATGTTGCCATTCCTTTTCACAACACTTAAAAGACGTTTAGGGACTGAAGACACCAAGTGATGAAGTGTTTCAGGTGTAATTTTGTCCCATTCTTGCTGCAAACAAGTCTTAAGGTGGGCAACAGTACGGGGTCTTCGTTGTCGCATTTTGCACTTCAAAATGCGCCACACATTCTCTATTGGAGACAGGTTGGGACTGCAGGCAGGCCAGTCAAGTACCCGTATCCTCTTCCTCTGCAGCCAGGACTTTGTAATGTGTGCAGAATGTGATTTTGCATTATCTTGCTGAAATATGCATGGACGTCCCTGGAAAAGATGTCTTCTTGAAGGCAGCATATTGTGCTCCAAAATCTCTATGTACTTTTCAGCATTAATGGTGCCATCACAGAAGTGCAAGTTACCTTTGCCAAGGGCACTGACACAACTCCATACCATGACAGACCCTGGCTTTTGGACTTGTTGCTTCTTTGGTCCGGAGCACACGGCGTCCATTACTCCCAAAAAATACCTGAAATACTGATTCATCTGACCACAGTACACGTTTCCACTGTGTGATGGTCCATGCCAGGTGCCTCTGAGCCCAGAGAAGTCGACGGCGCTTCTGGACACTGTTAACATAGGGCTTCCTTTTGGCACAGTACAGTTTTAACTGGCATTTGTGGCTGTAACTACGTATTGTGGTACTTGACAAAGGTTTGCCAAAGTAGTCCTGAGCCCATGTGGTGATATCGCTTATAGATGAATGACGATTCTTGATGCAGTGCCGCCTGAGGGATCGGAGATCTCGGTTGTTCAGCTTAGGCTTGCGACCTTGTCCTTTACGCACTGAAATTCCTCCACATTCCTTGAATCTTTTAATTATGTTATGCACTGTTGAAGGTGAAATAAGCAAATGTCTTCCTATCTTTCTTTGAGGAACATTGTTTTTAAACATTTCAATAATTTGCTCACGTATTTGTTGGCAAACTGGCGATCCTCGGCCCATCTTTGCTCTTAAAGGACTAGACCTTTCTTGGATGTTGCTTTTGCACCAAATCATAATTACAATCACCTGTTGACATCACCTGTTTCAAATCACATCATTATTTAACCAATTTACCTGATTACTAGCCCTAAATTGCTCCTGTCCCAACCTTTTTTTGGAATGTGTTGCAGGTCTGAATGACAGGAAAGGATGTATATTTACAAATGAAATTAAGTTGACCAGACAAAACATGAAATATTTTGTGTCCACATTGTCTGCAATGAAATACAAGTCAAAGTACATTCAGAAATCACTACTTTCTTTTTTTATTTGTGTTTGTCATACTGTCCCAACTTTTTCTGATTTGGGGTTGTATAAACATAATAAAGACACCTGGACTTGGTCGAGACCAAAAGCCATATGACTATGGCAAGATCACAAGCATTTAGGTACATGGAGTTCTAGCGAAAAAGCTAACACTAGCATAAGGCATGGCTAACTTCAAACTTCATTCATTTCTAAAGCAATGTTTGAACTTTTTTGACAGCATGGTACACATTAACGATGGTATTACTATTTGTCCTATGTAATTTGTTATCATATCGAAGAGAGAAATTTACATTTACCTCGCACAATAATGAACAGCTCCCATACTTTTCACCTTTTTGCTTCCCTGTCTTTCATTGCAGCCAAACATGCAACAGTTGGGCATTTTTTTGATGATTTATGTCATTTTTTAAATAATGTATTCAATTTTTCCACTATTCCCAGCACTATTTCAAAAGGGATCAGATGAATGTTGGTATACAACATGGAGTCCACGAAACACGTGACCACCTCAGAACCAATCGCATAATGGGATAGCTCAGAACATTCAATTCCCTACTTGGCCAAACTCTCTATATAAAGGGTGCTGCACGCCCCCAACCCTCCTTGATGCAGTTGCTGGCAGCTAAGGAGGACAGGAGAAGTAAAAAAAAACATGATGTACTCTTCAGAAGAGGTAATTATCTTCACTTGAGTTTCTGCATGGGAAAGTCACCAGATTCCACAATCTTCTGAACATCAACTTATATTTCAACGTTAATATATTTGTAAACCGCTTTCTATTTGTGTGAATCCTTTTGAGACAGTTTTTCCGCGCTATCTGGTTACAAACACAATCCAGCACTCTCCAGTAGATGGCGGTAATGCAACACTTATGGATGCCAACTGCAGTTAAACTACATGAAGAAGATGAAAAAGCTGTGTCAGATGCGCCCAAGAGGGCAAGCTTCTCTCCTCAGAGTGAAGCCTCCTATGGTGCCATTTTGATGCTAATAAGCTATCACCCCCTGTTAGCATTCCATTGACTGCCATTCATTTTGCCGTCACTTTGACAGCAAATAACTTTTATCTTTTATCTTTAACTGAAGCGTTTAAAGACTTCATTTGTCCATTGTTTATTTCTAAAGAAACACGACAATGTATAAAAGGCTCAATTACCTTGTACCTCACGTTATGGCTCCGTAACAGACGTTTTTGTAAAAATAGGCTGACGATTGTGTCATAACCATGCGACTTACTGTCGCAAGGTAGAGGAATTACCATATAGTACAGGACAAGCTTGCAGGCAGTTTGGACTTACATTAGCTGTTAAGTTTAATTACTAATGTTAACTAGTATTTTAGTTAGCAATAATTAGCCTGTGCCTATGTTATCTCCTTACATATACCTACGCTCTCCGTCTCTGCAAGATTCGGAATGATTGAGATTTCCCTTGCCACAGCTACCAGAAGACTTACAACGTTCAGACACGTTGCTCACGTCACATTTACGTCGGCAAGCTCAGTTTGCAGCTGCGCAGTAACGCTCAGCTATCACCGGAAAAGTGCTTCTAATAGACTACACTCGTCTCCATCCAGAGCAACGGGATATGTTGGTCCACTTCTTCTCTGTCAATGGATGCGCCAAACAGAGACGGTTGGCAGTATCTGCTTGATGTTCCTCCGGTTAGGTTGATAATATAAGGACTTTGAATTTATGTTTTCAGCATCATTGTTGCAGTGTATTTGCAATTTGCTTTGTGTTCTTATGATGTCAGTCATAGTTTGCTACTTTTTGGAGCGTGCTAACGTTAACATTCTTGTACAATACAGCGGGCAATCTTAGC
The DNA here is from genome assembly GCA_023631565.1 of Gymnocephalus cernua. Taxonomy (NCBI): domain Eukaryota; kingdom Metazoa; phylum Chordata; class Actinopteri; order Perciformes; family Percidae; genus Gymnocephalus; species Gymnocephalus cernua. The sequence goes on along the minus strand of CM042446.1, from coordinate 12,312,243 downwards.
TAACGTTATAGTTAGTCAGCCCTGTAACATGGGATTTGTGTGGTCTTTGCATGGAATTGGCAGTCTGAAATGTTATTTAGCAATGCATAAACCCGTCGGCAATCTCGGCTGTTAGTGGGCCCAGTTGTAAAGCTAGTGAATATATAAGATGAGAGTCAGGATGGGAGGAAGGATTGTCTCAAGGACTGTTCACACAGATAGGAAAACAGTGTTGCACTTTAGGATACATAAAATTGGATGAGAACGACTTTCTTCAAACTTCTCACAGAATGGAGTGTAACATTATTCACAACAGTTAGTCCCTGGTAAAAGACAGCAAACACAAGAAAGAGACGTATAATGTTACGTTGACTCTCGCTCATGTTTTTTCGAAATATATGTTCCATGGACCGGTAGTAGAAGGGTGTGACTTCGGCTCTCTATGCCATGTGTAGTTCCACTTGTTCGTAACCTCCTATTTCTGAATGTATTGACTGGAACACTCTGAAGCGTGTACTGCCTCCATCCAGAAGAGGGGCAGCACTGACGCTGCTAACACTGGCACCGAAAGGTATCGCAAGTATCGGTTCTCGTGACATCCCTAGTCCTTACCTAGCTTCTGTGCATGTGCGACTCCCAACAAAGATTGAACAGAGAGCTCAACGCACAGGGTGAAAAGAGGAGCTGCAGCAATGTGCAGTACAACAAAAATATGGTGTTTTTTGAAAATTAAACCATGTAAACCTATTCTGGTACAACCTCTAAATACAATTATGAACCTGAAAAATAGCATAATATGAGCTGAGATACAGTAGGTATCTAGCTAATTATTAATTGCAATTTAAAAGCGTTTAACTTTACTTTGATGTAACACATTTACGGTGACAACACATGTACGGTAAATGATGAAACTAATGATACTTATATTTCAATGTTTTTTGCGCCTTCAGCGATGCCGCTCCGACTCCGCTTACATCCACCATGTTTTCTGTTTGAACGAGCAGGCAAAGCGCATAGGATTGTGGGTGCTTTGGGAGCGCAGAGGATAGACACATGCATCCTTGGAAATTCTCTGAAAGAAGGACTTGGTGGAATTCAGAGGATCCCCAACATAATACAACAGACTTGGATGACATAGCACCCTCGAAATTCAGCCATTAAAGGATCCTTCCTTGACTTTGAAAAACGGCTACAGAGTGATGAAGTTACACAATTGATCGGAGTGAGCTTTCCCATTTGCTGTTGCTGTTAATGAATTGGCGAGCACAGTCAGCTGGTATTTGCCTCCACTTTTAGGATCAATCAGCTCATTCATTACCTCAATATTGCACATCCGACCACAAATCTGTAAAGTGTGACTAAACATTTTCTTTGGTTGCACTTGTGCATTGAGCAGGTCTGTCTCTGTGCATTTATGTGTGAAGCCTTGGGTTCAGACAGGATGGGGGAGCACCGTGAAGCGCTGCCCGACAGACAGCTCTACTTGTGATTGTTGACACAATCACAAGTAGACTACTCTGTGCAACGTGGCGTGGCTGTCAAAAATAGGCTAGGCGCATATTTTTTGCGTAGCACAGCCTAGGACGTTTCTGAAACACTGGTGGAATCACAAGCATTGTCTAGAGTGGCCTTAATCAAGTAGCCTAACTATGTCATGTGATGTACTACTTCAGTACACAACAAACAAATATTACTGAGACAACTACAGATGAACATTTAATATTTAGGAATTCATATTATGGACACCTACGGCTGACTATCCCTATAACAATTTGGCCACAATTAAGCACATTGAACATATACAGTCTGGCCATAGGTTTCACACTAGTCTTGTTTCAAAATCAGTGGGAGGAGTTAAAGAATATATTAATAATGCTGGCTTTTATTTAAAAGTGATACATAAAGTTCACCCCCACCACACCACCCTAATCATTCCATACAGTCCCTAAGTGAGAAACAAAGTGGCTCAACTTGTTAAGACTGTTGCCCAGTAGTGAACACAATCTCTTGCAATATGTCCCAATCTATTACAGTTGTGTCAATATAACATTGTGATTACATAAACAATACAACACTTTGGGTCTTGTCCTTAATGCACGTTATCAGAGGTGTTAGCATGCAAAGAACCAATCTACAGAGAACCAAAATTATATTATCACAAAGGTCCGACAACTTGTTGACACCCATATGAGCCTGAGTATATGAGTATATATATATGAGTCTGTTAATACAAGAGGACAAGCCGCCTGCAGCCAACAGGTTTTTCCTGATGTTTACACAATAGATTGTCTCAGTGATGGACTGATAGCAGAGACTCCATGTCCTGCCATCTCACCAAGCTGATGGCTACACAGACAACATTTCTATGCATAACACAGTCATGTAAGGGTAAATACAAAGAAGGGGCCACATCTCGGTCCTAGTATCCTACCTGACGTGTGTGTGTGTGTGTGTGTGGGAGGGGGAGCAGGGGGCTGTGGGCAGAGAAGTAGGGAACTTGAGAGATGGCCCATGTTTACCCAAAGCAGGAGGACTACAGTGCATATGATAGCCAGTCTCTGGGGTTTCACGTCAAAGAGGAACACGAGAGCGCCAGTCTATTGATCTCATCCGCAGGGAGAGATAAGCTGTCGCCACTCATGAAGTCATTTCATAGGTTACATGCTGGGAGTCAGGGGAGAGAGCCTGTCTATGTGGACTGTACAAACACTGAGCTATTATGTTGACTCTAATAAAACAAGACCTTAATAGCAGGCGGTGCACTGTGGTAGCTTTTTTATTCACACGTATAGGTTAAGTCTGGTGATATTCCACATTTTATTGAAATATTTATAGTAAAAAAAATCCCATGAAAAGACCCAAAACAACAATGAATGTATCTACTAACAAGTATTATGTGCGTATCAAAGCATGGTATAAAGAGGCAGAGTCCTTCCCCTTCCGGTAGACACTATGGGATCTTATTTTTGAAAGAATAAGGTCCCATAGTGTCTAGTGGTGGTAGTGAACGGGTAGAGGCAAATCATTTTTTTGATCCAGTTTGAATTGAACCATGAATTACATGTATGATGTTTGTCAATTTTAAAGATAATTTTGCATTTCAAGAAAGTCTGTTTGTTGTAGGTTGCTCGTAGTACCACTTAAAGAGGGAAAGAGGGACGTTTTTACCTCATAAGTAGCCAATTGATATTTTACACGCATGTTCTGAAAAAGGCTATTGGAGAATTCCTCTGGGGGAGGGTCTTTCTTGTGAGCAATAAAAGGCAGTAACGAACAAAGGATTGGCAGCAAGCTGGTCCAGACCTTGCTCAGAGTTTTTCTGTGTTATCTTTCGTGCACATTAAAACTTTGTTTTCTCATCTGATTCCCTGGCTTCAGTGTAAATATTTAGGCAGTAACAGCTGGTGCTGGGAGTCCCCGCCATTATCTGGTCTTGAGCCTGCGGTAACATATATTTTTCAACAACAATATCTGCAACACAAAATGCATGAACAAGACAAAGTGCTCAAAGCAATGATCAACAGTAATTGAGTGGTTATGTTAGTTCTATTCCGTATAGGCTTCACCCTCTAAGAGCTGTTGCCATTGGGTTTATCCCTCGCGCATGCGCAGTCGTGAAGATTTCTATTGCGCCCTTGTGCCCTACACAGGCTTCTCTTATGTCCGCAGTTACTGTATATTACAGCTGCGAGACCAGAGATCTGCTCCCATTTTTTCTTCAGCGACAAGCATTATGAAGACTTTGAAGTCCAGCGGTGTTTGTGTACCGGCTGCCGGACTGGCTTAGATCCTGCTGTCAGATCTCCACCCGAGCTAGGAGGCATGCCTCAGCCCCATTCATGCCATGCTGGCACTTACCCCACAGGCTGCCTGCCAGTACTGTGCCCAACTACCGATAAAGGACCTGAAGCAGCGTGCAGACTCTTTCTTGGCACTTCAGGTTGAAGGTGACGGTGAAGGCAGCTGGGCGGACCATCAGGATACCAGGTTTTCTTGCCAGCTCTTCCTCCTCCCCATTGGGAGCACTGGAGCGTGAAACAGAGGAAGAATAATAACATTGCTCTGCTGTCCTCTGCTGTGGCTCTCCCCCTAGAGCTAGCGACCGACTTCGGCAAAGCTGTGACCGCCGTCCTGACCCTCACCTTCCATGGTTGTGCTGTCCAGAATCATGGTGAGCTGCACTCCAACACAGTGGAGGTTATGCAGCATCTACAAACACTGGGTTTTGCCATAAACTGGAAAAAAAGCTCAAACATGGACATAAATGCCGCCACTATGAGAGCCAGGCTGTCAGTGGCCAGGCAGGACACATTAAGCTCTCTGCTAACACACATCGTGCCTCACAGGGTGGTGTCAGCACTGTCAATGATGCGTCTGTGTCACACCTAACAGTGTACACAGAAGCGTCTCTCGTTGGCTGGGGGAGGTGGATGTGCAAATCGCAGGTTGTGGGAGGGAGTTGGACAGATCCTACATCTCTTCGCAGATGATGCGCTGTTAGATCTGATATGCCACCGTCTCCATCCTCCTGCACCAGAGTGGCTGTGAGGAATGTGCATTGCAATAATTAATGTTGATATGAATCTTTAATTATGGAGCACCTTCAAAATCCATGCAACAAGGGCCTCAGAACAGTGAACAGGCCAGTCATAGAGATATCAGTTTAAAAAAAACAAAAAAAAACAACATAAATGTTGATACATTAAAGGAATACGCCACCGTTTGTTGAAAATGGTGCTTATCACGGTCTCCTGTAGATGTAGGTAGGTGGGCAAATGCATTTTTTTGTCTCAGTGCATGCATTGTCTCAGTCTGGCAGAGCCGCCATTAGCTTAGCTTTGTGAATGGAATCCTTTGTTGCTGTTAGCATGTCGCCAGTAAAAGTGAGCCAACAAACGTGTTCCGGAGTGACGGAAAATATATGCCATCACCCAGTTCCAATCATGTCTCTCTCAAAACGTGCCGTGAAGAGAGAGGTTGGCGACGAGCACAGGCAATTTCAGGGAAAGTGGGAGATGGAATATTTTTTTGTCGAGTAAAGGGGCACCCCTACGTGTCTCATGTGCACAGAGAAAGTTGCTGTGTACAAGGAATATAACATCAGACGTCACTACTCAACTAGACATGCTGAGGATTATACAAAATACCAGGGAGATGAGAGAAAGAACCGGTCGCCAATCTTAAAAAAATGTCTGTTGAGGCAACAAAATGTATTCAAGAAAGCAAACAAAGAATACTTTTGTGGAATTCTTGATGCGGCCCAGCCTGACCCACACTCTACCTCCAGCGGCCCCCAGGTAAATTAAGTTTGAGACCCCTGTGTTAGAGGGTGAAGCCTATATGAAATAGAACGATAGTTACGTATTGTAACTCCAGATTCTATGAGTATAGGCATAGCCCTCTAACACCCAGGCCACCTGCTTCACCAACATTGGCTGAAGAAAAATGTTGATTGTTGGGAGCAGATCTCTGGTCTAGCAGCTGTAATATAGAGTAACTGCGGACGTAAGAGAGGCCGTGCAGGCCACAAGGGTGCAAAAGAAATCTTCATGACTGCGCATGCGTGAAGGATAAACCCAATAGCAACAGCTCTTAGGCTTTGCCTATCCTCCTAGAATCTGAAGTTACAATACGTAACTATCGTTTTGGTTTAAAAGAGGTTTAAGGAAGTGGTTTACATCTTTCCATTACCTTGTTCCCTTTAGTCATTCGTTTCTTTTACATTGTTTATGGAGAGCCTGAAGAAATGCATTCTAAAGAAGATGTCATTTAAATTACAGCAAAGTATAACATTTAGTCAAAATTAAACTGGAATTTGTAAGTAAATAAGCAACACAAAGCAACAAAAAACAGGATTAAGCTGATTTGATTATGTCTAATAGAGGGAAATCTTTAAATGTTTGTATTGCTTTTTTTGTTTGTATTTCTATATTTAATGCACAAAAGCCAGATGTCCTGCATGATCAGTATGTAATAGTTAACGCTGTCTGCCTCGTCTCCTGTCGAGTCAGTTTTTTCCCTCCGGTTTTTAAGCACACAAAAGAAGATGACTGACAATACTGGCCACGGAGAGACAAAAATCCATCTATCGATTTCAGAGTCCTGTTGCGTGCCCCCCCCCCCCCCCCCCCCCCGTTCCCACTTACACTCTCTTCCACTGCCAAATCAATTCTGTGCAGGGACTTTATTGACTCAGGTAAAGGGGTTGTGATCCAGCAGTCAATGTCTATGTCTGCACAATGGAGGGAGGGATGGAGACCACAGGGAGTGGGCAGCATTAATGCGCCCCTCTTACTGGGGTCAGGCAACCATTGTTTGTGTCTGAATGTACTTCTTCTATGCATACTCAAGTGTGCATAAACATGCGTGCATATGCCGATGATTGTGCTTGTGTGTGTATCAGGCATATTTATAGGAGCTGAAGAGGCAGGCCTGGGCCTTGGGGTGCTAAGGAGCAGACATTGATTATCAACTGCTGTGGAGCCACTGGTCTGTCTCCACTGGTGGAAGGGAAGGCTGGCCTGGTTTGCTGATGAGCTTCTATGGCTGGGGGTTATAAGTAAGAGATAGGCCAGGGGGGTTATATGGTAATGGTGGTTGATAGGTAGGGGACTTCCAGCTTTTTTAATGATTAAAGGAGGATCTGACACCCTCCCTGGAGTCACACAAGCCAAGAATCCACCCTGAGGCGCTTTATTGCTAGTGCCCTCGTCACACCAACCGTTTTCACTGTGCTGATACGCTGTAAGACTTCTCCACTTGATGAAAGTTTTGATCACACCTGAAGACACACTTCACTTTAGCTAACATTATTCCAGTCATTACAGTGTTTCCCATACATAGGTACTACTTGGGCCCCGCCCAGGTAGATTGAGACTCACCCAGGTAGATACATTCCGAATTACATTTTTTTCCAATCAACAATGTATTTTTTTTTTTTACAGCGGACACAGACCAGCGGCCTCCAGCCCCTCCCCCTCGTGAAGTTGCGCGCCGTCTGCATGACACAACAACGCTGCACTACATGCTCAGAGGCTATCGTTAGTAGTAGCATGCTGCTGGTAGTCTTGCGGTGGGATTTATTGTACTAATAAAACCGTAGAAACAATGCACCACACCGCTGTGAAAGCTCCCCGAACGTCATTTATCAGAGTCTGGTTGTCTCCTCCAATCGTCATTTATCAGAGTCTGGTTGTCTCCTCCGAACGTCATTTATCAGAGTCTGGTTGTCTCCTCTGAACGTCATTTATCAGAGTCTGGTTGTCTCTGTGAGCGTATCTTAAAATGGAACTAACCGGAGATGACCAGAGTTAACCGCTAACGGAGCTAATCGTTGCTAACCGTTGCTAACCAAGCCTTCAGTTCTCGGTGCCTGTATCCATTAACCGTATTTATGGACTCGAGCCTGAATAAAACCCTTAAATTTATTAAATTGGCTGTACAAGTTTTAAACTACAACTCAGAGTTGTTTGAATGACATAAATCTGCTCAGATGAGATCTTAATGAGTGCAACAGGACATGTATAGTACAAAACAGCATGTTTAGGATCCCCAAAACACAGATTAAAACACCCAAAAAAACAACAAAATCTAACAAACAAAATGAACAAGAATTTACTTTAGACAGTCCTAGTATACATATAACATTTGGGCTCCAGGTAATCTGGATTTTATCTGATGGATTTTTAGTAATTTGCTTTACGAAAAAAGTTACATTTGATTTTGAATGTGGTGTTCTTACTACTGGACCAAAATCTGAAAGTTCTGGGGTCTCATTTATAAAACTGTGGGTAGGATCCTTACAAAAAGTGTACGTACGCCCAAAAGCCAAAAATGGCGTATGCCAAAAAAAAAATCTGATTTATAAAACCATGCGTACGCACATCTGTAAGCAATGTTCCCTTTATAAATCACAGATTACGATTTTTCATTGTGGTGGCATTATTAAGTGTGCATACGTGAATCAGCCTCTTATCTCGCCCTGTACACGCCCATTTTTAACAATAAATAGTGAATGCAAAGCGCCTCATGAATGCTGATCAGTATGTTAATGACCCTAGCAGTAGTTCTTTCGTTATGCCGAATCATGACAACTGGCGGGGGAAAAAGCTAAAACCTTCTCTGACGCTGGTGAATTGCTGCAAATTGAATTATAATTTCGGCCTGTTCTTGCACAGTGTAGGGAAACCTAATGTAAAGACTAGATATTAATAATACCGTCCAAAACGGCAGGCATTACGGCACTCGGGGACAGCTTTGGTATACCAGATCTATATGATAAGATTCAATAGAACTATATATTATATCCAAACAAGCCTTAGTGATAAAGTTTAAGATTACATATAATATTTATAAAAAACACTTAGCTTTCAGTGTCATGGCGGCGTGAAGAAGTCTTATCTCATCTCCTCCATATTCATTCTCTTTTTCCCGGTAATTTTACCATGCCACATCAGATAGACCACTTAGTCGCTTGAGTGTAAGTTTTTGGCCTCATCCATTACAAAATAAGCGCAAAACCGTCTACCAGAACCAACAAAACTACGTCTCACGCCGCCCCGGCGCTAGCCAAGGCTAACAGCAGCAGCAGCAACAATGATGCTATCGACGGCACTGTCGGTCACGGTGATCACCTGAGGAGCCTCCTGGGTGACATCCGCTCTGATATTGCATCAATGAAGGAAGAAATCCTGGCGTAACTGTGCAACTCGGTAACTGCTGCTGTCTCTTCCAACAGTCCGAGAATTCAGGATATAGAAGACGGCCTATCCACTGTTGACGGAAAAGTTGGTCAACTAGAATCTGACTACTCTGGGCTAGATTTATCAAGCCGCTTGCGCCTGTTTCAAGGTGCTAATTGGTCGCAAAGACGGACGTAACCGATGCGGGCTATTTACAAACAGGACACACTTGGGTAAAATCGCAGATTGCCTGCCACATGAGCGAGAAGAGACAAGTTGCGCTTTCAATGTGCGTTCGTGGGAGGGTCATGGGGGAAGTGGGAGTTCCACCCCAAAAGGTGGGAGGATACGCGTAAAGTGCGCCTGATTATATATTCCATGGTATTTACAAATTCTCCACCTCTTAAAAGCAGGTCTAAACCAGCCGCAATCGGGTTTCCTCGTAGGCCTATATGCTGCTGGTGAAATGGTAGCAGTAATCCGAGCAAGACAAAGACATAGGCCAGGCTGAAAATATTTTTAACACAAGGATCACACTTTGTCAGTTGAGTGAACACAAAATCATGAAGCGTTACAGATTAAGCAGCCATGAAATATTAGAGTTACTGGAAGAAATCAAAGATGACATTGAATCTCCAACTCAATTCAATTCAATTCAATTTTATTTATAGTATCAAATCATAACAGGAATTATCTCAAGACACTTTACAGATAGAGTAGGTCTAGACCACACTATAATTTACAAAGACCCAACGATTCATTGAGCAAGCATCAGTGCAACAGTGGCAAGGAAAAACTCCCTTTTAGGAAGAAACCTTAGACAGACCCAGGCTCTTGGTAGGCGGTGGCTGACGCAGCCGGAGGGGGGCAATAACAGTCACAGAACAGATAATGAAGCAGAATTGTGAAATTGTGATTGTAGGAGCGTAGCAGGGGGCAGCATGTCAGGACAAGGATTTTAAATTCAATCCTGAATTTTACAGGAAGCCAATGCAGAGAAGCTAATACAGGTGAAATATCATCTCTTTTCTTAGTTCTTGTCAGAACATGTGCTGCAGCATTCTGGATCAGCTGGAGAGTCTTAAGGGTTTTATTTGAGCATCCTGATAATTATGGTGTAAGAAAGCTTTCAAAAAGATGTATGCACAACTTTAAGAATTTGTATTTTAAACATTTGTGCGTAAATTAACTCATGCATCCACAATTACGTTTTCATACACGTGAGTCAATAAAATTACATTTGTATTTTTATGTGAATGTGACTCTAGAAGCTATGACTGTAAACATTCATGAGTACAACTCTGATTTCTACGACTACAAATTCTTCACTATGAACACAAATTCAAGTTTGTGGGTACAAGTAAAGAACAGTTGAAATGACGTCACTGTCATCACAGGGAAGGAAATCAAACCTAGATTTCATCCAACGCGCATGCGTCAAAGGTGAAAGGGGGGGGGGGGGGGGTTTCTGGGGGTCCACCCCCAGAAAATGTTGAGCATTAAACACTTCATTTCCTGCATTGTGGTGAATTTGTATGTACCTATTAGTACCTTTTTCTGAATCAATATGCTGGAAATATCTTTATGTAAAGGGGCACAAATTACAATTCAAATATAAAAACATAATGGAATATATTGCAGTAATTATATAAACTTTGGATCAACTTTCCTAATTATATCAGTCAGCACACATGTAGCTTAGTCATCATTTACTCTTACCTTCTCTTTTGCATCTTTTGTTGGGGAAGTAACCTCCTTAAATGTGCATATGACAATTATTCACCTCAATTATACATTATTCATTTTAATGGATTAATAAACCCCTGGATGGATGTGTTTGAGCAAGATTTCTGCTCATGTCCAAAACTTTTGCACATTCAAACTCATCCCATGCTCTCTGAGATTTGGAGGAGTCATATTTTGTGAAAAATAAAGTGATAGGCTAATAGGATATTACAAGAATACACTCACAATATTTCAGAAAATAATCCACCTGCACCAGTGCTCGAAGTGGGCCGGTACGCACCGGTACGCAGTACCGGTGTCGTGCCAATGTACTTACCCCCGCCAGGATTCGTATCCCCTGGCCGCGGGAGCGCGCGTGCACTCAGAGCGAAGTTTACCTGCTACACTTCGCATTGTTTAACTGTTGCACTTCGAATTCACCTCTTAAATGGAACAAATAGCGACGTGGAAGACTCGACAGGGTTTTCCATAGTAACAAGGGTCTCTATTAATAAGGGTTTTTATTAGGCTATAGGCTACGTTTATTTGTCTGTTACATTATGGTGACGTGTGAATTGTTTAATGCGTCCATTCTCTGTGGGTGTGTTCTGACGAGGATGCCTCGTCTTTGCTACCAGTCCCTCCCTCCCCTCTAACGTGATTTCTGTTTCAATTTGATTTAGTTTAATATGGCTTTTCAATTAGCCGCTTTGTTCACCTGTCTACCATATAAGTTACAGAGGGGATACACAAAATATCAGGCTGTTTTCACCTGATATTTTCTGTATCCTGTCCCCTAACTTGCAAAGTGTCTGTCCTCTCATCATGTGTGTTATGTCACATGTCTACCAGGTCATAATAAACAACATCAGATAATATGGAGCTGTCTGCCTTTTTATAACAAAAGTTACATAGGGGATACACAAAATATCAGGCTGTTTTCACCTGATATTTTCTGTATCCTGTCCCCTAACTTGCAAAGTGTCTGTCCTCTCATCATGTGTGTTATGTCACATGTCTACCAGGTCACAATAAACAACATCAGATAATATGGAGCTGTCTGCCTTTTTATAACAAAAGTTACATAGGGGATACACAAAATATCAGGCTGTTTTCACCTGATATTTTCTGTATCCTGTCCCCTAACTTGCAAAGGGTCTGTCCTCTCATCATTTGTGTTATGTCACATGTCTACCGGGTCACAATAAACAACATCAGATAATATGGAGCTGTCTGCTTTTTTATAACAAAAGTTACATAGGGGATACACAAAATATCAGGCTGTTTTCACCTGATATTTCTGAATCCTGTCCCCTAACTTGCAAAGGGTCTGTCCTCTCATCATGTGTGTTATGTCACATGTCTACCAGGTCACAATAAACAAACAGCTGGCGCGTTTTTAATGATAACAAACTGGGCTGCAAAACATGATGTAGCAGCATCCCGTCACTAGCTGCCCAGACAGAGAGGGGACTGAAGCTGTTCCCCCTGTCTCTGTCACACACACACACTGAGTGACTGTTTTGCATCTGTTTGAGCACCAAATTATTGTTGAATAGTTTTGAATGAATGAATGAATTTTTTTTTCTTAACATGACTCCAACATATTAGCAAATATAAATCAGCTTATTTGTGGAAAAAATAAACAATATTGATACCAGCCTATATGTAAATTAGTCGCTTAGGCCATCCATAGATAGTTAACAAGGATTCACTGTGCCATGTACCTCTCAGCTGTCACTGTCCCGTATACGACCCACCTCCGCTCAAATTGGACGCTGAATATACTTTGTTATAACTTCTACACATTAAATCTTCACAATATACGGCCATGCGATACACCATTTGAAAGCTTACCCTCTCAAGATTAATTTAAGCCCACACACAAAGCATAAGGTGATTTATAGAAGTTATAAAACTGTTATAAAGTTAAAGAAAATAAATTAATTCAGAATTACACTGCGCAGCTGGTGTGTGTGCATTTATACCTTTTTGAGTGTCCCTTTATCCACAGAGGTGATATAATCCCAAAAACTTTGTTTTCATAAATCCACAAGAGTCCAAGGAAATGAAATATCTAAGCAGTTTAATCCAAAACGAGTTATTCGCCTCAAAATCTTAAAGTTTACAAGCCCCGAGTTACAAAAACAGCTATGTGAGATTCAACAGCTTCGCTCTTCCAGCGGCCCTCCCTCCTCCCTCCGGTCGTCTAACGGCCAATGACCGCTTCCATGTTATTCTCTGAAGCCTTAGGAATCTAACGAGACCTCTCATAAGTCAATCCGTCACTCAGAGCCGGAGATTGATAGGTTTAACGCCGAATCAGGGCTGTGAAGTGAAACTCCCCACGTGGGGCTTGATCGACATTTGCTTCAGCCAGTTAAAATTCCATGCTATGAAACGCCCCTAGCCTTGTAGCCAATAAGAAGATGAGTCCATAGGTATGCGATTTAGCATGAAAAGTTTAACCCTGTGATGGCTGGCTCTGTGTTTCAGCACATACAGTGACTGTTACAATGCAAAGCCCTCCCTGACCAATTTATAATTACTTATTTCTATATATTTATGTACATAGTTATTTACAGTATGTGTGTGATTGATGTGGGTGTGTTTTTGTATTTGAGAAGTTTTGAATTTTGCACTTTTTTGGCTTTTTTCTTTGCAACTTTCAAGAAAAACGCACAGCCATCTTTGTAGAAAAAAAATCATATAAAATCAATTTTTGAGTCTTTTGGCTTCTGGATTTTTTTTCCATGTTAAGGAAAAGAAATTCATTCATTCATCAAAACTATACATTTTAACAATAATTTGGTGCTCAAACAGATGCAAAACAGTCACTCTCAGTGTTATGGTTTTGGGGTTTTTGTCTTATTTTGGTAGTCTGTTTTGTATTTTGTTTCCTGTTTTATTTTGAAGTCTGGTTTTTCTCCCTAGTCATGTCTGGTTTTACTTCCTGTCTTTTGGTTTTTCCCGCTCTTGTGATTGTCTGATGTTTTCCACCTGTTTCCCAGCCCTTGTGTCACCTGCCTCTTGTTTCCTCGTTATCCTCTGTATTTAGTCTTTGTGTTTCCCTTGTCCTGTGTCGGATCATTGTATTCTGTTGCTGTGCGTTCTGTTTTTCTTAGTGGTACCTGTTCGTTTATTTCCTGGCTGTGTGGATTACTTGTTCTGAGTAAGTTTGTTCCTGTCATTAATAAATATCTTGAACTGCATTTGGGTCCAAAACCTTGCCTTCCTTCGTGCCAATCGTGACAGAATGATCCAACCTGAAATGGACCCAGCAGGAATGTTTGAGGATGAACTATATGATTTGACCTACACTCTTATTTGTATTTTTGGAGAGTGGAAGAGAGCTCCTAGTTGGGAGGTTCAGCAGGCAGCTCTACGGTTAGCTCACCGTGAGGTAGCCACTCGGCCCTGGCTCAAGAGTTCCTTGCCTGAATGGATTCAGGACTTCATAGACACCCCTGAATGCGAGCTGTCCAGCGGAAGAGAGCCCTTGTTGTCCAGTGACTCCGAGCCTGAGTTGACCAGTGTCAAACGTGGTCGCAAGAGAGGACGTGGTCGTAATCGGTCCCGACGCCATTCCCCGCTTTAACCTCTGTCCAGCGGCCCCGAGCCCGTGTTGTCCAGCGGACCTGAGCCCAAGCTGTCCAGCGGACCTGAGCCCTTGTTGTTCTGTGAACCTGTGCCTGAGCTGACGCCCAGCCGTCCAGAGCCTCCGCTGACGTCCAGCCGTCCAGAGTCTCCGCTGACGTCCAGCCGTCCAGAGTCTCCGCTGACGTCCAGCCGTCCAGAGTCTCCGCTGACGTCCAGCCGTCCAGAGTCTCCGCTGACGTCCAGCCGTCCAGAGTCTCCGCTGACGTCCAGCCGTCCAGAGTCTCCGCTGACGTCCAGCCGTCCAGAGTCTCCGCTGACGCTTCTCCCAGAGTCTACGCTGACGCTTCTCCCAGAGTCTACGCTGACGCTTCTCCCAGAGTCTACGCTGACGCTTCTCCCAGAGTCTACGCTGACGCTTCTCCCAGAGTCTACGCTGACGCTTCTCCCAGAGTCTTTGTTGGTCAGCGCTCCAGAGACTTTGTTGGTCAGCGCTCCAGAGACTTTCTTGGTCAGCGCTCCAGAGACTTTCTTGGTCAGCGCCCCAGAGACTTTGCCCTTGGTCAGCGCTCCAGAGACTTTGCCCTTGGTCAGCGCTCCAGAGACTTTGCCCTTGGTCAGCGCTCCAGAGACTTTGCCCTTGGTCAGCGCCCCAGAGACTGCCCGAGAGACTTTGTTAGTCAGCATCCCAGAGACTGCCCGAGAGACTTTGTTGGTCAGCGCCCCAGAGACTTTGTTGGCCTCTGGTGCCCCAGTAACGTTGTGGGGTTTCCGCACCCCAGAGACTTGGTCACTGGTCAGCATCCCAGAGACTGCCCGAGAGACGTTGCTGACCTCTGGCTCCCCAGTGGCCTTGCTGGATTGCAGCTCTCCAGAGACCTTGCCATTGGTCAGCGCTTCTGAGACTGTCACAGAGACTTTGCCGTGTAGCGGTCCCCCAGAGTTCCTAGAGTCCCGGCCGTGTAGCGGCTCCCCAGAGTTCCTAGCGTCCCGGCCGTGTAGCGGCCCCCCAGAGTTCCTAGAGTCCCGGCCGTGTAGCGGCCCCCCAGAGTTCCTAGAGTCCCGGCCGTGTAGCGGCCCCCCAGAGTTCCTAGAGTCCCGGCCGTGTAGCGGCCACCCAGAGTTCCTAGAGTTCCGGCCGTGTAGCGGTCACCCAGAGTTCCCTGTGTTTCGGCCGTTTAGCGAGCCCCCAGAATCCCTTGCTTCCCGGCCGGCTAGCAGCCTCCTTCTACCCCGGCCGGCTAGCGGCTTCCCTGAGATTCTGACCTCTCATGTTTTGTCGGTGGTCCGGCCGACTCCTGCCCCCCGTGTCCAGTCGGCGGTCCGGCCGACTTCTGCCCCTCGTGTCCAGTCGGCGGTTCGGCCGACACCTGCCCCTCGTGTCCAGTCGGCGGTTCGGCCGACACCTGCTCCTCATGTCCAGTCGGCGGTTCGGCCGACGCCGGCCCCCCGTGTCCTGTCGGCGATCCGGTCGACTTCTGCGCCTATCATCGGTCCGACTTACCTGTCGCCTGTCTCCAGCCCAGCTGACTCGTCGCCTGTCTCCAGTTCAGCCGACTCGTCGTCTGGCTCCCCAGCTGACCCTTCGCCTGCCCGACCTCAGAAGGGAGATCTTCGTCGCCGCCGGCCTCCAGAGGGATATCGCCTTCGCCACCGGCCTCCAGAGGGATGTCGCCTTCGCCGCCGGCCTCCAGAGGGATATTGCCTTCGCCACCGGCCTCCAGAGGGATATTGCCTTCGCCACCGGCCTCGAGAGGGATGTCGCCTTCGCCGCCGGCCTCCAGAGGGATATCGCCTTCGCCACCGGCCTCCAGAGGGATATCGCCTTCGCCGCCGGCCTCCAGAGGGATGTCGCCTTTGCCGCCGGTCACCTGGGGGATATCGCCTTCGCTGCAGGCCGCCTCGGAGCCCTCGACGTCCTGCTCTGCCGCCTGAGGGGTTTCGCCGTTGCTGCAGACCGCCTCGGAGCCCTCGATGTCCTGCTCTGCCGCCTGAGGGGTTTTGCCGTCGCTGCAGACCGCCTCGGAGCCCTCGATGTCCTGCTCTGCCGCCTGAGGGGTTTCGCCGTCGCTGCAGACCGCCTCGGAGCCCTCGACATCTTGCTCTGCCCCCTGAGGGGCTCCATCTTTGCCGCCAGCTGCCTGGGAGTTCCCCTCTTGCCGAGGCCTCCCTCAGCTCCCTGTCCCTAGTGGTTCTCTGGTTTTCCCTCAGGCCTCTCTGGCCCTCTGTTTCCCCTGGGCCTCTCCGGCTCTCTGCCTCCTGTGCCCCAGCGCTCTTCGTTCCCTGTGCCCCAGCGCTCTCTGTCCCCTGTGCCCCAGCGCTCTCTGTCCCCTGTGCCCCAGCGCTCTCTGTCCCCTGTGCCCCAGGGCTCTCTGTTCCCTGTGCCCCAGGGCTCTCTGTTCCCTGTGCCCCAGGGCTCTCTGTTCCCTGTGCCCCAGGGCTCTCTGTTCCCTGTGCCCCAGGGCTCTCTGTTCCCTGTGCCCCAGGGCTCTCTGTTCCCTGTGCCCCAGGGCTCTCTGTTCCCTGTGCCCCAGGGCCCTCTGTTCCCTGTGCCCAGTGACTTTTTCCCTCCTCCGGACCCCCTCCGCCCTCCCTGGGTTGGTTTTTTGTTGTCCCTCCTCCGGACCCCCTCCGCCCTCCCTGGGTTGGTTTTTTGTTGTCCCTCCTCCGGACCCCCTCCGCCCTCCCTGGGTTGGTTTTTTGTTGTCCCTCCTCCGGACCCCCTCCGCCCTCCCTGGATTGCCTTTTTCTCTGCTCTGTTTTTTGGACATCTGGGATCTGTCCCTTCTTCTCCAGGTAGGGAATGAGTCCTTACCCCAAGTGAAGGAGTTTAAGTACCTTGGGGTCTTGTTCGCGAGTGAGGGGACAATGGAGCTGGAGATTGGTCGGAGAATCGGCGCAGCGTGGGCGGTATTACATTCTGTTTATCGCACCGTTGTGACGAAAAGAGAGCTGAGCCAGAAGGCAAAGCTCTCGATCTACCGGTCAGTTTTCGTTCCTACCCTCACCTATGGTCATGAAGGTTGGGTCATGACCGAAAGAACGAGATCCAGGGTACAAGCGGCCGAAATGGGTTTCCTCAGGAGGGTGGCTGGCGTCTCCCTTAGAGATAGGGTGAGAAGCTCAGTCATCCGTGAGGAGCTCGGAGTAGAGTCGCTGCTCCTTCACGTCGAAAGGAGCCAGTTGAGGTGGTTCGGGCATCTGGTAAGGATGCCCCCTGGGCGCCTCCCTAGGGAGGTGTTCCAGGCACGTCCAGCTGGGAGGAGGCCTCGGGGAAGACCCAGGACTAGGTGGAGGGATTACATCTCCAACCTGGCATGGGAACGCCTCGGGATCCCCCAGTCAGAGCTGGTTAATGTGGCTCGGGAAAGGGAAGTTTGGGGTTCCCTGCTGGAGCTGCTCCCCCCGCGACCCGACCACGGATAAGCGGACGACGATGGATGGATGGATGGATGGGATCTGTCCCTTGGGTGGGGGGGGGGGGGGGGGGGGGGGGGGGGACATGTTGTCAAAGTCTCCTTTGACAACATGTCCTTTGTTGCTGTGCGTTCTGTTTTTCTTAGTGGTACCTGTTCGTTTATTTCCTGGCTGTGTGGATTACTTGTTCTGAGTAAGTTTGTTCCTGTCATTAATAAATATCTTGAACTGCATTTGGGTCCAAAACCTTGCCTTCCTTCGTGCCAATCGTGACACTCAGTGTGTGTGTGTGCGTGTGTGACAGAGACAGGGGGAACAGCTTCAGTCCCCTCTCTGTCTGGGCAGCTAGTGACGGGATGCTGCTACATCATGTTTTGCAGCCCAGTTTGTTAACATTAAAAACAAGCCAACTGTTCGTGGAGTAAAAATACATAATTTGGTCCTTTGACCAACAGTCAGGCCATCCGTGTGTTTCGTTACTCACGTTACTGTTGACGTCAGTGTAACGTTAAGGTTGGTAGCGGCCTTTTATATACTGTCTATGGTAGCGGCAGACTCCTCATTAACGCCAGCTGTTGCGCTCACATCAACGCTAGCTTGAAGCTCATGAACCGTACTAGCTACCTCCTGATGTTTCTGGTTGGACTTGGACCTCTGTTGACGTGTCTGGCTCTGGCACACGCCTTCTTTTAGTACCTTTCTGAAGCCAGGCGGCTAACATAACGACTTACAAACTAGACACTTATTTTGTAGTTTCTAGGTTTTCAGCAGTGAAAAATCTGTTACGGTCAGGCTGACGCTGACAGCTTTTTCAAACTAGCGTCCGTGGAGAAGCTAACTTCTGATAGGGTGGGTGGACTGCTTGCCTTTACGTGATTCGTCAAGATCTAAAATGTAAACACGTAGTGCCCTCTGGGTAGTGTAGTTTATTTAACGTTAGGGTCATCTCTCTGGCACTGACGCTTTCTCTGTCACAGGGCTCTCAAGTTTTGAAGACAGGCAAGAGTGACATCCCCCCCCCCCCCCCCCCCCCGCAGCGTGTTAATAGCAATAGCCAGTGTATGTTCATTATAGCTTCCAGTTTGTAGATGTTAGGTGGCACCAACATTTGGTCTAATCATAACTGGCCCGGCAACCAAAAGGACAGGGTTCTGGTTGCAGATTTGTTTGGTGACTTATGATGGGGGGGGTTCTGGGGGTCCACCCCCAGAAAATTTTAAGCATTAAACACTTCATTTCCTGCATTGTGGTGAATTTTTATGCACCTATTAGTACCTTTTTCTTAATCAATATGCTGGAAATATCTTTATGTAAAGGGACACAAATTACAATTCAAATATAAAAACATTATGGAATATATTGCAGTAAGGCTCTCAGGCTTTCTGTATTGCTTTCAAATATTTATTCTCCTTTGGATCAGCTTTCCTATATATATCATTATATCAGTCAGCAGACATGTAGCTTAGGCATCATTTACTCTTACCTTCTCTTTTGTATCTTCTGTTGGGGAAGTAACCTCCTTAAATGTGCATATGACAATTATTCACCTCAATTATACATTATTCATTTTAATGGATTAATAAACCCCTGGACTTTAATATTTCAGATGTGTTTGAGCAAGATTTCTGCTCATGTCCAAAACTTTTGCACATTCAAAATATATCTCATCTGTGCTCTCTGAGATTTGGAGGAGTCGTGATATTTTGTGAAAAATAAAGTGATAAGATACAAGAATAGTCTGCTATGCATTACGTGATTGCTCTGCTGATACGGTAGACCTAGACCTTCTGACAGACCAGGTCCCCGTCTGGGTCTCTGAATGAGACTACGTGAAGTGGCTGAACGCTGCTCTACGTCGGAGGTGGAAAACAGAAACTATACGGCAAAATTAACGGAGCTCAAACGCGACACATCTGCCGCAGCATCTCCACAGCAGAGCGCGTCCATAAATCTGAAGCTGCAGCTTTTTACAGTGAGTGTGGACACTAAGCCACGTTTCATATTTATCAGTCAACTTTTCAAAATACATTCAGGGCTACACTCAAAACATTGCAGCTGAAGCCTCGGCAAAATCAGCTGACTCCGCGTCTGGTGTAGCCCCTTTCTTTTCTGATTGGCTGATAAGTGGCAGGCTCGACTAAGAACTCCAGGGGAGAGACGCTTGATTCCTGCCGGTTCCATAGTGAGAGCGGCTGCGGCAGTTTTTCTGCGTGAGAAATACAATGTGTGGCGGGAGTGCGTGACAAAAGACCGAAATGAGTGACTGTCACGCTCAATGCGTGACACTTGAGAGCCCTGCTGTCAGTGGTAGCGTACCGGCTGCATGCGAGAAGTAGCGGTACGCAAGAAAAAGTGCAGGTACGCTTAAGAGTAAAATGTAGAAGTGCCGGTACTGCGTACCGGTGCGTACCGGCCCACTTCGAGCACTGGTTATCGGAGGAAAATTGCAAATTAACAATTAAATTAACTAATTTACAAACTGACCCTTTAGTACAAGGATCCACACTCAAAATGGTGTCCAAATCTGAAGGGGGAGGGGCATTTGGAAAGTTAACCAATTTTTTACGTACAAAGTCTCGAATTTGTAAATATCTGAAGTAAGGGTGCTCCGATCAGGATTTTTGGGGCCGATCACCGATCACCCATTGCTGGAAGACGTATCGGCCGATACCGATACCGATCACTTTTATGAACTGAAAATTACGCCATTACATAACAGTCACACATGTTTAGAGAATGTATCAGTAACTGTTTGGCTTTCTGTCCTAGCTCAAAATCTAAAACATGTCCTTTCAAGGTTCAAGGTTCAAGGAGTCTTTATTATCCCCGAGGGGCAATTCGTTGTGCAGCAATAGAATGCAACA
Organism: Gymnocephalus cernua; assembly: GCA_023631565.1. Lineage (NCBI taxonomy): Eukaryota > Metazoa > Chordata > Actinopteri > Perciformes > Percidae > Gymnocephalus > Gymnocephalus cernua. The sequence continues at coordinate 12,291,980 of CM042446.1, read as the reverse complement.
TAAACAACACATAGACTATACAGAAAACAAACCCCATCAATAATAGACAAAATAAATACAAACTACACAGACATACACATCTCGCAATGACTTATTTACAAAGCCTATAGCAGCAGGAACAAAAGAGTTTTTATGTCTGTTTGTCCTGCATTTTGGCAGACAGAATCTGCGGCCAGACGGTAACATCTTGTCGCTGTTCAGAGGGGGGGTTATATCCGCCAGGACTGACTGGGCTTTCTTCAGAGTCCTTATCTCATATAGAGAGTTTAAGTCAATCAGGGAGTTTTGGGAAATTTTGCCACACACTTTAGTTATGTATTGGAGCCTATTTTTTTTTTTTGTTTGTTTTTTTTCAATCACTGCACATTTCTTCAGCACACACAGACACACACAGTCAGTCACACCGACAAACACACACACACCGACACCGACACACACACACACACACACACACGGCGAAACAGCTGTTTGAGCGGCGCCGGAGCTGCTAGCTACACGACTCCGCTCTGCCTTAGCGTTAGCTAACTTTGAAAACTCCTCATCCTCCTTTCTGTGACTAACCTTCAAATGTCTGATGAGGTTGGTGGTGTTGAAATGTCTCTGGAGCTTTCCGCCTCGTGGTATTTCCTCGGTACACACGTTGCTAATCGCTAGTGTATTGTCTTTTTCCCAGATAGCAATGAGTCGGCGGACCACCAGCGGTGCTCCAGAGGCAGTAGAAGCGTCAGAATGGTGTAATCACAAACACGTTTGCCGGAGCACCACCGGTGGCAGCCGCTTTTTAAAAGCGGTAGCCGTCTTCCTACCGTCTTCGTTCCGCGGCCTGCCGCGGGCCAACTGCTGTTCTGCCACCGTTCAGACACCTTGTAGAACTGCCAGACCGCTGAATGTAGGGACGCCGCCATTTTGAAAATGTTCTCAGGAGTAGTGCGCTCCTAATACATCCGTGGTAGTGCGTCATCTGATTGGCCTATCTGATCGGCCTTTATGAAGACCACCGATCAAACTATTTAAAGCCATTATCGGCCGATACCGATCGGTGGCCGATCGATCGGAGCACCCTTAATCTGAAGAAATGTCTTTTGGGAATATTAAACCGGGAAGTCAACTGGTCAAAAGAGGCAAAAACACCATCAATATAAAGGTCTGCAATAGAAACCAACCCAAGGTCTCTCCAAGTTGCATATGCACAATCCAAAGTGGAGGGGTGAAACAAAGGATTAGAATGTATTGGGGATAACAAGGGGGTATTATGAAGACCAAAATGCCGCAAAAATTGGGTCCAGATGTGAAGACTGTTTTTTACAATTATATTATTTGAATACTTAATCAGGGGACATTGTATATGGGACACATAAAAGAGCAGCCAATGAGGACAATGTGAAGCCAGGAAGTGACGACGTTGCTTGAATGGAACCAGTAAAGGGTGGAGTGTATATTCGCTGCCCAATAATACATTAAAAAATTCGGAAGAGCCAGGCCACCCAGTTGTTTTGTCTTCTGCAGAATGCCTTTCCTGAGCTTTGGAGTTTTTTTTATTCCAGAGAAACTTAGAAATAGAGCTATCAAGAGCAACAAAAAAGGACTTTGGAATAAAAATAGGAATACACTGAAATAAATATAAAAATTTAGGGAGCACGCTCCCTAAATTCAGGGACCAATATATCCCTACCAATCAGGGATATAGGAAGGAGAGACCAACGATTAAAATCCTGTGCAAGACGATTAAGCAACGGGACAAAATTGTGAATATATAGATCTGAAAAGCTTTTTGTCACATTTATGCCCAGATATCTAAAAGTCTGAGAAGAATTTTTGAAAGGCAGGGATGCTAATGGTAATAATAATCTAAAGCAGACATGTTGATGGGCATTAATTCACTTTTGTTCAGATTTAATTTATAGCCTGAAATTAGGCCAAAATCTTTTATCAAATTCAGCACCACAGGGATGGAGAAGCCAGGGTCGGACACATATAACAGAAGATCATCCGCATATAAGGATAGCTTATGCGCCAACCCTCCCCTTTGGATGCCAGCCATCGCGCTAGATCTTAGAGCAATTGCCAAAGGCTCAATAGCTATAGCAAACAGTAGGGGGAAAAGTGGGCAGCCTTGTCTAGTCCCGCTACCAAGGGAGAAATACTCAGAGAAGTTATTGTTTGTGCGTACACAGGCCAAAGGAGACATATATAATCCAAGCTATAAATTGATCGGGAAAACCAAATTTCTTCAGTGTGTAAAACAAATAATCCCACTCGACTCTATCAAATGCCTTCTCAGCATCCATGGAAATAACTAATTCTGGAGATTCATTCAAGGAAGAAGAAATGCGTCTAATATTATGAAAAGAGTGCCTGTTTTTAATAAACCCTGTTTGGTCTGGAGAGATGATGGTCGGAAGAACCGTCTCCAGACTCCTCGCTAGGACTTTAGCTAATAATTTCACATCTGAACAGAGACGATAATTACTACACTGAGAAGGATCTTTATCTTTCTTGAGAATAAGAGAAATTATAGCCTGCCGTAAAGAGTGAGGGAGGATACCTGAGCTGTAAGACTCATTAAACATATTAAGCAAAAGAGGTGATAATTTGTCAGAGAATGTCTTTAAAAATTCTGCAGGAAAGCCGTCAGGCCCCGGGCATTTGCCATTCTGCATTAGACTAAGAGCAGTCTTGATTTCATCTAAAGTAAGAGGGGCCACTAAATTTGAAGAAATATCAAGATCAATGCAAGGCATATTTAAGGAACTGAAAAAGTTATCGAATTGAGCCTCTTCAGCTGTGTTTTCCGAGGTATATAAGGAGGCATAGAAGTTTCTGAACTCGTCATTAATAGTGAGTGGATGAACTGAAGACCCATTTGAGGTGGAGATTTCAGTAATGAGGTGTGAAGCGGCAGACTGACGCAACTGATGGGCAAGCAATTTACTTGATTTATCACCGAATTCATAGTAATTGCAACGAGTCTTATGCAGAGTTTCAGTAGCCTCATTTGTAGCAAGTAGATCAAACTCTGTCTTCGCTGTGAGAAGCTTAACAAAGAGATCAGAGCTTGGGGAATTAACATAGTTAGACTGTAGGTCTGTCAAAGTATTAAAAAGATTAGCTCTCCTTTCATTCATCACTTTTCTCTTGTAAGCTGAATATGAAATAATTTCTCCCCTTAAATAAGCCTTACATGCCTCCCAGATTGTCTTAGCTGAAGTGTCCGGAGTAATATTTGTGGAAATAAAAAGGTCGATCCGATCGTTAATAACCGCTATAAAATCGTAATCATTGAGCATTAAGGAATTAAAACGCCAAGGAGACCGGTACATTGAAAGGCCTGGTAACGCCAAGTCGAATGTAACAGCGGCATGGTCTGAAATAACAATAGCATTGTATATATATGAGCTAGCCAGTGGAAGCAGTTTATTATCAAGCAGAAAATAATCAATGCGGGAGAAAGAACGGTGAAAAAAAAGAAAACTGTTTTGTGTCGGGGTTAAAAAAGCGCAACAAATCAGAAACCGCATATTGCTCCATAAATAGCTGAATAATCTTGCTGGATTTAGATTGCGCACAGTACCTAGATGAGGAGCGATCTAGAACAGGGTCTAAACAGCAGTTAAGATCCCCACCCAGAATCAGTTGGTTGGAATGCAAATCAGGGAGGGAAAACAGAACTCTTTTGAAAAAAGCTTCATCATCCCAATTAGGACCATATACATTGGCCAAAATCAAGCAAACTCCATTGATATGTCCTCTAATAATAATAAAACGCCCATTGGGGTCTGAGATGAACAGTAAAAGGAACCGATTTATGAATAAGAATGGCAACCCCTCGAGACTTACTCTGAAAACTGGAATGGTAGAGCTGGCCCACCCATCCCTTTCTAATTCTTAGATGATTTGCAGGCCTGAGATGTGTTTCTTGAATAAAGGCTATGCTAGTTTTCAAATGTTTTAAATAATTAACAACTTTATTTCGCTTCAACGGAGAATTCAGACCCTTAACGTTCCAACTAGTAAATTTCAGTGCACCACGAGGTGCCACCTTGTTACTCATCCCAGACATGGATAGTTAATACTATGAACATGACCATATTTCTGAGCCCCCACCCATAGGCAACCCAGCCACCAACATGTCTTGCTTGTAGCATATGAGGATATAAAGTAGCGTAATAATGATTGCACACGAATCGACAAAGGTAAAAGAAAACAGAGAAAACAAGACGAAAAAAAAGAACCCAATAGACCCACCCACCCACCCTTACACCAGCTGACAACAAAACCAGCAACTGGAACCACTTTACCATGACAGGTAAGTTTCCTAACTTCTAATCCTCCCACAGGCTACATGATACGTAACCTCAATAATATGTGTCAAAAAATTACTAACAGACTTAGACTTCAAAACAAATCTGAGTACAATCCAAGTAAAAAAATAATAATACAAAAAGAAAATAAAAAATATACAAATAAAATAATAACTTGACTTGGGCAAAAGAGCAGTAAAACCAGGTGTCCCAACTTAGGACACTGTATAGATTAAGCTTTAAAGATCAAACAGAAGGGTCGTTGTGGCGAACAAGTTAAAGTAATACCAAACACTCACCATTGTCAAATTTAGGAAACAGTCCAATATTAAATTCACTTGGCAACAGCACAAGTTGTCCCTAAAATTATAGGAGACTGGAAAAAATGTGACAGCTCACAGTATAATAGTCTGCTATTATCTCCGAGCGAACCATTCAAAAAACACACATCATAAAACTAGATGCCCGAGATAACCATACTAGAAATAGAATGAGATTGAAATGTCAAACAGAAGACTCTTCAAATTGAGTAAGTTTGGGGGAAAGAGAAAAAAATACTTTGCCAGATTTGGCAAACAGGCAAGATACAAGTCCACACAGTCTCAACGGCCTATGTTGTCCCCAATATTACAAAAGAAAAAATAAAATAAGAATAATTCAAGACTGTTGTTAGGTGCGAGGCTACGATGAGCTCTGTCCAGCTCAGGAGGCAAGGTAAACACCTGAGATCCAAGGACATCCACCAGGAGCTGGGGAAAAAATGTAGTCGGACGTGGCCCCTCGATTGACTCTGGTAAGCCCAGAATTCTAATATTCTGGCGCCGGCTGCGGCTTTCGAGGTCAGAGACTTTAATTTTGAGCCACTCATTATCCTTCTGGAGCCTCGAACACGTAGCTTCGACTTGCTCAAGCTGTTGAGTAATTTCCGTAGTGCCAGACTCGAGATTACCGATGCAAAGATCATGATCTTCAGTAGACTGAATGTTATCTAGCTTGGTTGCCAAGCTTTCGAAAGATGCTTTGAAGTCCGCGGCGATCGAGGCTCTGAGATCATCATGTAAAGCACTGATCTCGGCTAGCGTAATGCTAGCACCCGGTGTAGAGGCGCCTTCTCGGTCTTTATCAACCTGTTTGCCCTTTCCTTTGGACATTGCACAAGTAATTGAAGTCATGAAACAGTTAATAAACAAATGCTGAGGTTTAAATACGAAAACACTGAAAAGTTCGGGGAGCGAGCCACACACACGTCTACTCCTCAGGCGCCATAACCGGAGACCCCCTCCACAATAGTTTTTGAGTGGGTTGAACTCTAGTGAACATTGAAACACCACTCTGCTACGGGACAAGCTGCCCTAGCTGCAGGTCCCTGACTCCACCTGCAGGTGGATCACAGACTTCCTGTCTGACCTGAAGCAGCGTGTGAAGCTGAGGAAACAAGTCTCGGACTCCCCTCGGTTACCCTCAAGGCTGCGTTCTTTCCCCTCTGCTTCCCATACCAACAGCTGCACCTCCATTCACCAGTCCGTCACACTCCTGAAGTTCACAAACAACACCACACTCAATGGACTCTCTGGTGGGAGATTGACCACCTGTTGACCTGGTGCCGTCAGAACAACTTGGAGCTAAATGCTCTGAAGACAGTGGAGATGGCTATGGATTTTCAGAAGGACGTAGCCCCACCCTCCCCCATCACCCTGGGTGATTCCACAGTCACTTCCTGGGCTCCATCATCTCCCAGGACCTGAAGTAGGAGCTGAACATCATCCCCCCCGTCAGCTGAAGAAGTTCAACTTATCAAAGACTATGATGATGCACTTCTACTGCATCCACTGCCATCATTGAGTCCATCCTCACCTGCTCCATCACCATTTGGTACGCTGCTGCCACTGCTAAGGACAAGGGCAGACTGCAGTGTATCATCCGCTCTGCTAAGAAGATCATTGGCTGCAATCTGCCATCTCTTCAGAACCTGTTTGTCTCCAGGATGTTGAGGTAAGTAGGAAAGATTGTGGCCGATCCCTCTCACCCATTACCCAAACTGTTTGACCCCCTCCCTTCTGGCAGAAGGTTGTGGTCCATCAGGACCCCTCTGAAGCCAACAATTCGTATTGAACCAAAACGGTACGGGCGTCTCAGTTCTGTACATTAATTTACACGGAGAATACAAGGTATAAAAATAAATAAAACTTGCATGCAAATGAATTAATGTAATGCGGAACTACTGTTAGATACACGCTTCTTTAGGGACACAGACACCTAATCTGTAGCCCCCCCTTAGCTCCTCCCGAGCAGCTCCGCCTAGATGTGGAGTCCGTCCAGTCAGAGCTAATAGTCTTTCTCTATCACTCTGGGTCCAGTGAGTCCACACAAATCAAACTAGTCCCTTCCATATACAACCGACGTAGCTGTATCCCTTCTTGCAGTGTTGCCAACTCATTTCCAATGAAAGTCGCTAGCACCAGCTCCAAAAGTTGCTAAAAGTCGCTAGATGACGTTATACGCTAATTTGCATATTTGTGACGTCATTACGCAATCATTTGTATGAAGCTTAGTGGTTGTGTCAGCAAAGATAAAATAATAAGTAGCCAAATAATCACAAATTCAATATAGGAATTTATTTTACTGTAGGCTATAATTATTACTTAAGTAGCCTATCTTTGAAAAAAAAAAATTCTACAAAGGGAGGGAAAAAGATCAATAGGAAGGAAGACTATTGTCCCACTTTGGTGACAGCTAATGGGGATCATTTTAACAATAAATAAGTCTCAAAGAAGGCTGGCTTGTCCAGGCCAGCTCAGCGGCATCTTTCTGCCGTTGAGTCCCGCTGTCTCTCCTAACTACACCGGCCCCGGACCCCTGTCCTGCTTCTCTCCCCTTTCTACCTGCCTGCGCAGTGATACTGTCTATGAGTGATACTGTGCATGAGGAGACAACAGGGAGGGGGAGAGGCTTCTCCTCTGCTCCGCAGTCACAGAACAGACTGTTTTGGCGGCCACGGGAGAGAAATACCTTGCGTGCTCGCTGGACAATACTGGCGACTTTTCTACAGAAAGTCGCTGTCTTTTCTACAGAAAGTCGCCAGATTTATCGCTAGTTGCTTTTCTGAAAAAAAGTCGCTAAGGGGGTCTGAAAAGTCGCTAAATCTAGCGACAAAGTCGCTAAGTTATCAACACTGCCTTCTTGCCTCGACCACAAATGGCCTCCAGGCCCGTTGCTTCGCTGTTAGCTCCGCCGTTAGCTAGTTGTTAGCTCCGCTGTTTGCTCCATTGTTAGCTGTTAGCTCTGCCGTTAGCTGTTAGCTCCACCGTTAGCTGTTAGCTCCGCCGTTAGTTGTAGCGTGTGAAGCTAACGCCAAAACTTGTCACCTGCTCTGTGTAACCGAAGCTGCTCTTTTAACATCCCTGCCAGAGAGAGGAGGCTGAGGCCGGTGTTCACTTATGAGTCATTGGGCCAACCTTCAATACAAACTCATGTAGATTCTATTTCCTCACAGATTATCTCGCCTCCCCTACCGTTCATGCCACACATAACCAGACAGTTTATCCTGCCTACGCATTACGCACCACAAATGTACATGCCTTACACATATTACATGCCAGTCACCACACAAGTTTTTTTTTTTTTGTTGTAACAAATGTCGGGAGCCATTTTTGTTTGTCAGGGTGGATGTGACACCCACAAAATAAGTTAAATTGGGATTATTACTTTTTGTTTTCTTTCCTTCTATTGCAATAGTATTTTATTTAGGGCTGTCAGTTTAACGCGTTATTAACGGCGTTAACGCAAACCCATTTTAATGCCGATAATTTTTTTAACGCACGAGTAACGCATAGAGAGAGCAACGGGATCTGTTAGTCCACTTCTTTAACTGTCTATGGCCACACCATGTCCCGCCCCACGAAGCAGCTGATTGGTTTGGTTTAGGCATTTCACCGCGAGTGGTGAGGATAGTGGATTGGTCAGGGGATAGGACCTGAACAAATGGAGTTACGTTACCTTCGACGCCTGGCCAATAGTAGTGATTGAAGGGCGGGTCTTGTAATTTCGCAGACCGCAAACAAACCAGACACAAGCCTCGGCCGGTTTTAGCTTGCTAACCGCGTAGCTTGTAGGCTCGTGACGGCGATTATCTTCAGAGCGAGCGAGTAGTGACTCTACAGTCAGTAAGAGAAACAAATGAGGCAGTACTACCTGTAGTACTATCTGCAGGACTATCTGCAGTACTACTTGCAATGGAACATCGAGGTAACAGCGTTACATTATGTGACAGATTATTAGATCCAAGTGTGAATGTTAGTGTGAAATTGAACATAACGTATATGACAATGTTGTTTTCAATAAAAAAAACAGTCACAAAGCAAGCCAATCGACTTTTCCATGCTGATAAGAGAATTAAAATGAGAAAATATAATGGGACAAAAAGAAATCAAGGGACATTTAGAATAGATAAAAATGTGCGATTAATTGCGATTAATAGCGAGTTAACTATGACATTAATGCGATTAAATATTTTAATTGCTTGACAGCACTAGTATCTTTTGGTATGCATTTCAGAAAAAAATGGTTAGGATTCAGGTGAAATTGCAAATAGTGATTAATCATGATTAATCCACTGAAAATTCTGATTAATTTGATTAAAAATTTTAATCATTTGACAGCCCTAATTTTATTTTATTCTGATTTATATAATTGAGTACTAATGAGAAATTACGGAAAAAGCACCCAATTACATGTATTTCCTTAAATGGACACAGGGTGGCAGTAATCACGAGCAGCGTCACACTGGGACATATAGCGATGCGCAGAGCAAGATAAACTCATAATCCGAGTGAATGGAGAATGAGCAACTGTTGTCCTACGTCACTGATTTCTCTGTAATATTTCTAATATTTCCAGGTTAGTTACACACCTTTTATGTGACTACAGATGGTTATGAGCTTATTTGAATCCCCGGTGATGTGTGCTCTGTAAGCTAAAAGTATGTCAAATGTGCAAACAGTTAAGTTTGACAGTACGCAGTTGAGAAAATGGTGGCCGACGCCCGCAGATTGTTTATTTTATTTGTCCTTTTTTGCTCCGGGGCATTTGTGGGTTATTTCAGTGTGTGTGGAAAACAGCTATATGTGTACTACAATGTTAAAAGGGTAAAAAGTGAATGTGAATGTACAGCGTAAGACCAATTACGGCTGCAGCCTTGTTTAAGGGCGCAAGTGTGTTAATATTTCAATAATACAGATTCAGTTCATAGAACTGAGCACCAAGTTATGAGGCAGATATGGATATTATTGTTAAAACAGGCCTTTGAAGAATATATGGCTTCATGTTAACCAAATGTGGATATAACCTGTGCTTTAATGCAAAGCAGACAAAAATAACAGAAAATAATTCATGATTGCAGATACAAAGTTAAAGTGAAGTTGAAAATAAAAATAATCCGAGTGAATGGAGAATGAGCAACTGTTGTCCTGCGTCACTGATTTCTCTGTAATATTTCTAATATTTCCAGAGCACTCCTATCAGAGGGTTATCTATATATCTGCCAGCGGAGACTTAACCGGACCCACTACAACTCTCCCCAGTTTCTACAGGTCAAAGGGAACAGACTTTTTCATTGGCTGAGGTAATATAAGGTGAATAAAGACATGAAGCCTTACATTGGTGTGCTAAATTTCTTTTTGTGTGAAAGACTGGGAAGTGATGCTAGGGCTCAACAGTTCAACCAAGGCTTCTGTAGCATCAACGTGAACTTAGTAATATGGGGGTGAAGCGATGTAAGACCTTACAATGGTTGAAAAAACATAAATGTAAACAGAAATAGTCTCTTGAGTCTCTGTGTTTCAGATATCAAGAAAGTGCGCTCAGATTCAAATAACTGAATGTTGCAAAATCATTGGATGAATCATGCCAGGCGAGAAGATCTTGACCAATGATATTGTTTGACTTCAGGGGAGGGGCTATCATCTCAACGGCAGTGGCACAGAGACACTGACTGTGGAGTGGATAACGTAGCTAGCTAGCTAATGCAGGACATTTCCACGATGATTCACATTCACCTTTCACTTAAAGGGATACTTCACCGATTTAGCATTCAGCTTTGTATCAGTAGAAACCCGGTAGTATTTCTGAATGACCGTGCGTCCCTCCCTCATATCCCCCTGAGACAGGAGATATCTGCATTGGGGGGTCCGGAAAAAATCTTCCGATGACGCAAAATGACGATTTTTGCGTCATCGGAAGATTTTTTGGCCAGAGCAAAAGACTACAACCAGTAGTAGGACCTACTTCCGCATGTTTTAAACCCGCCCATCGCCCGAAGCTAGCCGATCTCGGCCGGAAAAAAACGAAATGTCAGCCATCTTGAATCCTCGCTAAACAGGGCTCTGCTCTATCTTCTCAGCAGCAAACTTTTACAACAATTATGTGCATTCAAACTACCGCACGTGTACCACCGGGATACATCGCTACACGGCAGAGAATATGCAGGAAACGTTATTACAGACGGAATAATCGGCCCACTACGAGAGCTTCGCCTGCACCGAGACCAGCACGGGGACCGGCGGACTCGCTCGTAGCCGGGTAGGGGACATCTTCGTCGGCTAGGTGGGAAGCTAGCGCTAGCCGGGGGAAAGGCACATCCAGAGCGAGCTAACGCTAGCCGGCCACCTGTCCCATCAATCCTGCTTGCAAGTGTCCGTTCATTAAACAACAAACTGGACTACATCCAACTTCAACGATGCTCCCAACGCGAGTTCAGAAACTGCTGTGTTTTGTGCTTTTGTGGGAAAGCAACAGTGAACCGGACTGTCCAGCCGAACAACAGTGAACCGGACTGTCCAGCTACCAGGCCTGCTAGCCTTCCGACAATCCGAGCTAGAGATGCTCTGTATGAAGGTGAGCTGTGTTAACACGGACTGGTGCAGAAATGGGGTGATTTGTATCCAACTAACTGCTTTCCGGCTGAACAACAGTGAACCGGACTGTCCAGCTACCAGGCCTGCTAGCCTTCCGACAATCCGAGCTAGAGATGCTCTGTATGAAGGTGAGCTGTGTTAACACGGACTGGTGCAGAAATGGGGTGATTTGTATCCAACTAACTGCTAACCGCTGGAGTTTGTGACTGTTACATGGCGACCATTCGACATCCCACGCTAATTCACGGCTGTGTTTATACTCGGTGTTTACAGCCCACCAAGCCTAATGCTGGTATGCTTAGCTGAACTTTACGGAGCCTATAATGTGTGTGTGCACGGTAAATGTAGCCTGTTTCGTATGTCGTTATTATATAATGTAGTTTTTATATATTTTAAATGTGTATTTATATATTTTAAATTGACTCGAGCCACGATGAAACGTTGTTTTGTGTATATGGTTGAAATAACAATAAAACACATTGAGTTGAGTCGAATGCCTCACTGTCTGTCTGTCAAGCGGTAGGCGTGGCTTGGGAGTGGACTCAAAGCAGCGAAGCGAAGTGCATTCTGGGATTTGGTGTCTTTCATCCATATGAGCCAAAAACACATTTTCTGGCTTTTCTCGGCCTAGAAGGCACCAATTAAATTTTTTTTTTCACATTTCTGCTACATAGGTGACCCAATTTAAAGATATATTAGGCTTTCCAGCGGTGAAGTATCCCTTTAAGGAGAAGTAATACTGTTTTTATTTCCATGCAGTTACCTCACGAGATATCAACTGGACATGAGTTAAGATAACACTTGCATACGTTTCACAATTTTAAAATGTCAGCAGGGATAACGCTAGCATTTGCCATTTATGTGCCTTATCAAAGTTTGTCTGGCGTTAACATTATACCTGTCCTTAGGTAATGTTAGCCTTGAATGTGAACCATGCACCAGTCGTAATGTTAGCTAGCTAGCTAAATATATAGCTAGCTAACGTTAACTATATTATATTTGTCAGTTGACTAATGCTAACATTAATTTAGTAACGTCAGCGTTCCATGTTTAACTCAAGTTCCTATTTCCTCGTGCAAACTAAGGCATGGATACCCGACCCGAGCCCGACCGGGCCGGGTTCGGACAGATATTTAGAAATTATGGTCGGGTTCGGGCCGGGCTCGGTCACATCAGCGTGATACGACATTTTTTGTAAAATGGTGCTGCGGCTCCTCTAAGAGAACTCATGTGTCTGTGTGTGTATGTGTCTATGTGGAAGTTGGTCAGAAGAGAGAAAGAGGAAGCAGATGTGTAAATGCGACCAGAGTTATTCATGTTATAACGGCGGCCCTGGAGGTACAGAGTCTCCCCTGGTTTTCTGATCACGGTCGGAAACGAAGCAAGCAGTGAAGGTTAACACATTAAACATTTTAACAGCTTATTAACGTGAGCTTGTTGCCCCATGTGCGCTGATGCACTCATCTGTTTACATTTACGAATGCCTTTCTACAGTTGCTTAATAAAAGCGGGATTTCCACACAAACAAACGTAGCCTACATGTGTCATTAGTAGGATTTTAACTGTGTCGGGCTCGGGTCGGGTTCGGACATAAATCTCTTGATGCCTGTTGAGCTCGGGCTGGGTTCGGTCACGGTTCTGTCGGACGCAGGCCGGGCTCGGACAGAAAAATTAGGCCCGATCCGGACTCTAGTGCAAACACGGACCTGACAAAGACAGGTGGCAGTTAATTTAGTAACGTTAACTTGCTAAGTAACGTAGCCTAATGTTAGTAGTAGACTGTTTTAGCAGGTTAGCTTGATTAGCTAGGTACTAATACTAGTAATTAAAGAAATGTTATAACGCTCTGTTGCTCCTAACGCTAGGTAGTTAACATTACATGCTAAGCTATCTCAGCTGACTAACTTTAATTTGGTTCTACTTTATGAACAGTAAACCACACGTTGTAATTAACATTTTACCCCTGCTTCATTTAAGATTTACAAGTGTAACAAGTTACAACATGACATTAAACTGCTTTGTGGACAACATCTTAATTTGAACGTGATCGTTATTTTCACTCGATTCAATTGTGTCCAACTTAACATTACCAATGTTTCCATTCTCGCTTTCCACATAAAAATAAATGGACAGCGAATTGAACAAACTCAGAAATAAGATATAGGCTACCTGCTCTACTTATAATTGCCTCTCCTTCCAGTCCAGACAATTGCACTCAGTATGTAATTAAATATGTATTTTAAGTTTCATTTTTGCTGTAATCTAAATAAATAATTACCTGGTGGTCAGTGCTGGCAAGCCACCACAAATACATCTATGTATAGTACTGTTACAGTAATGTTCAAATCTCACCCTAATTCTTTAATCCCTGTTTAGACAAGATGGAAGAAAGGAGGATACGAGATTAAGAAGATCAAGGAGATAAAGAAAACTAAAGTAAAGATATGTTCACCATACAGTATCACACGTAATCAGCTGTACCTTACCACATCTTTCTCACCCATGTTACGGCTCTCATTCTGTGTTCGGTTTGACAAGGATCAAGAGGCCAATGACCAGTTACTGAAGGCTGAACCAACAGACCAGACTGAGAACAGGATAGCCCAGAGCAAGAGGGAGCCCAGGAGATGCTAAGAAGGAGGCAGCACAGGAGTTCACAAACCCACATACAGCTGAAGGAGGTACCGAATGACATCTGCACTGGTAATGGTTGCTTTACCTGGTCTGTGATTGTAAACAAAAACAAAACAAAAAACAAACCGAGGTCTGAACCGAACGTGTATTTGTAACATTGTTACACCCCTATTTGTTGGTACAGCCTTACTTGAGTCTAAACGCAGTGACATGCGACTCGTTCAAGATGGTGAAGGTTAAAGCGTAACTCTTGCCAAAATGCAACCTAGGGTGTTTTTGTGAATGTACCCGAGTCAAACTTCAGTTTAAAAGCATAATTAGGACGGAAGCGCCACTTTTAAGATTGATGAATATATCTATTCTAAAGGCATCTTTGCTGTCAACATGTGTTTGCTGTCCAAGTGTAGGCTAGATGTTACACGAGTATCATGCAGTCTCCTAGATGTGTGTTTGGTTCTTTTTGATTTGACAATGGTAGAAATGTTTCAACCATTGCATCGCATTTCAATTGTGGCAAATATAATTATCTAATGCAATTTTACAGTACATGGACATAGCCAATGCATAAGTGACATTACATATGATCCTACTGTACAGCAATTTATATGGAAGGAGAATAAAAACATTCCATGTGGTCCAGGGGAAATTGCAGGTCTACCCTCTTCCTCTCTGTCATCTGCCTCCTCCTGATCACTCCATGCCTCTGTCCCTCTCTCTTCATCCCTCACTGATTCTTCTTTTTCCTCATCTCCTTCACTTATTTCCTTGTCTCCTTCACTTATTTCCTCTTCTTTGTCAGTTATTTCTTCGTCTCCTTTTGTGGTATTCTCCTGCTCTGACCCTCCTGGTATCTCCAGTTTACTGCCTTCTCCTTGATTTCCCTCATTCTTTTCCTCTTGTGTACTTCTTTGAATTTTCCAGGGAATATCCCTACCTTTAGCCTTCCTTTTCATGTTTAGGCTCCAGCTAATATCTCCAGCTACTCTGGCCTACAAAAGTCAATATGTGAAAAGCTCTGGTAAAGTAGCCTAACAAACATAAAATCAGAAGAGACGTATCACATGCACACAACAGTTATGTTTAGACTACTTGCTATTTCCCCAGTTTAATTTGTGCAGCCTTATTGTTGTGATATGTGAGAGTAGGTGGATTTTATAGGACTGCTTAGCTACTCAAATGAAAATGATCGATCCCCCAACTGTCACTGTATTGTATGTTGTAACGTCGGCGAAACGGCGACCATCAGTAAACGTTATGGATAAAAACAAGATTTAATATTTTTTAAAGCTGTTCTTGTCTTTACTAAAATCAAAACTAATCAAAGGGCAGAGTGTTCTTACAAATCACGAGGGAGCGATTTGACTTTTGGCTAACGTAATAGCGCTGTTTTTGCTGATGCTGACTCATCTTTAGCATACATTACGTTCATTACAAATGTAACTTTAAGTTAAACGTGTGTTTAAACTTCACCTGGGGAAACTGACTTCACCTTCAGAGGCTCGGGGGCAGCTCAGTCGCTCCAGCCGGGTTGCAGGGCCA
Organism: Gymnocephalus cernua; assembly: GCA_023631565.1. Lineage (NCBI taxonomy): Eukaryota > Metazoa > Chordata > Actinopteri > Perciformes > Percidae > Gymnocephalus > Gymnocephalus cernua. The sequence continues at coordinate 12,276,595 of CM042446.1, read as the reverse complement.
CCGCACCGCAGCAGACTCGCTGTGTGTGAGCCAGACTGTGCGACCGCCGCTGGTACCTGCCCCCCCTTGCCCCCCTAGCTATGCGAATTTGCGACAGTTTTCAATAAACGTTTCGGATATTCGCGCCAGCTCATCTACCAAGTCGGTAGGACAGATGTTGAAGAGAGAGAGAAAGTGATGGAAGATGTGCTGTGAGCAGACGAGAAAGAGAGAGGACCATAGCAGAGTTAACGTTTAGCGGTGAAGATATGAAGTGGTTGTACAGCAGCTAGATTCTGCAGTTTGAGAACAAATAAATGCTGCAAAACCGTGTAGCATTTGTCTAAGGCTTCTTGTGAAAGATAAAAACGGGAAGAATGTTTCTGGCATACGCTGCCTTTGTAAAGGTTGAAAGGAGTAATAAAGTTTGCTGACTGTACAGTCTGTAGTTCAGACAGCAGCCTCTGTGTTGTTTGGTGATCCTCATAAGTAAACACTACTTGTGACAAAAACAACAAAATATTAGGGCTGCACGATTTGAGGAAAATATCTAATTGCGATTATTTTGACGGATATTGCGATTGCGATATGATTCACGATATTGGAGGGAATGATGTTGTTTTTTCCATTAGTTTCATTGACAAATATTCAAAAAAATTATTGAAGTGTGATTCTTTGCGAGGATCTATGCCAAACAAAGACTTTTTCCTTCAGTCTGTATAGGATTTGTAGGCCGGGACGTCTCTGCAGCACCGCAATACTTTATTTTAGAACGGTTTGACACATATTTTGCCTTCAACAAATATTGCGCCACCCTGCGATTTGGATATTGCACTAGTTCATATTGCGATTTCAATAAAATTGCAATTAATTGTGCAGCCCTACAAAATATATTGACATGCGAAATAATCACATGGAAAAAACGTCCTTGGTGTGAAAAAGGTCTTTATTCTGACCTCTGATATTTGTGAGTAAGAGCTACTCTCTCGCAAAGCCACAAACCAGAGATTTAAGACTCAAACTATGATCTCATCAGGTTACGAAGCTGCTTCTTAGACAATGAATGTGAAACAAATTTTGTAGAATAAAAAAAAAAGAAAAGAGGTTTATTCTAGTTAGCGTTTCAATTCTGAAACACAAAATCTTCCCGTTACCTCCTAACATCCCCCTGGCTGTTCTCAGTGTCATCTTTAAAATCTTTCTCAATTCATTGTTTTTGGAAAAGCTCCAGACATTATATCAGATGACAGTTTTTGGATTTTGGAGAGAGTTGTTCATGTTCACTGACATTTTGAACACGCATGTATGAATCAGTCCCTCCAGAAAAACGCGATTATGTGATCGCAGAATTCAATGCATAATCAGCCAAAGTCCGCATATTTATGCGGGGGCCGCATTTTTCAAATACGCCGCACTTTCGCCACATAAATTGCCGATTTCCGCGCAAAATATGCGGGGCTTGCATGATTTCATAATCCCCGCATTTTCGTTGCAAAAAAGTCACGTATATCTTAACAGAAAGTTGAAAAGGTTTATATGTTTTTAAGCGTTTACTTCACACAAGAGCAGCCATTTCCCCCTGTTGCCATGGGAACGTTATGAAGTGACGTAATTTCGCCTAGTGAGAACACGGTGTTGGGGGAATTACTTTTTTTCTCTTTTTCACCAAACCGCAGTTTTAGCAAATTCCCGCAATTTTTGCAAGTTCCTGCAATTTTTGCAAGTTCCTGCAATTTTTGCAAGTTCCTGCCATTTCATTGCATTAAATTGCATAAATATCCCGCATATTCCATCGCATTTTTTAAGAAAACGTGCCGCATAATCAAGGATTTTTGCCCGCAACAATCACAAAAAACTGCGTTTTTCTGGAGGGATTGATGAATTCCCAAATTGCCCATATTTCCCCTTTTGCTATAATGCAATGTACCAGACAGTTTTTGCTCCCATAAGTTTATTCATGTGTGAACTTTAAGGATAGCACTGTTTAATAGTGCATTTATTTGTAAAGCAAGCAGTAAATGGTCATTTTATGATACTTTCTGGTTATGATATCTCTTAAAATCTCATACATCTCAAATAGGGATCTGCAGTGAATGGATTGGACAATGCCGTAAAATGTCAGCAGAAAAATGTATATATTTATTGAGTGTAAAAGTAGTTAGGCTAATGCTAATGCACTTTTGCATAGCCCTTTTGGTTTTTGTACATTCAAAACCCCATTTAGTAATGAGGAAGTTGTGAGCATATATTGGATAGTAATAGTAATTACTGTCAAATAATGTTGATGAAGTAAATTCCATGCACTTATAAGAAAAGTCTGTAAATGTATATAAAATAAACATGTATGTACATATATAATGGAGAGTTGCTTGTTATTAGTGTCAAATAATGTTTATATAAAGTAAACCCCCTACTTCAAGGAGGAAAAGTCTGTAGATATACCAGATAGTTGCTTTTAAATTACTATAAAACAATGTTTATATAAAGTAACCTCATGTATTAATAGTAAAGGTATGTAGATATATTGGAGAGTTGCTTCTAAATTACTATGAAACAATGTTTATATAAAGTAGACACCATACAATAATGGTAAAAGTATATATATATATATATATATATATATATATATATATATATATATACATATATATATATATATATATATATATATATATATATATATATATATTGGATAGTTGCTTTTAATATTGTATAGTTGCATAGTTGTTATTACTGTCAAATAATGTTAATATAAAGTGAACACCCATACAATAATGGTAAAACTATGAATAGTTGCTTTTTATAACTAAAAAACAATGTTTATATTAAGTAAACATCATATATTAATGGTAAAGGTATGTAAATATACTGGACATTTGCTTCTAAATTACTATGAAACAATTTTTATTTAAAGTAAACACCATACATTAATGGTAAAAGTATATAGTTGTATTGGAGAGTTGCTTGTAAATACTCTCAAATATTGTTTATATAACGTAATGACTATTATTATCATTATTATGTTTCTGCAAGGTATTATCCCATTATATCCTTTTTTTATACAGTAAAAACAGTATTTAACAGGAATTTACTGTAAATAGATTTGATAATCATAAAATAAATGCCTAAAGGAGGGTATTTGAAAGTCATTTGACATCATTTTTGTGTTTTACATTCAGAAATCTGTACTTTGACAAGGAGTTATTGTGGATGGATTGGATAATCTTGTGAATTTACCAAAGAAACCCATATTAAAACAGCAGTTTTCAGTTAAATTGTGTAATTTTAAGGTATTTATGCAATATTTCTTAGTTTGTTTTTACATTCTCGAAATGTTTTATAACAAGATTTTTTTTTATTCTACAATTCTACAAATTCTATTCTACTATTTAGACTGTAAAAATACAGAAAATATTTACAGGAAATATCTGTATTTAAAAAAGATTTAATAGAGAAAGAAAGAAAGAAAATAATGTAAGTTTTTTTACTGTCATTTGACAGTAAGTGTTTGGCAACTTTGCTGCCTGACTTTTTACCGTTTTTTATGATTTTGTTTTTTACAGTGTAGAGGGAGCTATGGACTTTGAGCTCTGCAGAGGGAGCCCTTTCTTTTGCGTGTGTGTCTGTGTGCGTACAGTACATGTTTAGTAAAAACAATGCCTGTATGCAAACAGTGATGAGTTTCTTAAGAAATCTGGACTGTAATCAGCAGATACACCTTGTTTTTTTGCATATTTTCACTATTTTTAATCTTTGAACATTTTGCAAATGAAGCTATGAAAGCAACCTGCAGCAATCAAGAGTGGGACAAAAAGATAAATTACAGCTGTCAGTAGACACAGCTTCATGACTGCATGGTTCCCTGTTCAAAATCCTCAACTACAGTGATGCCTGGGGAAAAAAAACATCTCTCCCAGACGCAGCAAATAAGGAACCTTTGGTAAACCCTGCACTTAATATGTAAAACATACAGACTCATTACAAGTCTTTGACATGGCTAATACCAGTGGCCAGATTAAAAAAAATAATGGACTTGCTGTGCTTACTAATCCACTGAGTGGGGCTAAGTGGGGCTTTTTCTGCCTTCGTAAAAATCACAAAGATCTTTTTTTCCAGTAATGCCATCTGGAGCTGTTCCAGAGTCAAGAAACCTGATCCACACCCTCGCATTTCTGCATCCGCCAAAATTACCTGTTCCCAAAAGTTCAGAGAGGAAAAGGTCTTGGAACGTTACACTTAATATCACACATTCCTGCTCTCTCTCTCTCTCTCTCTCTCACACACACACACACACACACACACATCTGCCTATTGCTCCCATCACTTTTAACCTAAAAAAGTTCCATTCATCTACACACTGTGGGAGGGGTCGCCTGGAGGTGATGAGGGGAGCGAGTTTCTATGGCGACAGTAATGAGCGAATGAGGTCGAGTGCAGGGACCCAGTGCTGTGATGTGCTTTGTGCCTCCCTTTGTCCCCGTAACAGTGGAAATTAAAGGACGCAGGAACAACAGGATTGAGTACACATGACCTAATGAGGGTCCAGCGATGGCCAGGCCTCTGGGTCAGGGCGGGAGGTTTTGGAGCATCAAGGGAATGTGGGTGGGAGATGGCAGAGGGTGGGACAGATGGGATTATAGGCGTGATGTCACTGTGGTGTTTGATATAACTTCTGAGGACATTCTTATATTGTGTGGTTTCCTAAAAGAATAGCTATATACTTAATATTTATGTTGTCTTGGATAATTCTCCCAAACCCTGTCTGTATTTCCATTAAAACTTATCTGCCCCTCTTAATTCTCTTTCCTTCTCCTCCTCTCCTCTCTCTCCGCTGACTGCCCTGAGTTGAAGTGACAGCAGCTCTCATTAAATTCGAAACAGAGGTCACATGCAGAATTTACCCTGCAAGTGTTCTGGCTCACCCTGTCTGTGCACCAGGATTGACTCCCTTCAGCCCCCCTGGAGGGAAGCGACCAAAGCCCCAGAGGTGTCAGATATGGAGAGGGGAGGAGATTTAATGGATTTCAATGTAGACCGCCCATTATCACCAGTTTACCCCAATCAAACTATAAGTTTTTTGCCCCAAAATATCCTTTTTACCAGACTCTTTTCAGAAAAGCCAATTTTGTGTCAAAAATGTACCTATTTTTAGAAATCTGTAAAAGTGAAGTTTAAATCAACTTACTATAAAGTCTCCGCAATCTGGTCTGAAATACAAGGATCTCTTTTCCCAGATTTAGGGGTGTTTCAGAAAGGTGGCTCAAAGTAGCAGGGCCTATAACTAACTGTTTCATGAAGCCAATTCATTCATTAAATACGTTTTCATGGTTACTTAGGTCAGACTTAGGTCAGATAAACTACCTTTATAACACAGAATTTCCTGAAAATAACTGGTAATCCTGAACAGTGGCACTAGTTTAGAAGCTCTGGACTTCTGCACATCCAGCCCTATGAGCAGGGCTGTGTTTGTTTTCCCTGGTTCTGCCTGTTGATCTGTCTGCCTGTCTATCTGCCATCTGTGGACAGACAAGGCCCAGCTGCTGTGTTATTGCACTTGGCTGCCTCTGACAACTTAATGGGATGTTATTTCCACGTTAGACTTCCTGCACCGCCAATGGTTAACATTTAGCCCTTTGATATTTTGGCTTCCAGTACCCACTACTCAAAACAAACACACACACACTACTCATACATTTATAAATACATAAACACAACACTGACCTCATATCACCTGCAACACACTACTAATTTCATTTACTCAATCATAACCGAAGCCAAACATACACCGTGGCCGTCAGCTCTTTCAGACCAATTATTTCCATAGTTTCCCCTTAAAGTGTGTAAAAAACGTCTGAGTGGGAATAGGTCTCATTCCAAGACCATCAACCATCTTCTTTGTCATCACTTGCAGGCCATGAGGATGACCTACTCTCCGCTCAGCAGTATCACTTACACCCAGCAATGGCTATCTTGCAGCCATCCATGTCTGCTCTTTATCTCTGTGACATTTGATGATAAAAGACGTCTTCTAATTCTCATGAAGTGATGACTCAGAGTTATGGCCTTGTTTGACCTTTTCGACGTATCCAGTCTGTTTATGAATGTTTCCATGTCATTCATTGGGTAGGCACAATATAATGACTATTTATGTCTATAGTTCTGTTAGAACGGGCCTCTATTTCTCCTAAAAATGGCTAAAATAGTTACCATAAATAGTGGCACCAGCAACATAATAACAGCCCATACTGAGGGTGTTTGTTGGTGTCTTCATTGATGACAAAAAGGTTGTTGGTAATGGATCTAGAACATAATAATACTTTGAAAATGGATTGTTATTAATTCCCTAGCCAGATCTCACAAAAATATGTGAAAATACCACATTGTGGTGGCATGTAATGTGTTACATTTTGTGCCGGCACCATAGAATGGAAGGTCAAGGATCGTAATTGACTTTCGTGGTGTCGTGGTGGACACACGGTTCAACTATGGCAGGGGTCATCAACTACATTTTTCCAAGGGCCAGAATTTTTCTAAGCAGACACTCTGGGGGCCGGACTTTCTAATAAATAAAATAAAATGAATGTATACCTAATACACCTATTCGTGTTCGAAATTTTCACTTTCTTACTGAATTAATGCTATATTTTTTGTATGTATTAGTGTGAGCAACAGGGCATGAAATTAACACCCGCCCACCCGCCAAATGCGGGTGAATTTTGCAATTGGCGGGTAACACTGTCAATCTACCTGCCACATTGGCAGGTAGCCAATGAGAATTGAATGATTCAGACGCGCAACTATTGGTAAGCAGGGTACGCGGTTGCTTACGGGCCCAGACCAATCAGGGGCCTGCATCACTGGAAGACATTGATTGACAGCCGGGGCCCCCTATCGCATTTGCATTACTCGCGACAATCCCAGCAGTCCCACGTGCAGCCACTGACCAAGCGGTAGTGAGAACGGGTCAAATTCATTTCCTTGTTTCTGATAACGAAGACAAGACGTGTGTGACTCGAACATTTCACATTTACCAACAAAACGTACAGCGACAGACCGTGCTAAACATTTCAGACTGTCCTGCCAACCGGTAGAAATTTTAACATCAATGTACGCTGTAGCGATGTTTCACTCTAAATTCGCTGAAAGCTGCTGCCGTTTCAGTCCTGTCCTGGGCTGTTGCTCGATTTCCCCCGCGACGCGCGCGCGCACACACACACACACACACACACACACACACACACACGGACACACGGACACAATCACACGGTGAATGCAGGAAAAAACGGAGATGAGACGTACATAATTACCTAAATTGAGGACAGCTACGCTCATTATTGTAAGTGCAATAAGTTAAAGTCCAATAAGTAGCTACTCAAACCGTATGAATGTGTCCCAGACCAGGATAGAAAATTAACTAACGATGTAAAGATCAACAAGCCACTGACACATAGGCCTAGCTGTATGTTCAAATTTGATTAGTTCAATGAATTATTATGTTTTGTCTTAATACACAGGCTACGATGAATAGGACAGTATAGGATCAGAGAGACACAGTAATTCCTGTTTTTCACCTTTATGAGGCAAAAAAAATCTGGCTGGTAAAAAGTCATTGTGGCGGGTGGATTTTTAAATCCACCCGCCACAGTGGCTGGTGGTCAAAAAAGTTAACTTCATGCCCTGGTGAGCAAACTCCTAAAAAACATGAATACTCCATAATGATAACTGGCTTTTAACTAGAAAAAGATCTCAGACTAGAGGCAGATCACTGAGGAGTGATGGTTAAAGTCTGTGATTATGGAAACAGGGTTGTAGTATGCAGCGTCCTGATTGGTGGAAAATGCTTGCAGAAAGAAACGGCTGTTGTCAGGTAAAAATGTCATTGTCAAAGAGGCTGAAGCTAAAAGTTGATGTGGAAAAGCCCAACTTTAATGATGAATGGACTGATAAGCAGGCTATGCATTCATAATATATGCTTCATTTGCAATGAAATGATGCTGTTGCAAAAAAATACAACCAGCGTCATCATCAAGAATGAAGAACCCCAACATAACGATTGAGTCATTCACATGCATATTAAGTAGCCACATGTATCTGTTTTGGTCTTATAATACATCCATAGCTTTACTGCTCCAGCGGAGAGGACGGTTCGTTCAGCCAGCAGTTAAGTTTATAAGAATTTGTTCAAATTTCAAGATTCCCCCCAAGCTAAGCTAAGACTACAAACCGACAGCTTTTGTTTTAGCTTGTGTGTTAAAAATTTGCTAATTGCAGAGAAGAGCTGTGTTTGCCTAAAACCGCATGGTGGACGAGAGTGGACAGAACAGACAAAGCAGATTGAAATATCGCTTTCTATATGTTTATGCTGGTCTATACAGGTGAGTGCATTGATAAGTATTTACTTTTTACTCACAAAGGTTTTATTGTAGCCTACTTACAGTAACGAGACTAGCGTGAGTTCATCTGCCCCAGCGGCCATTGGTAATCCTCTTTGTATCATTCTCAGGTACTGCGTGTTTTAGCTGTGTGTGTGGAGCGCGGGCATCGCTGTACAGAATCCCAGCATGTGAATAGAGATGCAAATACAGGGGGCTGGGTTTTTGCTCTACTTGTGTAATGTTACCTGCTGTAAATGCTTGAAATGCTAAATAACAGAACGCATTTTTTCCTCTTTACATTTTCTGAATTCATGATTATTCTGCGGGCCAGACTACAAGCTTTGGCAGGCCGGATGTGGCCCGCGGGCTGCCAGATGACGATGGCTGAACTATGGGTTCAACATAGTCCTGTCTCAAAGTCAGCATAGGTAGGGGGACTGGGTAGAAGGATTAGTCAAACAAACACGGAATTTTGACCCAGGAGGGCGCTGTTCGTGCCCTAAACTTGCATACGTAAGTTAAAATACGCAATGTACTTAACTTAGGTCACGTAACATCCTTACTTTAACCCAAACCATGATCCTTTCCTACACCTAACCAGTAGTTTTGTTGCCTCAACCTAAATTATTTTGCGGCACTGAATTTTAACATATATGCTGCCACTACATAATGCGGCGATAAGAGGTCATGGTTATTTCAATTATTTCTGCGAGACCAGGTTGTAATTTTCACACACACACACACACACACACACACACACACACACACACACACACACACACGCGCGCGCACACACACACACACACACACACACACACACACACACACACACACTCTCTCTCTACTGATTACTTACAATTTTTCCAGGCCAAAAATTGTTACTGATTACACTCTCCACTCTATTGTTAACAATCACATTTACACCTCTAATGCAACTGACACATCACAACCTAACTTATTTGGTAACACTTTACTTGAAGGTATCTACATAAGAGTGACATGACACTGTCATGACACATGAACCCTAACCCTAATCCTAACCATAACTTGTCATGACAAAAACCGAATGACACTTACTAAAAGAAGCGTTATGTCATAAACGTTTCTGACTTGTTTATAATGTTTATGACACGTTCATGACAGTGTCACGTCACTCTTATGTAGATACCTTCAAGTAAAGTGTAACCAATTATTTTCTTCATCATCGTTAATAATTTTTATTTGCTGACATTTGCAAGTTGGTTTCCTGATTTTGGCATGGCCCATTAGTCAGGTAATGACACCATCTATTAAAGGGGTGATAGAATGCAAAACCGATTTTACCTTGTCATAGTTGAATAACAACAGTTTGGTCAAAATCCCATAGACACCTCTTTCCTCTGCAAATCTAACTATTTGAAACTGCCTCTGAAAACAGGCAAATCCCAACGAGCCTTCGAGATGACGTCAACTCGCTTCCTGTCCCTTATTTGGCTCAAGGCTCTAGTCTTTGTTACGCCCCAATATTTACATATGCTACACAACTGACCTGAGGTCAGCTTAGTCTTCTGAATAGGTCATGCAGATCTCAGACGTTTTATACATTGTTTGTGTGCCATTTAATTACTAAATTTAATTTTTGAGACTTTTTTATGCGTGAAATCAACTATGTAGAGATCAACTATGTGCTGTTTTAGGAAAGGTGATGGCTAACTGCAAATTTTGCCTGACTGTGTGTCGGAGTTCAGGAGCTCATGATCAGCTGCAGGCTAATGTGGCAGTGGCTGGGTTGCTGCCCCACCGTCCTGCGTGTTAGCTGTGAGCTAGCTAGATGGATCTCCGTTACGGCCGGCAGCCCACAGCGCTCCATATCCGTGCAAAGTAAACGTTCCTGGGTTAGTGGACTACCAAATTCCGAGGCTTTGACGGAGCTCCAGGGCCAGGGCCGCTCTCCCTCCGCTCTCCTGCTAGCTAGCTAGCTAAATGTCCCAAGTGTGTGTGAGTGAGAGCGCGATCAGTGAGCTTGTTACGCCTGCAATCTCTTACCACAGATTCCAGTTAATCTTATAATGGATGTGTGTTGAGTTATAAAGAAACGATCAGGGAGATAAAATTTCCGCGATTCTCATTGATTGAGCCCGTGGTTAGCTGAATGTAGCTAAACTTGCCATAGGATTGAATAGCTAGCTAGCCTGCAAGCAGCTCCTCCAAAATAGACCCTTCATATTCATATAAATGCCTTAAATTGAAATTGGATACAAGTGTTAGCTTTGTAAGACCTTAGGGTAGCTGTAATATAAGTGTTGTGACTAAATTCGAAGTGTAAATACAATAATTAGGCCGAACGTGGAGCTAACTAGTCGGCGATGTTTACACATAGTATCAGGGACGCTAGCAGCTACTAAAGTCCTCAAATTCATATAAATGCATTAAATTAGAACGGAAATAAGTGTTAGCTAGCATTGTTAGACCTTAGGGTAGCTGTAATATAAGTGGCGTGATGACATTCAAAGTTTAATATACTATAGTTATCCTGGCAGCCGGCCAGCTCCGGAGTCCCGAGCCATGGTAGTCCACTAGCTAGCTAACCCAGAAAATATCACTTTGCCCTGGGTGTGGAGCGCAGCAAGCTGCCACTGTCTCGTCAGACTGTGTGGAACTTCTGAAATCTGACACGTCTTACCAAATTTGTAATTAACCATACATTTTCGTAAAACGGCCCATATTTGAGCTTTATATAGTTGATTTCTCGCATAAAAAAGTCTCAGAAGTGAATTTAGTAAGAAATAATCTGTGTCTGAAATATGAGACCTCCTGTCTCGTCTTCAGTGTATTTGTATGTAGTTGCTCAACCATGTGTGTGTATTGGGGTGCTCAACCAATCAGCGTGCAGCTCATCTAAATATTCATGAGCATACCATATTTGGAAGAAAAGCTCTTTTTCAAAATAGAGCTATTCCACAGGGATGCAAAAGGGCCCACAGAAAACAGGGCTCTCAAGTGTCACGCATTGAGCGTGACAGTCACTCATTTCGGTCTTTTGTCACGCACTCCCGCCACACATTGTATTTCTCACGCGGAAAAACTATTTATAATATATTTAATATGCCGCAGCGCCCAAAATTTCTCTGCCCGCACCGCTCTCACTATGGAACCGGCAGGAATCAAGAGTCTCCCCTGGAGTTCTTAGTCGAGCCTGCCACTTAACAGCCAATCAAAAAAAAAGAAAGGGGCTACACCAGACACGGCGTCAGCTGATTTTGCCGAGGCTTCAGCTCGAATGTTTTGAGTGTAGCCCTGAATGTATTTTGAAAAGTTGACTGACAAATATGAAACATCGCTTAGTGTCCACTCTCACTGTAAAAAGCTGTGCAGCTTCAGGTTTATCAATGTGCTCTGTTGTGGAGATGCTGCGGCAGATGTGTCGCGTTTGAGCTCCGTTAATTCTTCCGTATAGTTTCTGTTCTCCACCTCCGACGTAGAGCAGCGTTCAGCCACTTCACTAAACTTTGTCTCATTCAGAGACCAGAGACCCAGACGGGGATCTGGTCTGTCAGAAGGTCTGAGGTCTACCGTATAAGCAGGGCAATCACGTAATGTATAGCAGACTATTGTGCAGGTGGATAATTTTCTGAAATATTGTGACTGTATTCTTGTAATATCCTATTATCACTTTATTTTTCACAAAATATCACAACTCCTCCAAATCTCAGAGAGCATGGGATGAGTTATATTTTGAATGTGCAAAGGTTTTGGACATGAGCAGAAGTCTTGCTCAAACACATCTGAAATATTAAAGTCCAGGGGTTTATTAATCCATTAAAATGAATAATGTATAATTGAGGTGAATAATTGTCATATGCACATTTAAGGAGGTTTTCTTCCCCAACAAAAGATGCAGAAGAGAAGGTAAGAGTAAATTATGCCTAAGCTACATGTGTGCTGACTCAGATATAATTAGGAAAGTTGATCCAATAAGCAATACAGAATACCTGAGAGCCTTACTGCAATATATTCAGGGCTCTCAAGTGTCACGCATTGAGCGTGACAGTCACTCATTTCGGTCTTTTGTCACGCACTCCCGCCACACATTGTATTTCTCACGCAGAAAAACTATTTATAATATATTTAATATGCTGCAGCGCGCAAAATGTCTCTGGCCGCGCCGCTCTCACTATGGAACCTGCAGGAATCAAGAGTCTCCCCTGGAGTTCAGCCTGCCACTTATCAGCCAATCAAAAAAAAAGAAAGGGGCAACACCAGACGCAGCGTCAGCTGATTTTGCCGAGGCTTCGGCTCGAATGTTCTGAGTGTAGCCCTGAATGTATTTTGAAAAGTTGACGACAAATATGAAACATCGCTTAGTGTCCACTCTCACTGTAAAAAGCTGTGCAGCTTCAGGTTTATCAATGTGCTCTGTTGTGGAGATGCTGCGGCAGATGTGTCGCGTTTGAGCTCCGTTAATTCTTCCGTATAGTTTCTGTTCTCCACCTCCGACGTAGAGCAGCGTTCAGCCACTTCACTAAACTTTGTCTCATTCAGAGACCAGAGACCCAGACGGGGATCTGGTCTGTCAGAAGGTCTGAGGTCTACCGTATAAGCAGGGCAATCACGTAATGTATAGCAGACTATTGTGCAGGTGGATAATTTTCTGAAATATTGTGACTGTATTCTTGTAATATCCTATTATCACTTTATTTTTCACAAAATATCACAACTCCTCCAAATCTCAGAGAGCATGGGATGAGTTATATTTTGAATGTGCAAAGGTTTTGGACATGAGCAGAAGTCTTGCTCAAACACATCTGAAATATTAAAGTCCAGGGGTTTATTAATCCATTAAAATGAATAATGTATAATTGAGGTGAATAATTGTCATATGCACATTTAAGGAGGTTTTCTTCCCCAACAAAAGATGCAGAAGAGAAGGTAAGAGTAAATTATGCCTAAGCTACATGTGTGCTGACTCAGATATAATTAGGAAAGTTGATCCAATAAGCAATACAGAATACCTGAGAGCCTTACTGCAATATATTCAGGGCTCTCAAGTGTCACGCATTGAGCGTGACAGTCACTCATTTCGGTCTTTTGTCACGCACTCCCGCCACACATTGTATTTCTCACGCAGAAAAACTATTTATAATATATTTAATATGCTGCAGCGCGCAAAATGTCTCTGGCCGCGCCGCTCTCACTATGGAACCTGCAGGAATCAAGAGTCTCCCCTGGAGTTCAGCCTGCCACTTATCAGCCAATCAAAAAAAAAGAAAGGGGCAACACCAGACGCAGCGTCAGCTGATTTTGCCGAGGCTTCGGCTCGAATGTTCTGAGTGTAGCCCTGAATGTATTTTGAAAAGTTGACGACAAATATGAAACGTAGCTTAGTGTCCACTCTCACTGTAAAAAGCTGCAGCTTCAGGTTTATCTCTGCTGTGGAGATGCTGCGGCAGACGTGACGCGTTTGAGCTCCGTTAATTCTGTTCTCCACCTCCGACGTAGAGCAGCGTTCAGCCACTTCACTAAACGTATAGTCTCATTCAGAGACCCAGACGGGGATCTATGGTCTGTCAGAAGGTCTGAGGTCTACCGTATCAGCAGAGCAATCACGTAGCCTAATGCACAGCAGACTATTGTGCAGGTGGATTATTTTCTGAAATATTGTGAGTGTATTCTTGTAATATCCTATTAGCCTATCACTTTATTGTTCACAAAATATGACTCCTCCAAATCTCAGAGAGCATGGGATGAGTTTGAATGTGCAAAAGTTTTGGACATGAGCAGAAATCTTGCTCAAACACATCCATCCAGGGGTTTATTAACCCATTAAAATGAAGAATGTATAATTGAGGTGAATAATTGTCATATGCACATTTAATGAGGTTACTTCCCCAATGTCACTCTTGCCTGTCTTCAAAACTTGAGAGCCCTGTATATTCCATTATGTTTTTATATTTGAATTGTAATGTCACTCTTACCTGTCTTCAAAACTTGAGAGCCCTGACAAATCACCCATGGCATTTTCAGCCCAACCAATGTTACATACTCTATTAGGAGACCTTAAGGAACAGTGTGAAATACCCCATATAATCATTCTATGACCCCTTTAATAAAACAAGCATGTGTCAGTCGCAACGTTTTAATAAGGTCAAGAGTCTCATAAAATATTAACACCTAAAAAATAATGAATGAACCTTTATTTAATTCTGTGGCATTTCACAGCAGTCCCTTTGACTTGGAGTATGTAAAAAGCACATGTACCGACTGTGAAATGTCTTAAACATCTGTACAGCCGATCACACAGCACATATGTTGTCACTTATCTGTATTTATACTTGTTTTGTTTTCTGACAACAGAATTATAAGATAGGCTGTATTAAAATACAATTCAGTTTTCTTGTTACTGTAACCAACTAAAAAGATGACACCAATAACAGATTCTGACATTTGTTCAGGCTTTAAGATCGACATCTTTACAAAAATGACCTGGAAACACTTGAAAGCATGTCATATTTAAACCTTTTAAAAATGAGAAAGTTCGCTATTTGCATTTCACGTCCCATGAATCGCTCACCGTCAATTCTTGTGTAGTCCATACAAACAGTAAGTAGATAAAGGATGACTTCTTATCTGGTCCACCATGCTGCATGTTGCCTGTAAGCAAACAAACAGCAACCAGCAACTGTACTCTGTGAACCCTTCAGGTGCGTGTGCGCGCGCGCGTGTGTGTGTGTGTGTGTGTGTGTGTGTGTGTGTGTGTGTGTGTGTGTGTATTTAAAGATAATGCAGGGGATTATGCACACGTAAGTAAACAGAAGAAGCAGGTTTCAGAATTTAAAAGGAAGACAAACATTCCCTGACGCTGTATATGTTTGAGTATGCACGAAGCAAGTGTCAAAAAGTTCATTATTGTGCGTGTGTGAGAAGACCATATGTGAAGAGGGAGAAACAGACAGAGAGAGGTCCTGCTGCTCTGGCTCTGTGGACACGTTCCCTCTGCCCTCATTAGATGGTTAACCAGTGTCCAGTCACGCACACAAAAAACTGGCCTTTCCAACTGACCATCCATCTCATCTCCAGAGACAGCAAACAAACTTTGCAGCAGCATCGATCCAGCGCACCAGGTGAACACACGCTGCAGCTCAAAACAATCCAAAAAGACGGGTCAGAGAGATGAAAGGGCTGGCTTGCTGATAAAACAAGCGAGGGAGTTTTTATTTGATTTGCTACATAAAACCACATCTGACATGCATGTCTGTATCTGCTTGCTAATTACGGCCCAAATCTACGCTAGGAGCTTGTTGTGTCACCAGGTCCCAGGAACAATCTGCTAATTGTTGTGTGAGAAGATTGGTTGGACAAGGGTCAGCCACTTTCCCCCCAATTATCCCCATTTTGTGGTTCTGCTTCAAGCTGCTTGGACGGGGAAGAGGGGAAAAAGGAGGAAGCAAAGACAAAAATGAAATTAAAGACAAGAAAGAGATAGAGAAACTTGTCCATCAGCCACTGAGTCATTTTGTCAACACTAAACTGTGGAAACAAGAATGTGCTCACAACCGTGAGGTTTTTACTGCAGCAGTGACTATTTTAAGAGTGAAGTGAGCGATGGTTCTTGGCCTAATGAGTTCAGCTACCCCCCCCCCCCCCCCCCCCCCGCCTACCTAGACAGTAGGGGCAACAGGAGGGGTGGGGGAAAAGAAAAGAGACTATTATGAATTGAGTTAATGAGCCTGGATTGAGGTGGGGGTGGATGGGTTAGGGCAGCCTGAGAATTTCACCCTGTCCATCCTCTATTTCCTTCCTCCACCCTTCCTCTCTTCCTTCCCTAGTAAAAAAAGAAATCTCCAGCAGGTGCTTTTCAAAGTTAACTGATTCCCAGTGATGGACTCCTGTTGTTAAAAGTAGAAAGTGTCAGATTCCACAGACGTGATTGCAAATGGATGTGCATGACACACTCTTCAGGCCCAGATTGGCTAATCGGGTGCACCGGGAGAACTCCCGGTGGGCCGTTCTGCTTTTTTGGTCGTGGGTTGAAATCATAGTTGAAATCATGGATGCTGTCCCTAGGCTGCCTGCATTTGTTGGTAAATTCTTTTATTAAGATAACCCCTTGAGATGTACCATCTCGTTTTCGAGGGGGTCATGAACATCATACCACAAAACACATTGCACATGTACAAACAAGATAAACAGAACAAAACAGAAACAAAAAGCAACCAAGAAAAAAATTATAATAAATAAATAAAAAATAAATAAAAAAAACTGAAAAAACACAGAGCCTACAATTACAACATAACAAATTACAAGGAATAATGATCATTCCGAATATAGTCAAGCGTTAGTGCAAAATGTCAGTGAGATTAAATGGTTCAGTAAAGAGAAAAGAGGAATAAAATAAAGTTAAAGTTGGAAGGGTGTTAAAGTACATGTACAGTTGGTATGAAAGTGAGTTGCCAAAGCATGTTTAAACGAATATTTACTGGTAAATTATTCCAGTCAGAAGGTGCTTTAAACATAAAAGCTTTTTTTGATATCGACTTAGAAACATTAGGTACTGAAAAGAAAAGCTGTACAGTATGTCTTAAGTGATAAGTGGAGGAAAAAGGAACCAAAAGCTGTTTTAAATAGAAAGGATAATTAAAATGAACACACTTAAAGACAAATTGTAACCAATTAATCTGTCTTCTTATATGTGGTGAAGGCAAGTCAAGAAGTGCATACATTGTGCAGTGATGAGTTGTAAATGAGCAATTAAGAATAAATCTACACAATCTATTATAAACTTTAGTAAGACGAGCAAGGTATTAGAAGCAATGCAATACACAGAATCGGCATAATCCATTATTGGCAATATAAGTTGAAGAGCAATTTTTTTTCTAACCTTAAATGGGAAACAATTTCTGGAATGGAAAAGAATACCAAGACTATAATTCAATTTAATTACAATATGATTAATATGGTAGTTAAAAGAAAGCTCAGAATCAAGGTATAGGCCCAAATATTTTGTATGATCAACTTTCTGCAATGTAGTGCCATCCAGGCAAAAAATATGACTAGAATGGGTTTTGCATTTGGTTTTGATATTCTGTTGCGTGCCAAAAATCATAGTATGTGATTTAGTTTTATTGAGGAGTAGGTTATTAGCTCTAAGCCAATATTGTACGTTATTAAAGTCAGACTGTAAATCTGCTTCAATCTGCACTAAATTTGTATGTGAAGTATATATAACTAGCATACAGCTGAACAGAACACTTACAAATAGAAGGAAGATCATTAATAAATATGGAGAAAAGAAGTGGACCAAGCGTTGAGGCACACCATACTGTTGAGTTAGAGTGTCAGATTTGATTCCATTAATAACAACACATTGTTTTCTATTGTGAAGATATGAATTAAACCAGAGCAATGCAGTGCGAGAAAGGCCAATAGCATGAAATTTGCAGCCCACTCTTTTTATTTACAGTATTTGTTTTCTTCTTGCAGCCAACCGTTCTACATCCATGCAGCCCACTCGCAGAGTGTAGTCAGGGACGCTTGTTAGAGGATGCGATCCGCGAGAAAAAATAAGCTATAAAAATAATTAATAAGCGCAAAACAGCACTGAAAAAACGACAAAAGGAACGCTCTAGAAAGTGACGGGGCCAGATGATCTAAACTCAGCAACTTTTTCTTTAAAACCAGCGAGAGTGAAATGCCAAATAAAGACGATGACACGGGTAAGCTGGTTAGAAGTAGTGCAGGATGCTAGCAGTCGTGCAAAACATAATACAACGTTGCCTGCAAACCAGTGTTCATGTTTTTGAATCAAACTTTATCTTGCAGCTCCTCAGCAGCAGCCACTAGTCCAGTTTGCTGCTATCAGTGAATATGAACAGCCAGTACCAGCTATGAGCCCAGAACTCCAGAGTGGGAAAGTAGGATTGCTCATTGAGTGAATGTTATAATAACTAAAATTAACATGAAGAGTATGGTGTTGACCTGCAGTATATGAAAAATGCCCTGAGATAATCAATGATGCCAGATGATTCGGTACTACATTAATTAAAAAACTGACTTGATCAGAAAGCTTTGTAAAAAGGGGAGATTTGTGCTGACAATTTATAAAATATGATTTTGTGTCACAAGAGCCTGTAGTGTGCAAGGGATACCTGCTGTATGGAAGGCACATATACTGTAAGCTGTGTATCAGTGTGTGAACAAGCAAACCTGATCAGATTAGTTACAATATTTCTAACCACTTTTTATGCCCAAATGTTACTAGTGATCTATTATGCCTTTTATCCTTGTATATCTGTGAACATTTATTTGCACAGAAAATAGATTCTGATGTTGTTTTGTTAAACATCATTGTGTTCAAAGATGTTAACTGTTCACATTGTGAAGCAACACAATACTGTGTTTGCACTGAATTGAAAATGGTGATATTTTATAAAACTGCACTGAATTACAAGGCTGTGGAGAACAGTATAACTAGGTCAAAGTTGAAATAAATTCAACTTTGAATGCAGCACAAAGCAGCAAATCCAGTGGTGCGCGACGCCAGAGGCAGCACAGCGCATAGTTGGGCGGCACCACTCTCCCCATAGTAAATCAATGGAGGCTTAAGGCATGAAAACTCCAGGGCTTAAATGAGTCCCACTCCGGGCCTGCTTCTCCCAAGTGCTTGATTAGAAGCAGAGAAAAGCACCATTTCAACAAGGTCCTCCATGCGATTGTAGGCCATCCAGAAGCTTTTAAATCCAGCATGGATTTACAGTGTCTTTGTAAAATAAATAAAAGCATTGCTCATTATTGTTCTCTGTGATTTTAATACATTTCTGTGAGATTTTAGGTTTTTCTTTTGTATTTATAGTCATAACAATTTATACATTCATGTGACATCCCTGCTATGGAGGAAATATGTATTCATAATTCAAATGAATAAGAGAAAATGGAGCAATATTAAATATTAAATATTTAAATTTAAATATTTAAATTAAATATTAAACATTTTATTTTACTACGCTACTAGGAAAAATCATGCCATAATTAAATTTAAACTGAAATCTTTGAAATCTTTTATTGATTGAGAGAAACATCAAATATGAAACTCAAAATGTGAAACTGAAAAGCTTAAATGGAAATACTTAAATTAAACTCTCAAATAGAAAAAAGAAATAATTTTATTTTAGCCTTTTCACTTTATAATTTTCAATTTGACATTTTATCTTTTCAATTTAAAATTTTACATTTGACATTGACATTTGAAGATTCACCTTTTTGCTTTTCATTTGGAAGTGACAGGTGTCAATGTAAATGAGGAGGTGTGGCCCAATGGCTGGTGGGAGGTCTGAAATGAAAGGGGTGCAGCAGGGGGAGGTGACTGCTGTGAAGCACACTGAGTTGAGGAGCATCTCACTGCAGCCCGCGGGAAGGCAAGAGTGATATGGCTGCAGCCTGGAGACCTCCCGTATCAGCCGGGAGGGCATTAGATGGGAGGTATGAGACTGGATGTCTCCAGGCTGCAGTCATACCAGACTCGCTTATATAGCCTCTTGTTTCACATTAGATGTTAGAAAGTGATGATGTAGGCTAAACACAAACGACATTTCATGCAACAACAGTGAAGTTTTCATGTAGAACTGTAATTGGGCCCGTCTACTTTTTCGTTCATTTGATTTTCGATTTTGAAACAATATCCAAATTTGAAAAATGGGTCATTTTAAACCTTGTTAATATTGATGATAATGTGTTCAAACAGAAAACGGCAAACTCCCAATCTAGATTCTAGAATCGATTGCTTTTTTCGTATGCTATTTCATCACTAAATTCATTTCTGAGACTGTTTTATGCGAGAAATGGACTGGGGTCCATGTACTTTTTCGTTCATTCGATTTTCATTTCATATACAGAAATTAAAAAAAAAAAAAAAGTGAATGGTTATTTGATTTTCGTTTTAAAATACAAAATTTGAAAATTGAAATACAAGGCTTTTTTTCTTTTTCATGGCCAAAAGGGGATGAGAGAAATTTAAAATATGCTTTAATTTTCATTTTCTATTTCATATAACAAAAAAAATAATCACTCGAAGAATGAAAACGAAAAAAACGAAAAAAGGCCTGTTTTTTCATATTCAGAGACTGGATGTTGTCATTTCCAAGGCAACAGCGCCAGTGAGTGTACCAGTGTTGCTTTCAGCACAGGCAAAACTTTGGGTTCCTACTCTGATGTGATTTTAGACATGAATCTCTGAAAATCTCTGTGTGCATATCACAGGGAAGTGGGGGGAGGGGGGGGGGGTGCAAGAGGATTTGAATAAATGAGGCAAAACATATAAATATATAAATTAGTCAATATAGTTCAATAGCCTAAATACATATGTTTTACTTTTATTTATTTCAGGGGACTTTATTTGATATGTAACGTTACACATTTATTTCCCTATTTGGTTATCTTACAGACTCAGACTAAAAGCAATTAGCTAGCCTGGCATAGTGCATCAAACCATATCACTATCTGCCAAAAGGAATAAAACCTTAATACACCCATGAATAAAACACAAGCTGGGCAGATTTGTCTGATCCCATCTAATGTTAGCTAGTGCGGGTCACAGTAGCTTCGCACACGTACCAGAATCAGTCAGTACCGGGGACCCAGGTCACAACCTGTGGTCACAACCATAGACATAATAAATATCTAATGTCTAAATTATGTCTATGGTCACAACGGGCTGATGGCTAGCTGCTCGCTTGCTGCTAGAAAATGGCAGCAGCTAATTAGACCCAGCACTGGAGGTCTGATCCCAGCTGGCGCTTTTGCAGTGGAAATGACAACATCCGGTCTCTGAATATGAAAAAACAGGCCATTTTTCGTTTCTATTATTGAGTGATTTCATTTTTTGTTATATGAAATAGAAAATTAAAATTAAAGCATATTTTTAATTTCTTTCATCCCCTTTTGACCAACACCTTGTATTTTCAAATTTTGTATTTTAAAACGAAAATCAAATAACCATTCGTTTTTTGTTTTTTCATTTCTGTATATGAAATGAAAATCGAATGAACGGAAATGTACACGGACCCGCTGCGCAGAGTTTTAATCGAAATTGAGGTAAAATTGAAAATTATAAAGTGAAAAGGCTAAAATAAAAATATTTCTTTTTTCTATTTGAGAGTTTAATTTAAGTATTTCCATTTAAGCTTTTCCATTTCACATTTTGAGTTTCATATTTGATGTTTCTCTCAATCAATAAAAGATTTCAAAGATTTCAGTTTAAATTTACTCTCCAGGAACCATCACCTTATCGTGGTGGAGAGGTTTGGGTGTCCCTATGAACCTGAGGGCTGTGTTGTCTGGAACGTTGTGCTCCTGGTAGGGTCTCCCATGGCAAAATGGTCTTAGGTGAGGGGCCAGAGAAGAATGATTCAAAAACCCTATGAGTGAATGAGGAAGAGAGAGACCCTGCCCGGAGGAAGCCCGGGGCCCCCGTCTGGAGCCAGGCCCAGATGGAGGGCTCGTCAGCGAGCGTCTGGTGGCCAGGTTTGCCACAGAGCCCGGCCGGGCACAGCCCGAAAAAGCTACGTGGCACCTGTCTCTCCATCCCATGGGCCCACCACCTGTGGGAGAAACTGCTGGGGTCAGGTGCGCTGCCATACGGGTGGCGGTGATGGTCAGGGGCCTCGACGGACCAGAACCGGGCGGCACAGGCTGGCTCTGGGGACGTGGAATGTCACCTCTCTGTGGGGGTATGCAGGTTCTGGAACCGTACTCCTGGACTCTTTTCTTAGCCAGAGTTGCCCAGGGTGTGAGGCGCCGGGCGGGTTTGGGGATACTCACAAGCCCCCGGCTGAGCGCCGCTACGTTGGAGTTTACCCCGGTGGATGAGAGGGTCGCCTCCCTACGCCTGTGGGTTGTGGGGGGCTCTGACTGTTGTTTGTGCATATGCACGAAACAACAGTTCGGAGTATTCGGCCTTCCTGGAGACCTTGAATGGAGTCCTGTATGAGGCTCCAGTGGGGGACTCCATAGTTCTGCTGGGGGACTTCAACGCGCATGTGGTGGATGGAGATACATGGAGAGGCATGATTGGGAGGAACAGCCTCCCTGATCTAAACCAGAGTGATTGTTTGTTGTTGGACTTCTGTGCTAGTCATGGATTGTTTATATCAAACACCATGTTCGAACATAGGGATGCTCATAAGTGTACTTGGTACCAGAGCACCCTATGTGGAAGGTCAATGATCGATTTGTTTCATCTGATCTGAGGCCGTATGTTTTAGACACTCGGGTGAAGAGAAACTAGAAAAGAACTAGAGAACTAGAGACATACATAGGCCGTCCCTCCAGAAAAACGCAGAGCTTTTTTGTGATTGTTGCGGGCAAAAATCCTTGATTATGCGGCACGTTTTCTTAAAAAATGCGATGGAATATGCGGGATATTTATGCAATTTGATGCGATGAAATTGCAGGAACTTGCAAAAATTGCGGGAACTTGCAAAAACTGCGGTTTGATGAAAAAGAGAAAAAAAGTGATTCCCCCAACACCCTGTTCTCACTAGGCAAAATTACGTCACTTCATAACGTTCCCATGGCAACAGGGGGAAATGGATGCTCTTATGTGAAGTAAACACAACATTTTTCAACTTTCTGTTAAGATATATGTGACTTTTTGCAACGAAAATGCGGGGATTATGAAATCATGCAAGCCCCGCATATTTTGCAATTCGGCAATTTATGCGGTAAAAGTGTGGACTTTGGCTGATTATGCATTGAATTCTGCGATCGCATAATCGCGTTTTTCTGGAGGGACTGCATAGGGGAGAGACAGGTTTGGGAGCATAACTAAAATGTATCAATTTTATTTTCAATTTAATAGAGCCAAATTTGGTGGCTGGAAATGTACATCAAACCACTTATCTGCACAATTTATCAAGCGTCCTCAAAGGCTCCGCCCATTAGCTGATGCCATGGGAATGACATAGGGACAGAGCTACGGACAAAAAGTCTCTTTCTAGTTAGCATGGTTAAAAGGGGGCAGATGTGCCCCCTTTTAACCACCTTAACTTTTTCCATTGCAGATGATAGCAGACTGTTGATCTTCAGCTCTGTATGAAAAGAAGGCCATTTCCCACACTAAGGCCTGTCTCTTTCCCACAGACGACTCCAAATGCACAGAGTAGATAGCCACGCTCTGTCTCTGTGTTCAATATGAGCCATGCCAAGCTTATCATCAGCACATTCTGACAACTCTCCACAGGCCCCCCATTCATTCCCTGTTTCCATTCTCCTTCACCCCAAAAATGCATATTGTTTGCTGGGTAGACAGAAAAAATAGGTCTCAAACAAGAGAGATTTTTGTGTAACATTCAGGCGTCAACTTCAGTAAACAAAGCTTGATAATAAAAGAGCTCAGTTACAGTGCTTTTTATTTGCTCCAGTTCTGTTTGCTGAGTCACGTCAATTTAAAATTCCCTCACATGGTGCGATGTATGACACTAAATCAACAGGAGCATTGTTCTGTTCATCTCTGTCTGAAGGATGTTTGATGTTTTAAGCCACCCACCTCAGCAGCGAGACTGTAGCTTATTGTTCAGGGAGACTTAACATGAAAGACAGACAGGCTGGACAGAGCAGGAGCAGGCTAGTGAAATTTTACTGACGACAGCAGCAACACACTGTGACCTTTCTGCTCCCTGTCCTGCACTTATCGGACGCACAGGGCCAGCCCTGATAGTAGATTAGACTGTGTGTGTGTGTGTGTGTGTGTGTGTGTGTGTGTGTGTGTGCGTGCGTGCGTGCGTGCGTGCGTGCGTGCGTGCGTGCGTGCGTGCGTGCGTGCGTGCGTGCATCTGGGACACTAAAGAGCAAACACTAATGACAGTGATGTCTGTCTCTATGGCTGCAGTGATCATAGCCACTGACACTTGAGCAAACAGTCAACAAAGTAAAAAAATAAAATAAAATAAAAAAACTTTCTCAACCATTCGTTTGAAATGTGGTAATTGAAGTATTGCTACCTTATTTCTTAATTTTACTGAATAGTGTATATTGCTATGTAATATGTTTTCTAATTAGAAATTGTTGTCAATATGATAAATGTAATGTTGTTTCATTGTGTATTTGGGGACATTTCTTTGATGTTTTTAATGCTAGTACAGGTAAATCCAGGGTGTTAATACCGATAATTATGATTAAAGAAGTGAAATTGTAGTAAAATGACAGATTTTTTCACATTGTGTTTCCAATTAATTGTCAAGCGAATTTCAAAAAAAGAAGTGCGACTGCGTTTCCATTAGCTGGTTTGGAGGGAATAAACTAGGCTACAGAAGTTGGCGCTACAGGCTACACATGGCTGTAATCCACCAGTAAACAGTGTAGACGAAGTAGAGGTTACTAACCAGAAACAAAACAAATTGCCTTGGTCTTGGCTGCATCTAATCCATCTACGAAGAAAAATGGAAAGAGGAATTCAGGAATTTGGTTCAATAAAGCAAGTTCATTTGCTCTTTCATGTCCGTGAGTATTGGCCATGTTTCATGCTGTCCGGAGATAAAGACACGGTATGGGAATATCCAAGAAGACACCAACATTGAAAACAGCTGGGACATCTCAAAATGCAACATTTTGCTATGGTTTCCGAGTTGAAGGTCATGTTTCCTCTAAACCAGGGCTATTCAATTGGCGGCCCGGGGGCCAGATCCAGCCTGCGACATAATTTGTTATCTTGCTATCTATCCTGTTATCTTGGACTAAACACCAAGCCTGGCTGACGCATCTGCAGCTTTCGCATTTCCACGCTCTCCTCACAGCACCTGTAGCGTGGTTTAACTAGCAAGTTACCCAGGCTAGATAGACACCATCATGTCTCTTTCTACTTTAGAAAACAGGAAAACAAGATTATTTTCCGAGGATCTACGGCACTGCACGATCCATGACCTGTTCCACATTTCGGCCGGCAAGCTAACGTTAGTTTAGCTAACAGCTAATTCGGCTAATCGTTAGCTAACAGCTTGATTCACTCTAAAATAACGTTAACTCAAACTAAACACTGGGGACAACAGGCTACAGCTGACGTAACAGCTGTTATGTATTTTAACCGTTCTTTTCAGGTTTTATTATAAGGGTCTTTCAAAGTTATTACATGCTGTCTAAGCTAGCGGTTAGCCGAATTAGCTGTTAGCTAACTAACACTAGCTTCCTTTATTCAGTGGTGCGCGGTGGTTTGTGGGATAATAATAATAATAAATTGAACTTATATAGTGCTTTTCATAGACTCAAAGTCGCTTTACAGGGGAGCTAAATTAGAAAACAAAACAAAACAGGACAATACAAGACAAACCAAAACAAAAGAAAACAAGACAAAGCAAAACAAGATTCAGTCACAGAAGATTTTGGCAATGTTGCGGAGGTGAAAGAAGGAGGTTTTGATGACATGGCGAATGTGGGGCTCAAGGGAGAGGGTGGAATCAAAGATCATGCCAAGGTTGCAGGCCTGGGGAGATGGGGAGACAATGGTGCCGTCGATGGTGAGAGTGGGGTTATTGGTTTTGCTGAGTGTGGATTTGGAGCCAATGAGGAAGAATTCTGTTTTATCGCTGTTGAGTTTGAGGAAGTTGTGTTGCATCCAGGTTTTAATAGCTGACGGACAAGAGTTGATGTGGGAGAGGGGAGGATTGTGGGGGGATTTGGTGCTGAGGTAGATCTGGGTGTCATCGTCATAACAGTGGAAGTCCAGGTTGAAGTGGCGGAGTATCTGACCAAGGGGGAGGATGTAGATGATGAAGAGGAGGGGGCCGAGTACGGAGCCTTGGGGAACGCCTTGAGTGACTGTGGCTGTGACAGAGGTGTGGTTATGAAGAGAGATGAAGTGGGTTCTGTTAGAAAGGTAGGAGTGGAGCCAGCTGAGTGCAGTACCTTCGATACAGAGGTCTTTGAGTCTGGTGAGCAGGACGTTATGGCTCACGGTATCGAAGGCTGCACTCAGGTCGAGGAGGATGAGGATGTTGAGGGAACCGGTGTCAGCAGAGGTGAGGAGGTCGATGAGCCCCTCACCTGAAGTGAAAAAGTGGAGAAATGAGTTGCAGAGATCCGGAGTAGAGGTAGGGAGGGTGTTGGTCCAAGGCTTGATGAGGTTGTTCATTGTGGAAAAGAGGCTTCTAGGGTTTTGGCAGGGGTCGGTGAGGATGGTGGAGAGGTAGGCAGATTTGGCAGCAATGAGGGCGTCTTTGTAGGCATTGAGGTGGAGTTTATAGGCTTCATGATGGACTGTGAGTGATGATTCTTTTGTCAGGCGTTCAAGTTGGCGGCCAGTTTGTTTCAGTTTCCGGAGTGCGGGTGTGTACCAGGGTGAAGAGGTGTTAAAAGTGATATTTTTTGTTTTGAGGGGGGCCAGAGTGTTGAGCGAGGTAGACAAGGTGGAGTTGAGGTGGTTTGTGAGATCATCAGGTGAGGTGACGGTTGAGTCCAGCTGGAGAGGTGGACAGCAGGTCAGAGAGATGGTGGGGATCAACTGATTTGAGGTTACGGAAGGTGATTTCTCTGACGAGGCGAAGGCGTGGGGTTGGAGAATGGATGGTGAACCGTATTAGTTTATGATCAGACAGGGGAAAGAGGCATGGATGGAGGTCGAGCACTGGTTGGTTTGTGGAGCAGACAAGGTTGAGGATGTGTCCTTTTGCATGGGTGGGGAATGTGACATGTTGGGTGAGAGTGACGTTGTCCAGTAAAATGATGAATTCTGATGAGAGCTTGCAGGTGGGGGAGTCCATGTGGATGTTTAAGTCACCGAGTAGCAGAAGACGTGGAGAGAGAGATGAGGCCAGTGTGAGGAGTTCAGTTAAATCAGAGAGGAAGGAGGGATTTGGTTTAGGTGGCCGAGGATATGAGGATAAATGTCATGGAGGAAAGAGCATTGAAGGTGAGAAATTCAAATGATGATACTGAGGGGAGGGTGAGTTCTGTGATCTGGAAGTTCTGACTGAAAATTACAGCGAGGCCACCTCCACGGCGGGAGGGGCGGGGTTTGCAGATGTAGTTGTAGCCAGGGGGGGATGCTTGGTTGAGGGAGAATAAGTCATTGGGTTGTTGCCAGGTTTCAGTGAGCAGAAGGAAGTCCAGTGTTGTCGAGGATGAGTTCATGGAGGGCAGGGGCTTTATTGCTGAGTGATTGGGTGTTGAGGAGGGCAAAGTTAGCATGGAGGGTGGTGGGATAGGGGCAGGCTGGAAAGATCTGAGGTTGACCCGGTTAGCAGTGCGTGTGGTCGGTGGGGAGGGGGGGTATTGCGGTTGAGGGGGGACAGTGAGTGGATTTGCAAATGAGTGGACAGTAGGTGTATGTGAAGGGTGGATAGCACAGTAGTCCAGTCTGGGTTTTCTGTGCAGCCTGACGGTGTGCTCAGCGCTATATGATCCAGTGGGGGAAGCATTCTGATGACATGGAAGAGGTGCGACAGAGCGTGCAGGTGACCAGAGGGATGGAATGGATTGTCCGTGGTGGAAGTAAACAAACTTGCGGCGAGAGCTTCTGTGGATTTAACGGGGTCGACGAAGAAGCTGTTTGATGACTGGGATGCAGGATGGAATGGAGTGGTTGAAGAGTTGGACCAGTTGCAGAGTTGAATATTTGATCATGATGCCGAGTGGAGGGACTGAGAGCTCCGTGATAGCAGTTAGCCGTGAGCTAGGGGCACAGAGGTGGATGGCAGGAGGAGATTATAGATGATGATAGTCCAGTCTTGGTCACGGCTCGCATCTGGCGGAGGTTGCCTGTGAGGAGGAAGGTGGTAGGATGAGATGAAGGAGAAGTTGCAACGGACACAAACAAACAAGAACACAAGAGGCAATAGCAGGCGGAGAAGCGGCTAACAAACAGCGCCAGCATCCTCTCTGACTGTAGCCGTGACTGGAACTGGATGAGTAGTTCCTTTGCTCGATATTGAAAATATGTACACAGTCTTGTACCTTTGACTTTTGGGGGATTTTCTGTTCGTTTTTTCACTCGAAATGACACGTTGTATGCTTATGAGTCACGTCGTAGCTGGTTACCCTAAGGCATGGTCTAAAACTCTTTGTATACGGATTTTTCCAGACGTCAATGGGAGAAATGAATGGGAAATTTACTTCCGGAACCCAAGGGCTCTCGGAGTGTTGAGCTCTATAGGAAACTGGCATCACCAAATTTTTTTATTTTTCAACACTTTCCACCACTTGGATGTCTTAGGACTTTTGATATGTTATAGAGGAGAATTTTATGACTAAATCAGTTGAAAAAGTGTTCTATTGAAATGTATGTGAGGTCATGGTTGCATAATGCCTGTACTATTATTGTGAAAACCAGTAAGAGATAATATATAATTTAATTTTCTGTTCCAGTTTCATATTGCATTACTGTCAGGGTGGAAGACTGGAAAGGAGGCTTTTAAAGTGCACACTTTGTGTATTTATTAACAAAACAACACCAAAACATACTCAAACCGAAATACAAAAAATACGTTTTTCACTTTCACTTTAGGGCAAAAGACCCTCAAACAAACAAAAACAGCAACCTCTCTGCGGTCCGTGTAACACTTATCAGTTACATTTTCTAAGCACAAACTGACATTTGGAAAAACAGAAAAATGGGTTCAAATATCCAATTTTGAATTTTTTCTGCTTTGACAAATTAAAAAATTGGATCTTTAACCTGTTTTTCCAATTTTCTGTTTTTATTCAGAGGATCAGAAATTTAGAAAATAACAAAAATTGCGTCTGGGCTCCAATTATTCAATACTGCAATGATATTCTCTCCCTCGTTCCGCCCCGGTTAAAGATCCAATTTTTTCATTTGACGAGGCGGAAAAAAATTAAAAATTGGATATTTGCACCCATTTTTCTGTTTTTACAAATGTCCATTTGTGCTTAGAAAATTTAACTGATAAGCGTTACACGGACCTCTCTGCAAGCTGCCCATTCCTTTTATCTCACTTCCCTTCTCCTCAAACCCTTTTAATCCAGCCTCGGCCAATTGGCACCTACGGCCTGTACCGGTGGTTAGAGGGTGAGCCAAACTGAAGAAAAACAAGACATTTGAATATAGAAAATACCATACCATGTAGATAAATGTGATTGCTGACATTCCTAGTTATATACATATATTATATACACACATGTGCTTCACAACTACAAGCATCAACATAATATCAAAATGTCAATTGCTGCAAAAACGGTTTTATCTATTGCTCTACACTTTAGGATTGCCCAGCCCCTCCGTACAGAAAGGACCTAATGAGGCAAAACTGCATGCACTCTCCTCAGTTAAGATAGTGAGCAGCTGATCTACCCCCCACATCACAAGCAGAACCATAGTAAAATACTATGAACACATAAAACCTACTGAACAGACCTATGTCAAATAATAAAGTAACAAATAAACTAAAACAATAACCTACAACATTACACTGAAATTAAGGATTAAGCAGACACAAAACAGTATTCATTTTGGGAACAGGGCCTTGTGAAAAGGGAGAAAGGAAGCCTTTTCACAATTACATTGATTATTAAGGTATATGTGAAACATGTCTCTACATGGATTCTTCTAACCCAGCTCCATGTCCTGAAATGTTATGTTAGTGCAGTGTAGCAGTGAAGATAATTGGTATATAACTCACATAGTGCTGCATGCTACATACCCTAAATCATCCACTTTGAAGCCTATTATATGATACAGAGTACACTGCAGATGTTTCTGCTCTTCAAGTTATCATGGCTCTATGGATGTGTCTGTCTACTGGTTATCCAAACCAGGGGTTTAATCATTACAGAGAGCCCAGACATGTTCCCATGCTGCGACTAATTTAACTGTCATTTTTCATCCCTGAGCGGCTGGAACGAACTTTACAGCCACAGCTCCTTCACTTAATCATGTTTTATTGCTTCTCTGACTCTCGCTGCCAACAGGAGATGGCAGAACATGGCAGGCCAGGGACTTGAACTAATAATTATAAACCAGCCTGCTCTGTCCGTTAACCAGACAGCCAATTCCTCAGATCATACGCAAAGCATTGTCCCTTTTAAATAAAGATTATAGCTTGAACAGTGGCAAAAACCCTACGAGTGAATGAGGAAGAGAGAGTGACCCTGCCCGGAGGAAGCCCGGGGCCCCCGTCTGGAGCCAGGCCTGGATGGAGGGCTCGTCAGCGAGCGTCTGGTGGCTGGGTTTGCCACGGAGCCCGGCCGGGCACAGCCCGAAAAAGCTACGAGGCACCTCTCTCTCCATCCCATGGGCCCACCACCTGTGGGAGGAACCGCTGGGGTCGGATGTGCTGCCACATGAGTGGCAGTGAAGGTCAGGGGCCTCAACGGACCAGAACCGGGCAGCAGAGGCTGGCTCTGGGGATGTGGAATGTCACCTCTCTGGGGGGGAAGGAGCCGGACCTGTGCGGGAGGTGGAGCGCTACCAGTTGGATCTGGTGGGGCTTACCTCTACACACAGTCTCGGTTCTGGAACCATACTCCTGGATAGGGGTTGGACCATTTACTTCTCCGGAGTTGCCCAGGGTGTGAGGTGCCGGGCGGGTGTGGGGATACTCACAAGCACGCGGATGAGCACCGCTACGTTGGAGTTTACCCCAGTAGACAAGAGGGTCGCCTCTCTACGCCTGCAAGTTGTGGGGGGGGGAAAACTCTGACTGTTGTTTGTGCATATGCACCAAACAAGAGTTCGGAGTATTCGGCCTTCTTGGAGTCCTTGAATGGAATCCTGTATGGGGTTCCAGTGGGGGACTAGGGAGGTGTTCTAGGCACGGCCAGCTGGGAGGAGGCCTCGGGGAAGACCCAGGACTAGGTGGAGGGATTATTACTACTACTGGTTATACCAGACCAAGTAAATTCTTCATAAATTCACCTTTTCATTTGCAAGGAGAATGTTTTTCTTTTTTCAAAGGCTACACAGTTTCACTTTAAACATAAGTACAGACACAATGCCAAATTGCCATATTTCACACAGAAAAGTTCATAAAACAGTGGCACAAGTTCTATGAAAGTCACAAGTGAACATGGTATACCTGTGTAACTTTTAAACCTTACTGTGCCAATATCAATAGTCAAGGCCTCCAAACCACTTCCAGGAGGCACATTGTAAATTCACAACATTTCTGAAGAATTAGTTTATTAAGAAGACAGACCTTCATAATATTTATGTGAGGCAAGACCAAGGTCAGTGGAGCCAAGGAGACCTGTCACCGAGCTTGCGTTACTGGTGCCAATACCTCTGCCATGTTGGGTGGAGACTGTCATAACTTTCTGAGAACAACCAGCATTTCTAACTCTACATGTAAGACTTAAACACAGAGAACTGTGACTCCCAAGCTGATGCAATATGTCCTGGAAGGTCTCCTTGTTGCAGTGACCCGGTGAATTTCCCCACATTCAATTAACTTATGCTGCCATTTCTATTAAATGTGAGTGATTGTAGAGATGTTTAAAGGTCCAATATGTAATACTGACAGCTAGTGTTTAAAATAGTTACTGCAGTACAAATTCAAAATACTGGAGAGAGTCGTCTCCCCCGCCCCCTCCTCTCCAGACTCGAAGTTCACGTTGGTTGCCAGGCTGAGACCGGAGCATTCAACAATGTTGCTAGACGCTTGTCTCACATAACCAGACATTACTCCACAGCACAGCGGAGTAGCTAACGTTAGATGCTGGCTATATTGACAGTCATAAAAGCCTGTGCTCACACGGAGCTCTGTACCCAACTGACACACACACTTTTTCGGCTTAGAATTAGCTACAGTAGGAACCGCTAAAAATACAACAATATTCGCCGTCCTCTTCACACGCCAAACAGACACACTTCCTTGGCTTAGAATTATGATAGGAACCGCTAAAAACACCACTGCCTTGTACTCCTTTTCCACCCGACTGAAATACACACTTTACTAGCCTTAGAATTACACAATCGCTAAACACACTGCAAACTCAAGTTCCTCTCTTTCCGACTTAGCTACAGCCCCCCCTCTTGGCTTCAAATAACTCACCGTTGTCGGCTACGGCCGCTGAACAGGCTAAACGGTGTAAACAGCCGCGGCCCGCCTGCTTGGTCCTCCGGTAGCGTTAGCAATTAGAAGGGTTAGCATGGTGGCGTTAGCCAGGACCAGTCGGAATCACTTTACTGGCTGTCTCAGTTGTTTTTGCGAGTAACCAACGCGGCTACTCTAGCTATACAATTCAATGGAAGTAGCTACACGAATGTTGAAATGACACAAAGTGCTCGTCCCTAGTAGCTGTGATAAATTAGCCTGAAGCTAATGCTTACCTGTACAGAAGGAAATTAGCCAACTCAGCGTCCTTTTGGGCTGTGAGCTGTCTCCATCTTTCAAATACATCTCCAATATTAACCCGGGGTTTGTTACGTCTCTGGTCAAGCAACTGTTAGAAACATGCTGTTTTTTAATGTCGGGTATAATCTATCTCTGTTGATCCCATTCATTTGTTTGGTGCATTCACGTACTAACGTTACTGCTGCAGCGCGCTGGTTTACGTGTTTACAGTTATATCTGGCAACCCGGCCTGGCTGTCAAACTGGGCAGTTGATAACAACACACAAACCAAAACATAAACATAAATTCCGTCACGGATTGTAAATTTCAAAAACAAAAAATACTGACTTTAGCATTTTTGTCAGAAAAGATAGTATTTCAGCTTAACATGTTTCCTTAATATCTGATGAGGCATTGGTGTCATTTTTGGATTTATTACAGTAAAAATATTACATATTGGACCTTTAAACAGACTGGAACACGGCTCTCCAACTCTTGGCTATGACCCAACTCAGAGAGGGCACAGCTGAAGTGTTGCCTGCTCCAACTCAAATCCATAAACTGTGAGTCTTGAGCGCCACACATTCAGACTGAAGAGCCTTTTTTATGATCTGTTTATGTTAGTCTAAGCAGCAGCCATGTTCCAGCCCCCCTTCAGTTTGGTCTTCTGCATCCCGTCCCATTGGACAGATCAGGAAACTCTGGAGCCAGCAGCGTGGGAACATAGAAACCAGCCAGGTGTGCTAACTAAATTGTCTGCCTGACTTTACACACAAGCACACACACATGGGTGCACCCATGCTCATGCTCATGCAGACACAAATACTTACACTACTGCTCTTCCGCACCCCATCCCCCTGCGCTTTCCTCACCAGCAGAAATCACTTTCTTGCGACATAAAAAAGCAGTCGCTAAAATGAACACCACATCCACCTTGGACTGAGGTAGCATGCAAGGTGTTTTATTCAGACTTCACTCCAGCTTTTACCATGTCTCTCGCACTTGACTCTGGGGCACGCTCAGTAAACCAACAGCATAACAGTTTCTTTGTACATGCCGCATGTATTTCTGGCCTTTTGGTGCTGTGATTACACAATGTGTCTTTTATTTTCATGCACATTATGCATGGTGGAAAATGCTTTCATCTGAGGGCTCGGTTTTACCCTCTCGGCCATGGGGACGCACAGAGTGGGGACGAGGGTCTGCGCCTGACACAAGTCACACTCAATCTGGGCAGAGGGAGAGCAGCAGTGGCTGCAGGCGCATACCTGTCCCAGCCCTGCCTGAGCTTTCCATTTTTTTACTTTACATTTGCCCTCTTATTTAATTACATGTTACATGGTTAAAGGAGCATTTGCTTACACATACATGCATCATGCATACACATAGAACTTTCAAAGTTTGATAGATTACATCAGCTTAACACTATTTTATCACTCAGATTCAATAGCGCTTGCATCTGCTTGATTAATACAATTTGATGGTCTGCCACACAACACTCTTCCAGCATGCCCTTATAGCTCAAAATGGCATTAATTATGTGGTAGCTGTGCAGGCCCAGACCTAATTCAAAAAGCTCAAGCATTGCACCTGTAATTATGACATCTATACTACCACAGCCAGAGTCGGCCCGTGGCATAGGCCGTATAGCCTAATGCAATGGGCACCTCCGTCCATAGGCAAAGCCCACACAACAACATAACTACATAGTCTATATTAGGGCCCTATTTTCTGGGTTGCCCGTAGGGGTGTCACGATGCCAAAAATTCAGTAGTCAATGCCAATTTCGATACCACGGTAAAAAAAGATTCCATGTACATTAACTTGACATGAACTTCTTAATTAAAATATTTGAAAAATATCAAAATGTCATAACAAAACATGTGCAATAGAGCATAGAACAACATAATAAAGTGCAATTAATGGTCATAGTGCAACAACTAGTGTCCCCAGACACATGTCAGACTTCCAGGCATCTTTTCAAAAGGTAGGCTACTGTGCAAAAACAACAACAGTGCAAAACAAAACAGTGTTTCTAACAGTTGCGTGACCAGAGACGCAATAAACCACGGGTAAATATTGAAGATGTATTTGAAAGATGGAGACATTTTATGTAATTTCAACATTCGTGTACTCACATTGAATTATATAGCTAGAGTACCCGAGCTGGTTAATTGCAAAAACAATTGAGACACAGCCAGTAAAGTGATCCCGGTCCTGGCTAACCGTGGCTAATGCCGCCATGCTAACCCTACTAACTACGTTACCGAAGGAGCAGGCAAGCAGCCACGGCTGTTTACAACGTGTAGCCTGTTCAGCGGCCGTAACAGACAACGGTGAGTTATTTGAAGCCAGGAGAGGCGGGGCTGTAAATTAGGAAGAGAGGACCGTGAGTTTGCAGTGAACATGCTGTTTTTTATAGAATCTATCTCCGTTGACTCTCGTTCATAGTTTTTCCAAATTCTCTGATATGTCCGTGGACCGGAAGTAGAAGGGAGTGACTTTGGCTTGTTCGTGAACTCCTACTTCTGAATGTATTCGACTGGAACACTCTGAAGGGTATACTGCCCCCATCAGTTCCGGAAGAGGTGCAGCACCAGCGCTGCTAACACTGGCATCAGTGCTAACGGTGCTTACGGTGCTTCAAAAAATGGGCATCGTCGGTGTTTTGTAATTTTAGAACCGGAAGGTGCCGGTAGTATCGGTTCTCGTGACATCCCTAGTTGCCCGCAGGTGCCCCTCATCCCTGCCTGGCAATCTGTATTAACTGATAAGGTAACAGAGTTAGTTCACAGAGGACAGTCCTTGTGGGAATTCAGTACAGCTACATTGTGCATATTGCGCTTAGGCCCTGCCTTCAGCTACCTATTCCTTTTTTATTTTTGCTAAACTTTTCCACCTCAATTTCCAGTTAAATCCTTAAACAGTAAAGGAGCTTGAATTAAGCGGCCGCAGTGGAAATCTGGTTCCTATTTTGGAACGTAAAAGATTGAAAAAGAAAAAGAACAGAGAGAGAAATAGAGTGGGCTGCTGCCAGCCATCACCAAGATGCTAACCATTTCCATGTGTCCGTGTGTCTTTGCTAAATCCCCCACCTCTTTTTTCCCCGGCTGCATCCCACTGCTTCTTCCCCTCGCTAAACAGACTATAAAGAGCATTCATGGTAGTAGGAGGGACTTAACAAGGTGCAAGCACTTCAAGCAGCCAACCACAGTCTTCCTTCCCAGGCTCGGCTGCAGTTTGTCTCCCCTGATTGGCTGCAGTGGGCGCACAGATGTTTCTTTTTTAATGATTTTTGTAACCATTAAGTTAATAGTTGTTTATGGCAGTGAAATGCAGGAATGTGAAGGGAGGTGGAGGAAGGGGAGCAGGCTGAAGGATCGGGAGGGGGGGGGGGCACATGAATGCATGAATATCCTATGTGGACCATCAAAGTCCTGAATACATACACCCAGAAAAAAGGGCAGTTACATACTGTAGAGTAGGGATGTATGTCTTTCCTTCTCAGACAATTTGGATATACAGGTGCATCTCAATAAATTAGAATATTGTGAAAAAGTTAAGTAATTTCAATAATTCAATTTTAAAAGTGAAACTCATTACACTATTCATTACACCCAAAGTGAAATATTTCAGCGTTTTTTTTTTTATTATTAATACAGCTTACAGCTCATGAAAACCCAAAATTCAGTATCTCAGAAAATTAGAACATTGCGAAAAATATTGTAGACTCAAGGGGCCAGATGTACTAACGCTTTTGCGCCCACTTCAGGCGTATTTGTGTCGCAACGTGCGCGTAAAATCATGGCGAGGTATGTACAAACAGGCCGCAATGATGTAAAAGCGCAAACTGCATGTCGTGGGAGCTGAAAAGGGCAAATTGCGTTTTTCGTGTCATGCATATTTATTCATGGGAGGGTCGCGGGGAAAGTGGGAGTTTACCGTAAAAAGATGGGAGGGGAAGCGTAAAGAGCGCTTAATTACGTATTCCGCGGTATGTACAAACACCGGCAGTGATAGCGCGCCTCTATTTTGCGGTGAAAATTCTCCGCCTCTTAAAAGCAGGTGTAAACCTGGAAGCGGGTTTCCTCACATATGCCTCCTGGTGAAATGACAGCAGTAATCCGAGCAAGACGAAGACATAGGCCAAGGAGACGAGCTGAAAGGAGTTTTGCCACAAGGATCACAGATTAAGCAGCCATGCAAGATTACAGTTACTGGAAGAAATCAAAGATGACATCGAATCTCCGACTCAGAGTTCACATTCCAGCAGTTGTTAAACTCCCCGCTACATTACAAATATTGGCATCAGGATAATTTCAAACAGTCATAGCATCAGCAGTGGGAATATCGCAGTCTGCACTCAGCCGTATCATAGCACAAGTACTTACAGTTTACGCTATAGTGGGCGGAGAAAGGCGCTAATTACGGATGACCTGCAGGTTTTTGTAAATATGGCGTCAACTACGGTATCATTGCGTTCGCTATCTGCGGGTGAGCCATGGCGCTGATAACGCTACGTTCGCAAATGTACGTACATCTGGCCCAAGGTGTCACACTTTAATCAGCTAATTAATTTAAAGGAACACACCGACTTATTGGGACATTAGCTTATTCACCGTAACCCCGAGAGTTAGACAAGTTCGATCCATACCCTTGTCATCTCTGTGCGTGTCGTAACTCTGTCTGACGGCTCCGCCGTTAGCTTAGCCTATCACAGATCCTGTAGGTAACCAACTAGCCTACTGCTCCGAATAAGTGACAAAATAACGGCAACATGTTCCTATTTACATGTTGTGATTTGTATAGTCACAGCGTGTACAATTAACAATGTCACATGAGACACAGTCATCTTTTAACCATATATAAACTGGGAACTATATTCTCAGAAAGGGAAGCAGTGCTACTTGGGCGGAGTAATATGCTTGCAGCTCTGCTGAGCGCTACTTGGGCGGAGTGATATGCTTGCAACTCTGCTCAGAGCTGCAGCATATCACTCCGCCCAAGTAGCACTGCTTCCCTTTCTGAGAATATAGTTCCCAGTTTATATACGGTTAGAAGATGGCTGTGTCTCAGGCTGTGTTCCTGAGCCTTAAAATTGCCTTAAAATTGTCTCTCAGTCTGGTTCAATAGGCTTCACAATCATGGTGAAGACTGCTGACTTGACAGACCGTCATTGACACCCTCCACAAGGAGGGTAAACCTCAAAAGGTCATTGCTAAAGAAGCTGGCTGTTCACAGAGTACTGTATCCAAGCATATTCATAGAAAGTTGAGTGGAAGGAAAAAGTGTGGTAGGAAAAGGTGCACAAGCAACATGGATAACTGCAGCCTTGAGAGGATTGTCAAGCAAAGGCCATTAAAAAATTTGGGGGAGCTTCACAAGGAGTGGACTGAGGCAGGAGTCAGTGCATCGACAGAGACACCATGCGCAGACGTATCCAGGACATCTACAACTGTCACATTCCTTATGTCAAGCTACTCCTGAATCAGAGACGTCAGAAGCGTCTAACGTAGTTTTGACCAATAATTGTATCAGGCTGCGAGAAATCCAAGCCAATATCATCAATGATGACCATATTTTCAATAACATCCAACGAGTTTCTCTGTCAACATTAGGTCGAATCCTCAAGAAAAATCAAACTGTATCGGGTACCATCCATCCATCCATCCATCGTCGTCCGCTTATCCGTGGTCGGGTCGCGGGGGGAGCAGCTCCAGCAGGGGACCCCAAACTTCCCTTTCCCGAGCCACATTAACCAGCTCTGACTGGGGGATCCCGAGGCGTTCCCAGGCCAGGTTGGAGAAGTAATCCCTCCACCTAGTCCTGGGTCTTCCTCGAGGTCTCCTCCCAGCTGGACGTGCCTGGAACACCTCCCTAGGGAGGCACCCAGGGGGCATCCTTACCAGATGCCCGAACCACCTCAACTGGTTGCTTTCGACGTGAAGGAGTAGCGGCTCTACTCCGAGCTCCTCACGGATGACTGAGCTTCTCACCCTATCTCTAAGGGAGACGCCAGCCACCCTCCTGAGGAAACCCATTTCGGCTGCTTGTACCCTGGATCTCGTTCTTTCGATCATGACCCAGCCTTCATGACCATAGGTGAGGGTAGGAACGAAAACTGACCGGTAGATCGAGAGCTTTGCCTTCTGGCTCAGCTCTCTTTTCGTCACAACGGTGCGATAAACTGAATGTAATAAATCCATAAAACATCCATAAATACTACGAACAGGATTGGTGACAAAGCGCAGCCCTGGCAGAGGCCAACCCTCACCTGAAACGTGTCCGACTTACTGCCGAGAACCCGGACACAGCTCTCACTTTGGTCATACAGAGATTGGATGGCCCTGAGAAGGGACCCCCTCACCCCATACTCCCGCAGCACCTCCCACAAAGTCTCTCGGGGGACCCGGTCATATGCCTTCTCCAGATCCACAAAACACATGTAGACTGGATGGGCATACTCCCAGGCTCCCTCCAGGATCCTTGCTAGAGTAAAGAGCTGATCCGTTGTTCCACGACCAGGACGGAATCCGCATTGTTCCTCTTCAACCTGAGGTTCGACTATCGGCCGAACCCTCCTTTCCAGCACCGTGGAGTAGACTTTACCAGGGAGGCTGAGAAGTGTGATACCCCTGTAATTGGTACACAGCCTCTGGTCCCCCTTTTTGAACAGGGGAACCACCACCCCGGTCTGCCACTCCTTTGGCACTGTCCCAGACTTCCACGCAATGTTGAGTAGGCGTGTCAACCAAGACAGCCCCTCCACACCCAGAGCTTTCAGCATTTCTGGACGGATCTCATCAATCCCTGGGGCTTTGCCACTGTGGAGTTGTTTGACTACCTCAGTGACCTCCACCAGGGAAATGGACGACAATCCCCCGTCATCCTCCAGCTCTGCCTCTAACAAAGAGGGCGCATCAGCTGGATTTAGGAGTTCCTCAAAGTGCTCCTTCCACCGCCCTATTACCTCCTCAGTTGAGGTCAACAACGTCCCATCCTTACTGTACACAGCTTGGATGGTTCCCCGCTTCCCCCTTCTGAGGTGGCGGACAGTTTTCCAGAAGCGCCTTGGTGCCGACCGAAAGTCCTTCTGTATGTCTTCTCCGAACTTCTTCCACACCCGCTGCTTTGCCTCTTTCACGGCAGAGGCTGCCGTCCTTCGGGCCCTTCGGTACCTTGCAACTGCCTCCAGAGTCCTCTGGGATAACATATCCCGGAAAGACTCCTTCAGTCGGACGGCTTCCCTGACCACCAGTGTCCACCACGGTGTTCGAGGGTTACCGCCCCTTGAGGCACCTAAGACCCTAAGACCACAGCTCCCTGCCGCAGCTTCAGCAATGGAAACTTTGAACATTGTCCACTCAGGTTCAATGCCCCCAGCCTCCACAGGGATGCACGAAAAGCTCCGCCGGAGGTGTGAGTTGAAGGTCAGGACAGGAGCTTCTTCCAGACATTCCCAATTTACCCGCACCGCCGGTTTGGGCTTACCAGGTCTGTCCAGAGTCTTCCCCCACCCCCTGACCCAACTCACCACCAGATGGTGATCAGTTGACAGCTCCGCCCCTCTTCACCCGAGTGTCCAATACATACGGCCTCAGATCAGATGAAATGATTATAAAATCGATCATTGACCTTCGGCCTAAGGTGCTCTGGTACCAAGTACACTTATGAGCATCCCTATGTTCGAACATGGTGTTTGTTATAGACAATCCATGACTAGCACAGAAGTCCAATAACAGACAACCACTCTGGTTTAGATAA
The DNA here is from genome assembly GCA_023631565.1 of Gymnocephalus cernua. Lineage (NCBI taxonomy): Eukaryota > Metazoa > Chordata > Actinopteri > Perciformes > Percidae > Gymnocephalus > Gymnocephalus cernua. Next base: position 12,236,226 of record CM042446.1, on the reverse strand, counting down.
GGGAGGCCGTTCCTCCCAATCACGCCTCTCCATGTGTCTCCGTCATTGCCCACATGTGCGTTGAAGTCCCCCAGCAGAACTATGGAGTCCCCCTCCGGAGCCCCATACAGGACTCCATTCAAGGTCTCCAAGAAGGCTGAATACTCTGAACTCTTGTTTGGTGCATATGCACAAACAACAGTCAGAGTTTTTCCCCCAACAACCCGCAGGCGTAGGGAGGCGACCCTCTCGTCCACCGGGGTAAACTCCAACGTTACGGCGCTCAGCCGGTGACTTGTGAGTATCCCCAGACCCGCCTGGCGCCTCACACCCTGGGCATCTCCGGAGAAAAAAAGAGTCCAACCCCTCTCCAAGAGTACGGTTCCAGAACCGAGACTGTGCGTAGAGGTAAGCCCCACCAGATCCAACTGGTAGCGCTCCACCTCACGCACAAGTTCCGGCTCCTTCCCCCACAGCGAGGTGACATTCCACGTCCCCAGAGCCAGCCTCTGAGGCCCCTGACCTTCACCGCCACCCGTGTGGCAGCGCACCCGACCCCAGCGGTTCCTCCCACAGGTGGTGGGCCCATGGGCTGGAGAGATAGGTGCCACGTAGCTTTTTCGGGCTGTGCCCGGCCGGGCTCCGTGGCAAACCCGGCCACCACACGCTCGCTGACAAGCCCTCCCTCTTGGCCTGGCTCCAGACGGGGGCCCCGGGCTTCCTCTCTTTATCCCTTCCTCGTTCTTCCATAGGGTTTTTTGAACCATTCTTTGTCTGGCCCCTCACCTGAGACCACTTTGCCATGGGAGACCCTACCAGGAGCACAAAGCTCCAGACAACACAGCCCTCAGGTTCATAGGGACACCCAAACCTCTCCACCACAATAAGGTGATGGTTCCCGGTTATCGGGTACCATTCAGAGAAATTCAGAGAGTGTGAAACATCTGCGCAATCAGTATGTGGAGGTATGTATTGTTCATCTTACTATGGTGTGGTTTTGTGCACTGCTCATAATGTTCTGGCACAAAAAAATACTGTGCAATAGATATTGAATAGCATCCTATTGTCTTTTACTGTGTTTCAGAGAGTCTTGCAGACATGGGGGACTCGAGTCACATGACTTGACTCGAGTTAGACTCGAGTCGCAAATTTTAGGACTTGAGACTTGCTTGATAAACATTCATAAAAGACTCGACTTGACTTTGACTTGACATTCATGACTTGAGACTTGACTTAGACTTGAGTCAAATGACTTGAAATGACTTGATTTTCTGTTTAATAAATATATATTTTTCCTCTCTGATATTGAGGAGGAGTTAACGTTACGATTTTAGTGCTGTTGCATGCGCGGGAGCCCGTTGTTATGGTGACGCGCCACACGGCGGCAGACCTGCAGTAAACGAGACTGGCTACGGCTGTTACTTAACGTCATGGATTCCTCTGCACCGAAAATAATAAAGTTTGGCTATAAGGATTACACATCTGACCAGGGCAAAGAAGAAACGGGCGGCAGTTTGCAAGGTCTGCGCAGTACAAAAAAATCCGACGTCAACCACCACCGCGGCGAATTTCATCAGACACTTCAAATCGGGAGAGATTCAGGTTCCAGTCCCCATATTCCGCGGAACCACTATTTGGATGCTTGTGATGAACAGAACTCCCTTCAGTTTTGGGCCATGAATAAGCACACCCTCCCCCCTTTGTTCAAGGTGGCGGTAAGAGCGAATACAACTAGGCACACTGTATACATACACACAACAAACTGCTCTCTCTCTCTCTCTCTCACACACACACACACACACATGCAGACACACACGCAGTTGTGCAGATGAAGTATGTGAATGAAGCTAGGCACACATACACACACACACACACACACACTGCACTCACACACACACACCACATGCACACATTCACTCACCAATATTAATAACTTTTCATTCACTCTCTCTCTCAAACACGCACACATTCACTCACAAATACACTGACAAATAGCCTACTATTCAATCTCTCCAAATTATGCAAAGGTGGTGGGATTCAGCTAATCTTAAAGAATGATTTTTTCAAGAGAAGGAAAGGTTAAATGTGTTTCTGTCCCATAAAAGTGAGGCATGTTTGAAGAATATTATTTGACTTAGAAACCATTATACTTGAATTGTTTGAATGAATTTCATGATTTGATGTCATGTTTGAGGCATATTGATATTTTTGTTGGCCTAATATCAGTTTTAGGCTGTGCTTTTTTAAATCTTTATACATTTAAACTGTTCAGATATGTGGCTTGGACGCAATGCCTTTTGAATATTGAGTAGGAAAAAATGCAAATAAAACTCCAGCAGTTATAACCACTGTCTTTAGCTTGTTTAAAAATGGAAACTTTTGTATGACTTGACTTGACTTGCTTGACCAAAGCTATGACTTGACTTGACTTGCTTGATTGTCACACAAAATGACTTGGACTTGCTTGAGACTTGAAGGTTAAGACTTGAGACTTGCTTGTGACTTGCCCATGTGTGACTTACTCCCATCTCTGGAGTCTTGCAAATGGATGTGCAGAAATTCAACATGAATTTATATATGTGGATGTGGCTGGATTTAACCTTGCGAAAACAAGAAGAGGGAGAAATGTAATTGGACACAGGGCAATCACCAATGTGCCAGGGCAGCGAGGGTGTAACATCACCCTTTGCGCTGCTATTACACAAAATGGGGTCCTCCACCACCATGCAAATCTGGGACCCTATAATGCAAATCTAATACTTGCATTTCTTGACAGATTGCACGAGATTGTCATAGCATTAAACCAAGTGGACCAGATGCGGTACATTGTCGTTTGGGACAATGTCTCATTCCATCGGGCTGCTCTGGTCCAGAATTGGTTCCATGAGCACCCTGAATTTGAAGTCTTATACCTTCCCCGATACTCCTTCTTCCTGAATCCATTAGAAGAGTTTTTTTCAGCATGGCGGTGGAAGGTATACGACCTGCGGCCCTATGACCGTTTGCCCCTCATTTAGGACATGGAGCAGGCCATCATATTGAAGCAGCTTCTGTGCAGGGGTGGAATCGTCACACGAGGCAATTCTTCCAACGGTGCCTTGCCAATGAAGACATAGCCTGTGATGTGAATGAAATCTTATGGCCTGATCCAGCCAGATCTACAGATGTAGTCAGATGTAGTTAAACTTTTATTTGTTTCATTGATTTCATTGTTGGTTGATTACTGTAACTGATTATGGTAAGACATACTGTAAGTATTGAAATAAATACTCAAAATATTCAGTCTGCAGCATCAGTGTTGTGCAGTGCTTGGTACATTCTCCCTATATCTGAAACTAATCATGAAGAATGTTGTGGGTTTGTCACTATATTTTTGTAATCTAAATTATCCCTTAATAATGTCTGGTCAAAAATCTAGCACATGCTATTTCCTCAAATTAGTTTTTTTTACAAATGTGTTTTTTATTTATCACAGCAGTGTGAAACTGGCTGCAATAGTGTCTGATCATTGAGGACTGTGTTGGTTAAATGAAAACTAATAGCATTTTCACAAATATGTGTATATGTTTTGACTGAAGTGTGTATGTTTTGACTGAAGTGTGTCATTTTGCAAACAATCTAGGAATTATGCAAATTGCTGCTTCAAGACACTAGTACTTGCATACAGGGCCACGAATGGATCAGCCCCAGCTTACATCAAGGACATGATCTAACCCTATACCCCAACCCGCCCACTCCGGTCTGCATCAGCCAACCTGCTACTGCAACTGCAACTAATCACTCAACGAAATCCTGACTGTTTGTTGTCCTGGCTCTTAAATGTTGGATTGAGCTCCCATATCTCATATTTTTTTCATACTTTTTTTGTTGGTCAAGTTTTAGTTGACTAAAAGTCTCATCATTTTAGTCTAGTTTTAGTCAAAAGAAAACTCAATATATCTTAGTCAAGTTTTATTCAAAACATTTTAGTCTTTTTTTAAATAACAAATTATTTCTGAAATTATTTCTGATAACCATTTCAGTCAGAGCTCAGAGATAGATGGAGGTTGGAAGTATTTTCTGAAAAAGACAGAGGCTGGCAGCAACAGCACAAACTCATTCGGAAACTTTTTAAGGCGTAACAGCTGAATATTCTATCTCATGATGAAAAAGTAGAGACGATTGTAGACGTAAATGAAGAGAGATTTTATCTTAGTTTTTATTTCATGCAAAACATTTTAGTTTCGTCTTTTTTCGTCAACAATGTGTGTAATGTTTTGAAAAACCGGTCCCTGTTTTCAAAATAGTGCTTAAGCCATCGGGGAAAAAAAGTGATTTACAGTACAGTAGTGTTAGGTTAGCAACATCAGTGTGTAACTGGTTCAAACAGAATTAAGTCATATGAAATGTGTGTGTTTCATATGGTAACAAAATATGTTTTTTTATAAATTAATGTTTAGTTTTTGCAAGTCTGAGTTCTGCTAATTGGGTGTGTGGTTGTGCTAATTGGGTGTAGTGTTTTGAAAAAACGGTCCCTGTCCCTTAAAATAGTGCTTAAGCAATAGAAAAAACCTTAAAACTAAAATATTTAATCACGATTAATTGCATAATGGTCTATAGTTAATACACAGACATTTTCCACATCCTTACTAATTGGTCTATTAGCACAATTAACACACTCAAGAAGGGCTTTGCCCAAAACGCCTGGTTCTGCATAATTCACGGTGTGCAGACTTTTCAGTTAGTCATGGGTGTTTTTGTAGCCACAATTGTTTTTGTAAAAGTACCTTTTATGTTCTTTAAGAAGCGAATGCTCACAATACTGCAACATTACCAATGGGACAGGTATGAAAATCACGCCCCACTACCCTACCCTAACACACACGCATGCGCACACACACACACACACACACACACACCAACAAACAATACTGTAACTTTACACTGAGAGACTTATTTATTCACTTATACATTGTCCACTCATATATACTTATGTATTCAATTCAATTTTATTTATAGTGTCAAATCATAACAGAAGTTATCTCAGGACACTTTACAGATAGGTCTAGACCACTCTCTAATTTACAGCGACCCAACAATTCCTCCCAAGAGCAAGCATATGGCTCAACAGTAGTGAGGAAAAACTTCTTTAAACAGGCAGAAACCTCGGACAGAACGAGGCTCTTGGTCACTGTTGCACGTGCACACACACACACACACACACACACACACACACACACACACACACACACACACACACACACACACACACACACACACACACGCACACACACACACACACACACACACAAACAGAGGCCTATTGGTTCATTTAATGCCTACCAGTGAGCGCTCCCTCCTACTTCTATTAATGGAAAACATCCCTGTTAACCAGGAAGCCAGCATTTGTATTTCCACCAAATGATCTTTAGCGGTGGCGGCAGTTACATCAATGGTTAAAATGTGGCTTTAATTGGACTCCAGCTTTGGTTTTATTTGCTATTTGGTGGCTTTGGTTTGGTGACAAAGAGGTGTGGAGAACTCATGTTGACAGTTTCAAGGAACACATGGACATGTGCCATATGGACATATATATGGAGATATGCTTTTCCGTATTTTCTGTCATATCTACAATGTTATAATGTCGGATTTTCATGTTAAAATTGGCCCAAAAAATAATGAGGTAAACGTATTTTAGAGAAATCCCCGTGAGCTAAAACGTTCAGATTTCCAACTCTTCTGAATGTTTCGGTTTCAACAGTTATTTCTACTCTCGTCTAAGTGTTACGCAGCTCCAAGCACACACACACCACTATGATTGGTCACCTGCTCCAGGCAGGAACTACTGGAGTGGTTGTTTCTTTAAGCTACTGCAGTGTTAACATTGTCGCATGTGGCTACATGCTAACGGCAGTATAATATTTCATCTTGGCTGCCAATGTTGTTAAATGTACTTCCTGAACTGGAGTGCATTACTTCAATATCAGATAAAAGGACCCTGAACAAACTGCTCAACATTTTGGAAGTGATGTCACCCACTCCACAGCAATATCACAAAGCAGAAGAGCATGATCGGCTCAATACTACACACACTGCCATGCAAAATTGACAGACTGAGAGAGTAATTTGTCCCCAGGGCCATTCAACTCTACAATGCTTCACAAAAGGGAAGATGAGCGATAGACTTCTCTGCATAGTCTGTCTGCCTCTCCTCCCTCTCCACCACTTCCACTACCTCCTATAACAACAGTTATGTACTGACTATCCACTGGCCCACTGTTTACTGCTTACACTGTTTACTGGCTATATTAGCCAATATGCACAACCCCTCCCTCCCTCCTTCCCCCAGCATGGACTAAGGTCTAACTTAATACTTGAACAATGGCTGTGACCCTAGTACTTCAAACCTCTAACATTGACTCTTGATTTGTGTCTACCTGTCTACTTTATTCCCTTATAATGCCCATGTATAATGCTGTCTTTTTTAAACTTTATCCTTGCACTGCTATAGTTTTTATATTACCATGTCTACATCATTCTCTTATATTGTCCATATTTAATGCTGGTCTCTAGACTTTATCCTTGCACTATTGGACTCATTTGCACTACCACCACGACACACACTCTCATAGAGCACCGTACCATACGTACTGAATCACAGGGTCAGTCCCTGCCCTGTCACTGCAAGCGTCTCATGCTTATATATCCTTTAGTACATTCATGTGGATTTTTCTATATATATAGAAGTCTTGCTATATACTCCATGTCAGGCTCCGAAGTGCAACAACTGCCGAGATTCCAGGAGACTCGGAGTTGTGGAAACACGCTGGCCAATCAGAGCAGACTGGGCTTTTTCGGGAGGGGGGCTTAAAGAGACAGGTGCTCCAACAGAGGGTGAATTCAGGTGTAGAAGGTGTAAAAGCAACAAAAAAAAACACAACATTGTGTCATATGTATGGATGCCCTGAAAAGCAAGGTGAAACATTTTTTTCTTCCGGTATTGTTGGCCAAAACCTAAGTTTATCTCGTACATAGGAGATACACCTTTACTTCTTAATTAGGCTGTTTTGAGGGCGAGAAAGCCGTGCTAAAGCGCTTAATGCACAATACAAAGTGGAATCCTTACGAATTACAGCGATTTACTTTTCATAGCTATCTGTATACATATATGAATGGTTTAGGAGAACAGTCTGGCCAATGAAGGAGCCCCGAGCAGTTGGGGGTTCAGTGCTTTGCTCAAGGGCACCTCAGCAGTGCCCAGGAGGGGAACTGGCACCTCTCCAGCTACCAGTCCACACTCTGTACTTGGTCCGTATGGGGACTTGAACCAGAGAACTCTCCGGTTCCCAAGCCAAGTCCTGAGCTACTGACAACTACCCCAACTGAGCTACAGTTACCCCCAAGGTGAAAGCCCCCTGCGTCTGACTGAGACGTTAAAGGAGACTTTTTGTGCCAGTAACTTACGCAAAAGGCACCTGACCAAGCGGCGGTTTTGACGCACTGGAAGTGAGACTGTGTTAACGTTAAATGTGCAATAAAACCTTTGTGAGTAACAAACCAATACTTTATCAAAATACCTTAACATCTAGAAAACTGATCTGCTGCCGCTGTTTTACGAGCATAATAGTGAATTGCTAAACATGCTAAAACTAAAGTTGTCTGTATGTAGTCAAACTGTTATCTTATTCTTGTAAACTTATCTGCTTGCTGGGGTGAACCAGCCTCTTTTTCTCTCCCCACCAGCAGTTCACATGCTAATTCCTTTTCACGTCATTGGACTGCACATAATTTATGTGAATATTAATTAGCCATGTGGACCGCTGGTAAAGAGAAAAAAAAGGCTGTTCATGTCAGAAAGCAGCTAAGTTTACAAGAATTCGCTTACTAAGATAACAGTTTGACTACATACAGACAACTTTAGTTTTAGGTTTTTCAATCGTTTTTCTTGGCTTTTCAAAAATAAAAGTCCATGGATTAAAATTTCAGAATAGAAAAAGTCATAACCAACCTTATTTGCAGTTTGAGGTGTCCTAGCAGCAGTTTTACAGACGTCTCTTTTACTATGTTGGCATATGGGGAAACTCCTCTCTGGGTTGCAGGGAATGTTTTATTGCAACACCGCAAGTGGCCACTGGACAAAATCAGTGGGAAGGCTGAGTGCTGTTCCTAGGGGGTGGGACTTGATGAGAGGACTGACTGATTGCATTTCCATTTGAATTTTGATATGAATGTGAATTGCAAAATGCCAATTGCAAATTTCCATTTGAATAAAAAGGCCAAAAACTTGGCAATATGAAATGCAATTGATTGAGCTTTCATCATAATTTAAATCAAAATATTTAAAACTGAATTTAGGATTACATTGCCACTTAGCATAATACATTTCCAATTGCAAAATGCATTTACAAATTGTATGATCAAATTGTACATTACATTGCCAATTGCAAAATGCATTGCCATTTTAATAAAGAGGCCAAAAAGCTTCCATAGTGACCGTGGAGAGAACCTTTGTGTGTATTGTCCATGGACAATAGAACTGTATGGAGAACTGTATGGGACTGTACTGACCACTGTGACCTGAAGCTGTGGCGCATCAGACTGTGAGCCAAGAAACTGCTGCCACTCTTGGCTAAAGCCCACAGTTATCATGGTTGTCAATTCAGAGGACTTTGCTCCCTTGTAATTAGCCAAAACAAATAAAGTGCAGATACCATTAGCAGTTTTCGTGTGTGTTAATAAATCACCAACATCTGCTCCTTCTACGCTCCTTTGTCTGAAGCGTGCAGAGCATTAATCCCTGGCATTACAAAAGAATGCAGTGTGTAAGACATGCATATATTTATTTTTAGCTGTAACTTGGTGTCAGAAGATGGGGATGTATTTTTTCCCACAATGAGGTTATGGTTACCTAATGATCTTGAGGAATTTAATGTTACAGGAGAGAGGATGTGCCCATACATTACTCCATGTTTGACAGTGGTGGCCTAAAGGTTAAAGAAGCAAGCTTGTGACTGGGAGGTCGTCGGTTCAATCCCCAGACCAACAGGATAAAAAAAAAAAATCTGGGTGGGGAAAGTGAAAGAGCGGCGCTTGCCCCTCCCTCATTACCACCACTGAGGTGCCCTTGAGCAAGGCCCTTAACCCCAACTGCTCCAGTGGAGCTGCTCAGTGGCCAGCAGATCAGACTATGGTTGTACTGGGCAGCTTCCAGGTATGAATGTGTAACTGTGTGAATGTGAGAGAGGTTGCCTTTCAGTGAACCTTCCCTGAATAAATGAAGGTTAATAAAAAATAAAAATAAATAACTAGATGTAGTGTTGATGTTGCACTGGGAAATTTTTTGAATGTTGGTATTTGAGTGTTGGTCTGTGTCAGACTAAGTCGTTAGCTAGGAAGAAGACTATTTTCAAATGTTGTATAAGTACATGATTCCCCCCCTTCCTTTTTTTGTGGTCAACAACCACTCAAGGTTTTCAGAATTTAAGATGTCATCCTGTATCCTACTGAGTAATCTTTGTGCAGATTGTTTGCAATTTTATCCTACTTTTATTATCTGTTGTATCCTGTCCCAATCAGCAACCATGCTGGAGGAGTTGGACATCAACCATTTTTTTAATATTTTCTATATTTGCTTTGATGTGTGTAAACAGACAGTCAGACTGTTAATTTACATTCAACAAATCCAAGTGTTTCAGCCATGTTAGCACTCTGAGGCTTGCCATATTGGTCTGCCAGTTGGTTCACCACTTTGATAATAAATCATCAAATGTTGATGAAATTGTCATTCAATTTGGTACAGATTCCAGAAGACTCAGATTACAGATTCATATTACATAAAATAATCAGAGGATGAATCCTAATGACTTTGTTGATCCCCCTTTATTTTATGCCTCATTTCCACTGCATGGTACAGCACGACTCACTCTTTTTTGGTTTTCTATTAGAAAATATGATGAATAGTACCTGGTACCTGGACCGAGGTACCACCTCATTCCAACTAGCTGAGCCGATAAAGTGGAGTTAAATACTGCAGACCATTGATTCATCAGAGAGAATTATCACTAGCACGACACAGGACTTTCTGCACATTAAATAAATCGAATATCCAAGCTAGCATCAATATTTATTTATTCACTCAACCCAGATTTAAAATAATGTCAGCCCACAAAACTGCACTACTGTAAACTACGTTCACTACACTGTACGCTACATTCACTATGCCGTAGAATTAACGAACTGCTGACGTTCCTCTGTTGTGAAAGGATACAGCGAGTGTTGTGTTAAAGATTATGTCACAGCAGTTTCACATGGCGTTGCTATGGCAATCAACTGAGAATCCCACCTACACTATCTGCAGTGGAAAACGAAACAGAGAAAAGGACCTGGAATCAAAAGTGAGTTGAGTTGAGCCAAACCAGGTAGTGGAAAGTAGCAGATTTCCTTGGATTGTGGTGGCACCTGGATCGTGGCTGCGGCTGCGGTCCAGCTCAACGTCCACTGCTGCTACTATTATTATAATTATTATTAGTCATAGTTCTATTACCTTTACTGTTACTATAATTGACATAATAATTGACAGTTAATGTCATTCCATTGTACCCACTGCTATAATTATTATGAGTCATATGTGTCTCTCTCTCTCTCTCTCTCTCTCTCTCTCTCTCTCTCTCTCTCTCTCTCTCTCTCTCTCTCGAACTGGTCGAGGCCAGGGCTGGACTGGCCATCGGGCATACCGGGCATTTTCCCGGTGGGCCGACGCACTTTTGGGCCGAATCGCCGATATAATTTATAGGCCTTTGTTTTAATTTTTTTTATTTTTTTGGGCCGCGCCGGCCCATAGATAACTGACAGCGGCCCATTCGGTAATTGTACAAAAGTCCGTCTGTCAGGACTGATTGTGGCTGCATGCGGGGGGGTAGCGCGGACACGCGCCTTACCGCGAGCGAGCGCACGCGCCACACGGAGAGAAAAGTGGGAGAAAGAGAAAAGAGACTGTGTGCGTCCAGAGGATAATCAGTTGAGCTCGCGTGTGTGCGTCTTTGAGAAGTGTAAGTCCCATAGCTTACGTTTTCAGTTCATTTGGGCCTGTTGTTGTATTGGTCTGTAGTTCTTTTACATTTAAGTAAGTTAGCTGGTAATTTCGATGTTTGTGTTAATCACCTGTTAGCTAGTTTGCACGTGGCTGTTGATTTATAATGCAGATTGTTGGAAGCTCTTGCTCACGTTTGTATTTAGCTACATTATTGTATTATTATTGTATTGTATTATGCTGCAGTAGTTACATTACATTGATATAGTGTAATTAATAGTGGGTTTGTTGTTGTTTGCTAGCCTATATGTAGCCTATACTTCATATGCATTGTGTATGGTAGCCTTCACAATGTTATTTGTTTCTTTGCAGAACCACACACAAATACACAGCCATAGCAGAGCTACCCACGCCCATTTTGGACTGTTGCCTTATGTAATAAAGCGTCAAGAGCGATAATTGTCTCCATCCGTGTTTTAACTGACTGGGACGAAGTTGGAAACCGGAATCAGATCAACTACAGTCCTAAGCTAGACCCAACCCAATCAAATCCAGGAACACCCTTCCCCACTCCCGGCCCTGAGACACGAGCTGTAAACGTTATAATATGCTTGAAGTTTAGCATCCACGTTAAAATGGACAAACGACCACGGAACCCCATACGCAAGCAATGTGTACATAAATTACGGGAGAAAAAGATTAAGTATCTACAGGCGAATGCCTCAAAATGTGCCAACATGTCTGACATGTTTGGGGCTGTAGTAGCTGCTTCAACATCAGCATTAGGCTACCTGAAGTAGAGAAAGCAGGAGAGGTGGCTGGCTATACAGAGAAGCAGAAACAACATCATGATGACAGGGAAGAGGCCGAGGAGGAGGAGAGCGACCATGACAGGGCCACGGGAGAGAGGGAGGAACAGATGGAAGAGAGAGTAGGCCTAGTTGACGACGGTAAGAAGTACGTGAATTAACAGGTTGTGTGTGTGTGTGTGTGTGTGTGTGTGTGTGTGTGTGTGTGTGTGTGTGTGTGTGTGTGTGTGTGTGTGTGTGTGTGTGTGTGTGTCTCACGTCATAATGACAACAAGCAGTTTGGCAGTAACATTAAAGTTAGTGGCTGTCAGGTAACCTAACCGTTTAAGGGTTGGCCTGTTGGGTAGCTGAAGTCTGTGATCTATACAGCCTGTTCTACTAGGCTCATGTATACTATGTATACAGCCTGTTCTACTAGGCTCATGTATACTATGTATACAGCTGTCTCTCTACATTGCCCAGAGATTTAAGCTAAATGAATTATACCTTAAGTTAGCTGACATTTCTCTCTGTTTCTTACTCTTTTAAAGGTTACCTTGTTAGAGTAAATCTTTCTTGTTCATTGGTGTGGGCCAAGGCAACATTTTGATTGACTTTACTGACAATACACTTGTATACTTAAATGTTGTTAAATAATTTGAAATTATACTTTAAACTTTATCTTTGGCAATGACTTGCACTTGAGTATGGACATTGTGTAGGCTACCCTATGGCCTCCAGGTCGCCAATCAAAAGTGAGTGAGTACACTGCTTCTCTTTTTCAGGGCATGTACTACTCCCAGCTTTATTGTAGCTTTTGGGAAGGGTTATGGTTATGGTTATTGTAGTTAGCAGACACTTTTGTCCAAAGCGACAAAATATGAATCTTACAATGGTTAAAATTAACAGTAAACTGTTTTTAAAAGTTGCTAAGCCAATATTAAGCAAAATAGTAATAATAACAATAATGGCAATACAATATCAAATATCAATAATAATAATAAAAAATACCATAAATATACAAATCATAACTCTGATGAATGTGTAAGATCAACAGATAAGTCTTGAGACCTCTTGAAGGATCCAAAACCATCACATGAACGCAGAACACAAGGCAACTCATATCATAGAATGGACGCATATTTTAAGAGGACTGTCTGCAGGGAATGTCTCTGACCAATCACGGTGGGTGTGGGCCGCCTGGGCCAAAAATGCCCGGGCCGATTTTTTGTCCCAGTCCAGCCCTGGTCGAGGCAGATGGCTACCAAGAGCCATCGGAGTGTAAAATGTATCCACTATGTAATGTCCTCAAACATTCCCACATCGCATGTACAATACCAACAATTCCTTACGGACAATCCCGTAATTTAATGTGTCACATTTTATACGATGTGTGACTCTACACTGTCAGGGATAACGCAAAATGCAGATGACTACAGTAAGTGCATAAAACCTCGATTTACTGCTCACTATAGAGTAAAGTACTGAGTGTCTATTATACAGGGAGTTGTGTGTGAGTGAATGAGGGAGTGATTTTGGATGCAGCTTTAGCGTTATCTAATTGCTTTTTTGATATAAATTTATATATAAATAAATTTTGATTTGTGAATTGCTCACACTTGATCCAACACAAATCTCCAATCATACAAGATTTTAGATTTCCTCTTCTAACCCTTTCCGTCTGGAAATACTTTCTTGGAGAAAATCTCTTCCTGCACAGGAGATAGCACCAGCAGCATGTTCAGCAACAACAGAACAATTGGGTAGTTAAAATGTACATGCTGTATAAGTTGACTCATGGAGCGTCCCAGTCATTAATGGAACCTTATCAGCATTAGTGACGCTCCCTCTTGCTGTCTAATAGAGGTGGACTTGGATCAGCAGCCCTCATTTGTTTCTCGATTAGATCAAACATATCTCTAGATAAACCTTATCTCACCCTGTTAACCACACACAAATCAAACTAAATTCTTACCTTTAGCAATAAAGATAATGCCAGTTAACAACATTGGCCTCTGTTTTTACTACACGCACATACCTAGAGTTTCTTATCCATACCTTCCTGTCAATGCAGAATTCCTTTCCCAGACCTTTTGCTTTTTTCAGGTATTCCAGCCTGCATGTCCCACATTCCCAGCTGTACGTCTGCCCACAATGAAGCCATAACACTGATGTCTCCGCAGCCAGTTAGTGGTGGGAATACCGCCTATGTGGCTGGGTGAAATTCTGTATGTGTGTGGGAATGTGTGCACACCCACATCCAAACTCTTGCATGTGTTGAAGACTTCATCCTCACCTCAGTCCAAGGTGTCAGGGCATATTTTTGCGTGTGTGTGTGTGTGTGTGTGTGTGTGTGTGTGTGTGTGTGTGTGTGTGTGTGTGTGTGTGTGTGTGTGTGTGTGTGTGTGTGTGTGTGTGTGTGTGTGAGACTTGTGAATGAGACTTGCTGTTATGGAGCCCGATACTGTTTCACATTAAATGGAAGCTGGGGTTAATTTCCTGCTGATGGACGCGCGATTAGGCAGCCAGTGTAGCTCTCAGCTGTTTAGGAGGTGAGACTGGTAGGTGAAGTGTAGCCAGGGGTGGACTGGGACAAAAATTCAGCCCTGGCACTGTAGTCACACCAGCCCACATTACCTTGTAGCCCCACCCACGGACACGTGCATTCACTAATTACATTTGTGTACGGATGGTGAAATATTATACCGTAAGCATTACCTTATGTAACAGATTTTTAAACATTTAATGTAAGTGACTGGCAAACAATGCTTACTACTTTTTAAAGAGCACATGTTTATAACAAATGTACACATACTGTCTGTCTGTTTATGCCGTTTGTATGTTGTTACTGTCATTCTCTACAGTATGTTGTTCTTTGTTGTCACTGTCTGTTCGATTGTCCGTGTTTTTCTCTTTTTTGTTACTGCACATATTGTTTGTCTGGTTCTCCATCTTTTTATCTGTTTTAACTCTAACTCTGCAATTTAAATATATATTTCATGTCTGTGATTATACTTCAGGGTTGTTCCTTGCTCAGAATTGGCCTTTGGGGGAACACATAAAGCAGGTGGGGGTCTGGGGAAAAGTTTGAGGGTAAAAGACTTCAATTCCTACATTCTGATACATTTTTAGGCACCAATTAATGGTAAAAATGTCTATATTTATGGAAAGGAAATCATAAAATTCTGGTGGCAGGTAACAATTTAAAATACAAAATATAATATAATATTATTATATTCAGTAATCCAGTAAGGGGGCTTTGACACCTGGGACATGGGCCTGGATAGACTACACTTGACCCCAAAGTCCAGTTATTTAATTAGCATGAACAGGGCTTAATGGTAACTTTTTTTCCCCAAGGAGCACGTTTTGCTCCCAAGTTGAAAAATTTAGGATTGACTTGCTTACAGAGGGTACTGCCTGTGTGGCGTGAGCGTGGCATTTCTGTTGCGTGTCATGGCGGCTGGGTGGTCTTTTCTGTGTCGTTGCACACCAGAAACGTGTCATTTGCTAGGCATGTGACGGCTCTGAGGTTCATATGTGAGAGATTGGGAGTGGGAAGGCAGATGATTTTGAAGGCAGTGTGTGTGATGCTAGTAAGCATATAGCAAGCAAACAGCAAGCAGACAAAGCTTGTTCCAAAACGAGAGTGAATCTGGGGTTGGCTTTCACCCCACCATAACCCTCGTTGAGCCGGGGAGAGGGGGCCAACTTTGTACGTTGTGTTTACAAACCGCAACCAACAAATCCTACTCCTTCTGCCTTTACACAATTACATGATTGATCAATTAAGCAGATAATGTTTGACATTTTCTGTTTCCTAAATGTATGGATTTTCTGTTTATCTCAGTTTTATATCATTGTCAATTGAGTTCTTTTGAGTTTTGGATTGTTGGTCATAGATGGTCAGCTTTGACCTTATCTTTGACAATGTGTTAAAGTGCCCATATTATGAAAAAATCACTTTTTCTGGGATTTGGTGTTATTTTATGTCTCTGGTGCCTCCACACGCATACAAACTTGGAAAAAAATCTATCCATGCTGTTTTGAGTGAGATACGGGTTTCTGAATGTGTCTTGCCTTCAGTCTCTGGGTGAGCTGTTCAAAATCTGCACGGCTTTTTACGTCACTAGCCGAAACGACGGGCTAACCGCAACCGTTACCATGCTAGCTCGTTCTCAATGGCAAAGCACTGCTACAACACACACAAGTTCAACATAATCTACAAAAGAACTACTTACATGTGCGCCCTTGTTTAGAAGAAGTCTCCCGGCTAATCCTGCCTTGTAACTGACCAAAGTTGGAGCAACCTTTCTTTTACTGTCTATGGAGCTAACTGACATGAGCTACGATCTGAGCTACTGTGCATGTGCGAGTGCAGCCAAAGATAGTACAGAAGAAAAGATGATTCACTCTGTCAGCTAAAACAGAAACCTGAAGGTGAAAAGAGGAGCTGCAGCAGTGAGAGAGAGATGTGCTGTACAACAAAAATATGGTGTTTTTTGAAAATTAAACCATGTAAACCTATTCTGGTACAACCTTAAAATACAATTATGAACCTGAAAATGAGCATAATATGGGATCTTTAACATTAACTGTGGTCGGTGACTGTTGCAGTCGAAACTGGAAGTGTGCAGCCAATCTGCCAATCTCACTTGTGCAAGCCTATAACTCATTGTTCATGTAATGAATGTGGGACGTGCTCAGAGTGCTGCTTCAGTGGAGGCTGATTCTAAAGCAAACACTATGAAATTAGCAAACAAACATAAATGTGCTTGTGGTTTGTCCCTGCACATCATTCATGGTCGATTTGAAATCTGAGAGGACCAACAGACAGATTGATAGATTTACACAGTAGAAGTATATATTAGCAGTCCCACTCCCCACCCCCACATCCCTTCATGTCACTTTCTACAGAGCCCTTCAGGGGAGCCTTTAGGACACCCATCCCTCATTTTCCCCTCTTAATAAGCAGCATTTTATATGGCCATGACAGAAGGTTTGTGTTAGCATCGTTAGTGATACCCACGGTCCCAACCACCACTGCCACAACCCAGAGATGGGAAGTAACGAAGTACAAATACTTCGTTACTGTACTTAAGTAGATTTTTCAGGTATTTTTACTTTACTTTACTATTTATTTTTGTGCCGACTTTTTACTTTTACTCCTTACATTTTTAACACAAATACCGGTACTTTCTACTCCTTACGTTTTACACAAGTGGCTCGTTACTTACCCACTTACAAAAGCGCGATGATACGTAACAACATTGTTTGTGACAGAACGTTCTCATTTTCATTCATAAATTCACCCCGTCTGTGTTGGTTGGGAAGCTCTGACATTTGGACCTTGGGGGCTTCCGTGGCCCTGGATCTGACGTGAAGTCACTTAACGTTACTAAGCAACAACAAGTTGCATTCTTTGCGCGGTCTTTCCTTTCTCGCAACTAGTTAGTTACCTAGAGTTTGAAGTTTTATAAGTAACGAGATGTGAAACGTTACTAAACAGACCTAAATAACACTACTTCAGTGTTTTCTGAAGTCTGTCCCTGAAGCTGCTGCCACGTCGGGTGATACTGCAGCTGCCACCAACGTTAGCCGGCTACTGTTACCCTTTTCTGTCTACCCGGTAAGTGAGAGTAGCCTAGCTTATATGATACCACGTGCGTGCGCGCGCACGCACGCGCGCGCGCGCGTGTGTGCGTGCCTGTGTGTGTGCGCGCGCCTGTGTGTGTGCTGTGTGTGTGTATGTGTGTGTGTGTGTGTGTGTGCACAGCAGTAAACAGAATACAATGTTTATATTTCCTTGTTTCAGATGAGAGAGACAGTGAGAACTCCTTCATAAGGTCAATGACTATGCAACATTAGAGTAAATTCTTAAATCTTAAATATGCATTGCTTTACACAATTAAATGACTATATGTAATGTTAGTTAGCAATGGTCAAATAATTAACTAAAATAGAAAGAGTGGAGCTTTTTTCTCCTTTTGTCTGCTTTTTATGCATTTGTTAGCCATGGTGCTGAAGATTGTAAACAGTTTATTAAATACTTTTGAGTAAATGTAGGTCCTTATCAGCAGATTTTACTGCTAATCGATACAAAAGTTGTATGATGATGCTAATTATTAGTCATGGTTTTGTGTGGCAGTGGGGGGGTGTCGGTTAAATGGCTTATTTGTGTGATGTGATGTCCTGTTGCGTTCAAGTTCGGTTGCGTTTCTCAAAAGGTTAAATCTGTCTCATCTTTTCATCTGCCTCGTCTTTTCTCAACTCTAAGTGTTGTTTTTCCAGAACTTTAAATAAACGGCATCAATACTTAAACGTATGTTGCCCGTGTACAGTTGGTATTCAGAAACGTCACAGTACCGACTGTCTGGGGTGTCGCAAGGCTACTTTTACTTTTATACTTTAAGTACATTTCCAAGCCTTTACTTTGTTACTTTTACTTGAGTAAATAAGTTAAATCAGTACTTCTACTTTTACCAGAGTATTTTTTAACACAAGTATCTGTACTTCTACTTAAGTATGAGAAGTGAGTACTTTTCCCATCTCTGCCACAACCACACTACCCCTCCTCTGAGGGACACCTGGGACTCTGGATTCTGACCTAGCAGGCCACACCTTCCCTGGGGTTCTACCTGGCCCCACTCTGGTGCTCTGAAAACTCCTTGATGAAGCTGTGGATTACCTCTTTCCCTAAATTCAGTGTGAGTGGCTGAGTGGGAATACAGGCAGTAACCACTGTGTTTAAATGCTGACTCATGTGTTAACATGTTGGAGACTCCTGCAGTATAGACAGATGCCTGATTGGATTAAGATGGATGCTTCTGTCCACTGGGAAGCAGAGAACCAAAACGGTGTATGTGGCTGGACCGTGTATGATGAATATATGGCCAAATTGTTACAGGGATAGTCAGCGATGGTGTCTATAATGTGAATATAGATATTAAATGTTCATCTGTAGTTGTGCTGACCAATAAATCACATTCTCATTGTCTTGTGATATGAACATGCGTGATTAGCATATGCACGATGAACACATTGCAAAAGACTGTCTGAATAAGGAAAATCATTTTATTTTGGGATGGGTAGCGAAACCCGTTATTAAACTGGCTAAAAATTTAAAATGTATCATTAAGCTGCAGCCTCTCCCTTGATCTGTGTTGGGGCTGAGCTCCTCCACATTAGTCTATCCACAACGTTCCACTTCCGGAATTGCTCAGGTGCCAGTGGAAATTTTGTCGGATGTCCTTCTCTTCAGCTGGATGTCCAGTACCTTCCCGGAATTTTACGGTCGATTTATATGGAGGAAATACTTATTCATAATTCAAATTGAAAGTCCAAAGAGAAAACAAAATGAGATCAAATTAAAAATATTATTTTACTACGCTTCTAGGAAAAATCATGCCATAATTAAATTTAAAAAAGGAAAAGCAATATGTAAAATGATTTATCTTTTGAATTTTCCATTTGGCTTTTCCATTTGGATTTAATATTTGGCTTTTCAATTTCAATTTAACATTGGCTTAATTTGGATTTAATATTTGGCTTTTCAATTTCAATTTAACATTGGCTTTTAATTTGGATTTAATATTTGGCTTTTCAATTTCAATTTAACATTGACTTTTCATTTGGACTTGACACATGTCAATGTAAATGAGAAGGCGTGGCCCAAAGACTAGTGGGAGGGTCTGAAAAGAAAGGGGTGCAAAGGCACCTTATGAACAGCAGGGGGAGCTGACTGTTGGGGACCACACTGTTGAGAAGCATCTGTCTGCAGCTTCGCCACCAGGCTGGCTTTGCCTCTAATTTCACATGATAGAAACTGATGATGTAGGCTAAACACAAACAACATTTCATGCAACAACAGTGAAGTTTTCATGTAGTTACTATAATTGGGCCCATGATAGTGAGGACTAGATTAGGACTGTATTCAAAGCTGATTCTGATTTCCAACTTCGCCCCAGGTGTGTCTGTTTAAAACACGGATGGAAACAACTTCTCTCTTTTGATGTTTTATTTAATTAAGCAACAGTACAAACATGGGTGTGGGTAGCTCTGCTACTTGTGTTTGTGTGTGGTCAGATCTCAGACACACACACACACACACACATACACACAATCTCAACCGGGTAGTCATCGTCCAAACGACCTCTCCTTTCACTTTTTCTCCGGGTGGTGCACACGGTGTGAGGTGCGTGTCCGCGCTATTCTCAGACAACAATCACTTCTGATTGACAGCCTTTGGTACAGCCCGTAGGCTACTTTTTCGTTTATTTCATTTCCGACTTTGAAACGATATCCAAATTTGAAAAATGGGTCATTTTTTTTAAACCTTGTTAATATTGATGACAATATGTTCAAACGGCCTCTCCGGGAACCATCACCTTATCGTGGTGGAGAGGTTTGGGTGTCCCTATGAACCTGAGGGCTGTGTTGTCTGGAGCTTTGTGCTCCTGGTAGGGTCTCCCATGGCAAAGTGGTCTCAGGTGAGGGGCCAGACGAAGAATGGTTCAAAAGACCCTATGAATAAACGAGGAAGGGATAGAGAGACCCTGCCCGGAGGAAGCCCGGGGCCCCCGTCTGGAGCCAGGCCCAGAGGGAGGGCTCGTCAGCGAGCGTCTGGTGGCCGGGTTTGCCACGGAGCCCGGCCGGGCACAGCCCGAAAAAGCTACGTGGCACCTATCTCTCCAGCCCATGGGCCCACCACCTGTGGGAGGAACCGCTGGGGTCGGGTGCGCTGCCACACGGGTGGCGGTGAAGGTCAGGGGCCTCGATGGACCAGACCCGGGCAGCAGAGGCTGGCTCTGGGGACATGGAATGTCACCTCGCTGTGGGGGAAGGAGCCGGAACTTGTGCGTGAGGTGGAGCGCTACCAGTTGGATCTGGTGGGGCTTACCTCTACGCATAGTCTCGGTTCTGGAACCGTACTCCTGGAGAGGGGTTGGACTCTTTTCTTCTCCGGAGTTGCCCAGGGTGTGAGGCGCCAGGCGGGTGTGGGGATACTCACAAGTCCCCGGCTGAGCGCCGCAACGTTGGAGTTTACCCCGGTGGACGAGAGGGTCGCCTCCCTACGCCTGCGGGTTGTTGGGGGGAAAACTCTGACTGTTGTTTGTGCATATGCACCAAACAAGAGTTCAGAGTATTCGGCCTTCTTGGAGACCTTGAATGGAGTCCTGTATGGGGCTCCGGAGGGGGACTCCATAGTTCTGCTGGGGGACTTCAACGCACATGTGGGCAATGACGGAGATACATGGAGAGGCGTGATTGGGAGGAACGGCCTCCCTGATCTAAACCAGAGTGGTTGTCTGTTATTGGACTTCTGTGCTAGTCATGGATTGTCTATAACAAACACCATGTTCGAACATAGGGATGCTCATAAGTGTACTTGGTACCAGAGCACCCTAGGCCGAAGGTCAATGATCGATTTTATAATCGTTTCATCTGATTTGAGGCCGTATGTTTTGGACACTCGGGTAAAGAGAGGGGCGGAGCTGTCAACTGATCACCATCTGGTGGTGAGTTGGGTCAGGGGGTGGGGGAAGACTCTGGACAGACCTGGTAAGCCCAAACGGGTGGTGCGGGTAAATTGGGAACGTCTGGAGGAAGCTCCTGTCCGACAGACCTTCAACTCACACCTCCGGCGGAGCTTTTCGTGCATCCCTGTGGAGGCTGGGGGCATTGAACCTGAGTGGACAATGTTCAAAGTTTCCATTGCTGAAGCTGCGGCAGGGAGCTGTGGTCTTAGGGCCTTAGGTGCCTCAAGGGGCGGTAACCCTCGAACACCGTGGTGGACACCGGTGGTCAGGGAAGCCGTCCGACTGAAGAAGGAGTCTTTCCGGGATATGTTATCCCAGAGGACTCCGGAGGCAGTTGCAAGGTACCGACGGGCCCGAAGGACTGCAGCCTCTGCCGTGAAAGAGGCAAAGCAGCGGGTGTGGGAGAAGTTCGGAGAAGACATGGAGAAGGACTTTCGGTCGGCACCAAGGCGCTTCTGGAAAACCGTCCGCCACCTCAGAAGGGGGAAGCGGGGAACCATCCAAGCTGTGTACAGTAAGGATGGGACGTTGTTGACCTCAACTGAGGAGGTAATAGGGCGGTGGAAGGAGCACTTTGAGGAACTCCTAAATCCAGCTGATGCGCGCTCTTTGTTAGAGGCAGAGCTGGAGGATGATGGGGGATTGTTGTCAATTTCCCTGGTGGAGGTCACTGAGGTAGTCAAACAACTCCACAGTGGCAAAGCCCCAGGGATTGATGAGATCCGTCCAGAAATGTTGAAAGCTCTGGGTGTGGAGGGGCTGTCTTGGTTGACACGCCTACTCAACATTGCGTGGAAGTCTGGGACAGTGCCAAAGGAGTGGCAGACCGGGGTGGTGGTTCCCCTCTTCAAAAAGGGGGACCAGAGGGTGTGTACCAATTACAGGGGTATCACACTTCTCAGCCTCCCTGGTAAAGTCTACTCCAAGGTGCTGGAAAGGAGGGTTCGGCCGATAGTCGAACCTCAGGTGGAAGAGGAACAATGCGGATTCCGTCCTGGTCGTGGAACAACGGATCAGCTCTTTACTCTAGCAAGGATCCTGGAGGGAGCCTGGGAGTATGCCCATCCAGTCTACATGTGTTTTGTGGATCTGGAGAAGGCATATGACCGGGTCCCCCGGGAGACTTTGTGGGAGGTGCTGCGGGAGTATGGGGTGAGGGGGTCCCTTCTCAGGGCCATCCAATCTCTGTATGACCAAAGCGAGAGCTGTGTCCGGGTTCTCGGCAGTAAGTCGGACACGTTTCAGGTGAGGGTTGGCCTCCGCCAGGGCTGCGCTTTGTCACCAATCCTGTTCGTAGTATTTATGGACAGGATATCGAGGCGTAGTCGTGGTAGGGAGGGGTTGCAGTTCGGTGGGCTCGGGATCTCATCGCTGCTCTTTGCAGATGATGTGGTCCTGATGGCATCATCGGCCTGTGACCTTCAGCACTCACTGGATCGTTTTGCAGCCGAGTGTGAAGCGGCTGGGATGAGGATCAGCACCTCTAAATCTGAGGCCATGGTTCTCAGCAGGAAACCGATGGAGTGCCTTCTCCAGGTAGGGAATGAGTCCTTACCCCAAGTGAAGGAGTTTAAGTACCTTGGGGTCTTGTTCGCGAGTGAGGGGACAATGGAGCGGGAGATTGGTCGGAGAATCGGCGCAGCGTGGGCGGTATTACATTCAGTTTATCGCACCGTTGTGACGAAAAGAGAGCTGAGCCGGAAGGCAAAGCTCTCGATCTACCGGTCAGTTTTCGTTCCTACCCTCACCTATGGTCATGAAGGTTGGGTCATGACCGAAAGAACGAGATCCAGGGTACAAGCGGCCGAAATGGGTTTCCTCAGGAGGGTGGCTGGCGTCTCCCTTAGAGATAGGGTGAGAAGCTCAGTCATCCGTGAGGAGCTCGGAGTAGAGCCGCTGCTCCTTCACGTCGAAAAGAGCCAGTTGAGGTGGTTCGGGCATCTGGTAAGGATGCCCCCTGGGCGCCTCCCTAGGGAGGTGTTCCAGGCACGTCCAGCTGGGAGGAGGCCTCGGGGAAGACCCAGGACTAGGTGGAGGGATTACATCTCCAACCTGGCCTGGGAACGCCTCGGGATCCCCCAGTCAGAGCTGGTTAATGTGGCTCGGGAAAGGGAAGTTTGGGGTCCCTTGCTGGAGCTGCTCCCCCCGCGACCCGACCACGGATAAGCGGACGACGATGGATGGATGGATGGATGTTCAAACGGAAAACAAGCCATATTTCAGGAAATCAACGTGTTCATTGAGAGACTTCCAGCTGACAGCGGTGTCTGTGAGCATCACTGGCCGGCCAGCAGGAAGGCGATCCGGCTGCCACCAGCTGGCTATCCCGTCAGACTGAAGCTTCTGACAACATCGGAGAAAATGTGCAATTGGCCATCAATTTTTGTTAAACTGCCCATATTCAAACTATACACAGTTAATGTCTCGCATAAAAAAGTCTCAGAAGTGAATTTAGTGGTGAAAAGGCCGTCAATCAGGAGTGATTGTTGAGAGTACATTAGGGCTTTCCACCCGGAGGGATTTTGGCAGTTCCTTTTTTTGTCATGTTCCAACAGGACAAATTTGGGGATTTTTAAGTTCCTCTGGCCGCAGTACCGTAGTTCTTTCAGCTCCTATTTCAGGGCAGGGTCTTTTCCCTTTTCCACATAGGCACCTAGATCAACGAGGGTTGGGTTTCCGGTATAGACAGAGGAACAACGGGACATTTCTAACAATTTTCACCATCTTATTCATCATTAAATTCACTCCTGACAACGTTTTAGGCGAGAAATAAACTGCTTAGATTATAGGCAGTCTTCCGAAAATTGTTGCCAAATTGACAATTTGCTTCTGTTTTCAACCAAGCTTTGGAGAAGTTTCGGTTCAGGAGCTAGCTAAGCTACGCTGCAAAGCTAGCGCTAATTGGCTAGCTCCATGGCTGCTCCCACAGTCATTGAGTCCCCACTTCCCTGGAAGATTTCAAAGAACAAAGAAATTGCAGATCTTAAAGAAAAGACTCATAGGCTCTCAGAGGACCTAAAACACAAGTATGCTTTACTAAACACCTGCCTGGACGTGGCTCACGAACAGTTGCTCAGGATTACATCTCTCACGGCGGCCCTCCAAGACACAGAACCCTGGGATCCATCTGCCTACCACCAGCGCCCATCATCCTGCTCTACGCCGATCATCAAGGCGCCCTGATCCGAGGTGGTTCACGGCCGTAAGAGGGCCTCCAATAGGGCTCCATGTCCTTCTCCAGCGCCTCCCTCCATCAGCCTTTCAAATCGCTTCGACGCCTTGTCGGAGCAGGCCGCTGGCGGTCCAGGATCATGCTCAAGCACTGGGGTTGCTGGAGCTTCCTCTTGGTCGGCGGCGGGTGGAGTAATTGCTGTGGGACTGTCCCCACCGGTGTCGGGTGCTGTGGTTTCCCATTGTCGCGGATCGGCCCTCCCGGTGGTGGCTGCTTTGGTTCCCCGCGATCCGACGTCTCCAGAGCCAATGTCGTCGCGGGAGAGGACAAGGGCATCGTGGTCCACTGTGGACACAATGACATGTCCTACCGCGAAAATGACAACACTCAGCGAGATTTTAACATTCTCATTGATGTTTTAAAGAGCACCGGGAAGTCAGTTTTTATTTCGGGCCCACTTCCCTCTCTAGGTCGCGGAATAGACCTTTTTAGCAGACCCCTCAGCTTAAAAACCTGGCTTCTGAATGCTTGCAACCTTCACAACATAGGATTCATTGACAATTTTAATCTGTTTTGGGAATGTGGCTCTCTGTTTAGCAGGGATGGAATTCATCCTAACGCACGGGGCAACCAGATGCTCTGTGGAAATATACAGCATGCCCTGCAAACACAAAAGAATGACTGACAGTTCACATCCCAAAAGCACCTACTCAAACAAACTTCCCAGATGCAATCTCCCATATCCTCCTCCTCCTCTACAATTAGCTCTACTAGTCCACAAAATAATTACATCATTCCAACCATTACTAGAAACAGGCCACACAAAGTCGCGAACAACTTAGTCAATTTATCCCTCATTCCCCGTCAGCTACAGCCTACCATAACAAACGAGGCAGATAACCTTAACACACTATCACTTGCTCTTTTAAACGTCAGATCCCTAGCAGGAAAAGCACTTTTGATCAATGATTTTATATTTCAACATAATCATGATTTTATGTTTTTAACTGAAACCTGGCTCGATCAGAATAGCAGCGCTGTCGTTCTTGTCAAGTCTGCCCCCCCTGGCTTCAGTTTTATGAATAAGAATAGAGTTAATAAGAGAGGAGGTGGGGTCGCTATTTTGTTTAAAGACTTTTTCCTATGTACGCAAATATCTGTTGGAAATTTTGCTTCCTTTGAGTATGTGGCTCTTCAGCTGAGGTCCTCTGCCAGAGCTGTTTTTCTGGATATCTACCGACCACCTAAGTACTGTGCAGCCTTTTTTGATGAATTTGCTGAACTGCTTTCTGTGATCTGTATCGACTTTGACTGTGTAATTGTTGCTGACAATTTCAACATTCATGTCGACAACACAGAGGTACAAAGGAACTACACTATATCTTGGATAATTATGGGCTAACCCAACATGTGACGACAGCCACACACAACAAGGGTCACATCTTAGACTTAATTATCACTAAAGGTCTGAACATCTCCAAAGTTGTGTTGAAGGATGTTGCTCTCTCGGATGATTCGTGTGTGTTTTTTAACAGCAATACGACAAAAAGTGTTCAAACACAGATAATTAGAAAACACTACATCACTGAATGTATGGATCCTCAGTAACTGAGCTTGTAGATAATTTTAATTGTAGAGTATCAACTATCATTGACACCATTGCACCCGTTAAGGTCAAAACTATCTGTAAAAAGAAAAAATCTCCATGGAGAAATGTAGCAGCTGTCAAATGCGAAAAAAGAGAATGTCGAAAAGCTGAACATAAGTGGCGAAAAAATAATCTCCAGGTCCATTATGATATTTATAGGGAGAGACTTCGCATCTACAATTTGGAACTGAGGAAGGCAAGGCGGTCACACTTCTCTGACATTATTGCTAAAAACTCTAATAATCCACGTGCTTTGTTTGCTACTGTAGATAGGTTGACAAATCCTCCTGTTCCAGTAGCAACTGAACTTTTATCCACTAAGGCCTGCAATGACTTTGTCATCTTCTTTAGTGATAAAATCCAGAAAATTAGACAAGCAGTCAGTGCCTCGATACCAGGTACAGGATATGCTTTGTCAGACTGTACAAGCAAAGTGGGTTACCATATGACACAATTTAAAATGATTAACCAAGATAACCTGGGGGATATCATACAGAATCTGAAAACCTCTTTCTGTTGTCTTGATGTTTTACCAACACACTTCTTTTAAAATGTTTTTAATTGTATTATCTCTAATCTTTTACTAATTGTAAACAGGTCTCTTCAAGAAGGTATCTTCCCACAGGTCTTAAAAACAGCAGCAATCAAACCATTCTTAAAAAAGAATAACCTTGATACGTCTGTAATGGATAACTACCTCCCATTTTTAAGTAAAATTGAAAAAGCAGTTTTCCAGCAACTACACCTTTTTCTGTCCATAAACAATATTTTTGATACTTTACAGTCAGGTTTCCGATCACATCATAGCACTGAGACGGCTCTTCTAAAAGTCTTTAATGATATACACGAACAACAACTACAGTACTAGTATTACTAGATCTCAGTGCTGCGTTGGACACGGTTGACCACGGTTGACCACGACATCTTTCTAAACAGACTGGAAAACTGGGTAGGCCTTTCTGGCACGGTACTAAAGTGGTTTGAATCATATCTAAAGAATAAAAATGACTATGTATCAATAGGTAACTTTGCTTCTGAGCTTACAAGCTTAACATGTGTAGTTCCCCAAGGCTCCATCCTGGGGCCTCTACTATTCAACATCTACATGCTGCCCCTAGCAAAAATCATGGAAAGCAATAACGTAAGCTATCACAGTTATGCAGACGATACACAGATTTATATAGCCTTGTCGCCAGGGGACTATAGTCCAATAATACAGCTGGCTAGCTGTATTGAACAAATAAACGTCTGGATGTGCCAGAATTTTCTGAAACTAAACAACGAGAAAACAGAGGTAATCATATTCGGCCCAAAACATGAACGACTAAAAGTCAGCGCTCATCTACAAACAACAATGGCAAAAACAACAGACAAAGCCAGAAATCTCGCCGTAATTATGGACTCTGACCTAAATTTTAGCAGCCACATTAAGTCAGTAACCAAATCTGCGTTATGACTAGGGGTGTAACGATACACTCAGCTCACGATTCGATATGTATCACGATACTGGGTTCACGATATGATATGTATCACGATATTTTGAAAAAAATGCAAAAATTCAACTGAAAATCAAATTACAGATTTATTTAACATTAACAGTGTTCAATAACTGTTTTGTTATACATACAACTTAAAGAATGTACAATACTTCAATATAAATCAAGATTTAGTTTAACCTTCTATATGTAAAATCAACAATTGACTAGGTGTCACTGACCAATAAAACTGAATTGTATCATGAAATTAGAATTAGGATAGCCCAAGAGATAACTTCTTTAAGAAGTAAAAGTGCAACAAAAAAAAATACCGGAAGAAGAAGGATATCGATATATCCTTCTTCTTCTATCTTTTAAACTGACCTTTGTTGATCTGAAATGAAGACAGATTCAGCAACTGCATGGCCTATTTCTCGCTTAAAATGTTTTCAGAAACACGTTTCAGTGAACTATTTTAGTACTATAGGGTTTGGGCGCCGCGTTGCATTCTGGGACGTGGCGGCCATATTGACAGCATTGCGAATGTAAACATACACCAAGTCGAATGAGGAGAAGAAAGCAGAGTTGGGAGAAAAAAGGAAAACAAAGATGTTAAAATCCAGAAAAGGATGTGGACTTTACCGGGATACTTTAAATAGGGAAGCCAGGGACCGGTATGTGGACAAAATCGGCACTATTAAAGGTTTGGATCCCTATGAACTCCCCAACAAAGATTGGAGCACCGACAACCATTCACACATGTAATACTTTTAACTATGTGCTTCAAAAGTGTAGTTAGTAGCTGTCAACCCTCCCGTTTTTTCCAGGTTTCTCACGTATTTGAGCTGTTTTCCTGCTGTCTTCCTGTTTTAGTACTTTCCTATAAAATATCCCGTATTTGAATAATACTCTCATAACATTAACATTAGCCCTTCCATCGGACCGGTCAGTCTCGGTACTGTTGTCCTGTTGCCCTTCCAGCGAAACAGATGTTTTCTAAGCATCGTTTTGCTTACTTGAAAGCAACCTTAGCGTGATGTTGGCCTCTTTAAGATAACAGCGTGGTTGTTGTGAGAGCACCATTTCACGCCAATCTGTAAGCAAAGTCACGTTAGATCTAGCTTCACATAGCTCGCTTAGTTAATGCAGCAGTTTTGTAGTACGAATTTTAGCTGTCAGCAGAGGGATAGCAACAGAAAGCTGAATGTTACATGAATGTTGAATGTTGCTGTTACACCCCACAATACAGCAACGGTTTACCATGGTTGAAATAGTAAATAAGACACACGACTAAGAGGGATGTTACGTCTATAAACAGTGGGCAGTAGTCAGAGTAGCGGTAAAGGAGGCTGTCAACATGTCGCCACGCCAAGTAATGACGTCACGACGCCCAAGCCCTATATGAGATTGTATTCTGAACAAGCCGCACTGACAGTCTGGCTTAGAATTTCCGGAGAAAACAAACCCATGTGACGCATTCGTCCAATCAGCTGCCGGTTGTCATTTCTTGGGCAACAATACAGATTAGCGACGCCTGCTGCGACGCCTGCTGTTATGTGTCTCGAGGCAGTTTTTTGGACATCGGGGACGCGACTGATCATCTCGACTGGCTTTTCTGCCGATGGTCGGCCGTCTGGTATGTGTGTCAGCACATATATGGTGGTAGTAAAAAAAAAAAAAATAAAAAAAAAAATTATAATAATATCGCCATACCTCTACGATACATATCGTAACATTTTTGCATCGCGATAAATCGTACCATGATATATCGTTACACCCCTAGCTATGACCAAATATAATTTTGGCGTGTAGGTGTCCTCAGTCCTGGACCCTTGTCAAACATGAGAAATTTCAAGCAGATATGACAATGTTTACTGTAGTTAAAGCCATTTTCTCATTCATCACTGAACACTCAAAATGGCCGCCACGCCACGCCCACACCGTCTGACAAAATTTTTTTCTTTTAAAGGGATATTTCACCGCTGGAAAGCTTAATATATCTTTAAATTGGGTCACTTATGTAGCAGAAATGTGAAAAAAATGAAATTGGTGCCTTCTAGGCCGAGAAAAGCCAGAAAATGTGTTTTGGGCTTATATGGATGAAAGACACCAAATCCCAGAATGCACTTCGCTTCGCTGCTTTGAGTCCACTCCCAAGCCACGCCTACCGCTTGACAGACAGACAAGACAGCGAGGCATTCAACTCAACTCAATGTGTTTTATTGTTATTTCAACCATATACAAGTGGCTCAAGTGGTGTTACACATTTAAAATATATAAAACGACATTATATAAAAACGACATTATATAAAAACGACATTATATAAAAACAACATTATATAAAAACGACATACGAAACAGGCTAGCTTTAGTGCACACACACATTATATAGGCTCCGTAAAGTTCAGCTAAGCATACTAGCATTAGGCTTGGTGGGCTGTAAACACCAAGTATAAACACAGCCGTGAATTAGCCTGGAATGTCGAATGGTCGCCATGTAACAGTCACAAACTCCAGCGGTTAGCAGTTAGTTGGATACAAGTCACCACATTTCTGCACCAGTCCGTGTTAACACAGCCCACCTTCATACGGAGCATCTCTAGCTTGGATCATCGGAGGGCTAGCAGGCCGGACAGTCCGGTACGCTGTTTCAGCCATGTTCCACGAAACAAAAAACATAGTCTCTCTGAACTCGTGTTGGGAGCATCGTTGAAGTTGGATGTAGTCCAGTTTGTTGTTTAATAAACGGACACTTGCAAGCAGGATTGATGGGACAGGTGGCCGGCTAGCGTTAGCTCGCTCTGGATGTGCCTTTTCCCCGGTTAGCATTAGCTTCCCACCTAGCCGATGAGGAGGTCCCCTACCTGGCTCGGGGCATCGAGCGAGGCCGCTGGTCTCCGTGCAGGCGAAGCTCTCGTAGTGTGGAATGTCGAAAGGTCGCCATGTAACAGTCACAAACTCCAGCGGTTAGCAGTTAGTTGGATACAAATCACCACATTTCTGCACCAGTCCGTGTTAACACAGCTCACCTTCACGGGTCTTTTACCCAGTGACAAAGCATCTCTAGCTCGGATCGTCTGAGGGCTAGCAGTCCTGGTAGCTGGTCAGTCCGGTACTCTGTTGTTCAGCCATGTTTCCACGAAAAAGTCTCTGAACTCGCGTTGGGAGTTTCGTTGAAGTTGGATGTAATCCAGTTTGTAGTTTAATGAATGGACACTTTCAATCAGGATTGATGGGACAGGTGGCCGGCTAGCGTTAGCTCGCTCTGGATGTGCCTTTTCCCCAGCTAGCGTTAGCTTCCCACCTAGCCGATGAGGATGTCCACTTCCCCGGCTCGGGGCATCGAGCGAGACCGCTGGTCTCCGTGCTGGTCTCCGTGCTGGTCTCCGTGCTGGTCTCCGTGCTGGTCTCCGTGCTGGTCTCCGTGCAGGCGAAGCTCTCGTAGTGTGCTGATTATTCCGTCTGTAATAACGTTCCCTGAATATTCTCCGATCTGTAGTGATGTATCCCGGTGGTATACGGGTGCGGTAGTTTGAAAGCACCTAATTTTTTTAAAGTTAGCTGCTGAGAAGAGAGAGCCCTGTTTAGCGAGGATCCAGGATGGCTGACATTTCGTTTTTTTCCGGCTGAGATCGGCTCGCTTCGGGTGATGGGCGTGTTAAAAAAAAGCGGAAGTAGCTCCTGCCTCTGTTTTTAGTTCTTTGCCTCTGGCCTTCCATTCCTCCAATGACGTAAAAATCGTCATTTTGCGTCATTGGAGGAATGATTTCCAGACCCCCAATGCTGAAATCTCCCCTCTCAGGGGGACATGTGGGAGGGAAGCACGGTCATTCAGAAATACTACCGGGTTTCTACCTATACAACGCTGAATGCTAAATCGGTGAAGTATCCCTTTAATAACTTTTCATCTTTAATGGGTTGGGATGGTACAGACCAAATTTGAAGTCCATCAGATGAAATCTCTAGGAGGAGTTCGTTAAAGTATAGCACCTTGACTTTTAGGCCTACTTCCTGTTGCCACTAGGGGACGCTATGACTTTGAGTAAATATCGGCCTGTAAATGTCCTCAGGGTTGGGCTATTATGATTCCTGAAAAGTTTCAAGCCAATTGGACAATGTACACTTGAGTTACACCCACTTCCTGTTTCGATGGTGAAACACACAAAATGGCCGCCCCGCCACGGCCATGCCCTGCTTAGAAGTGTACTTTTCCTCTAACTACATTCCAGTACTATTTGGTCAGAAAGCGGCTCATGTCGGAGAATAGCGCGGACACACACCTCACACCGCGCACCACCCGGAGAAAAAAGTGAGAGAAAGAAAAAGGAGAGGTCGCAGTTCGGACGATGACTACCCGGTTGAGAGTGTGTGTGTGTGTGTGTGTGTGTGCATGTGTGTGTGTGCGTGTGTCCGAGATCTGACCACACACAAACACACGTAGCAGAGCTACCCACACCCATGTTTGTACTGTTGCTTAATTAAATAAAACATCAAAAGAGAGAAGTTGTCTCTGTCCGTGTTTTAAACAGACACACCTGGGGCGTAGTTGGAAACCAGAATCAGCTTTAAATACAGTCCTAATCTAGTCCTCACTAACACGGGCCTAATTATAGTAACTACATGAAAACTTCACTGTTGTTGCATGAAATGTTTGCGTTTAGCCTACATCATCAGTTTCTATCATGTGAAATTAGAGGCAAAGCCAGCCTGGTGGCGAAGCTGCAGACAGATGCTTCTTAACAGTGTGGTCCCCAACAGTCAGCTCCCCCTGCTGTTCATGAGGTGCCTCTGCACCTCTTTTGTTTCAGTCTCTCCCACCAGTGTTTGGGCCACGCCTTCTCATTTACATTGACATGTGTCAAGTCCAAATGAAAAGCCAATGTTAAATCGAAATTTAAAAGCCAAATATTAAATCCAAATGAAAAGCCAATGTTAAATTGAAATTCAAAAGCCAATGTTAAATTGAAATTCAAAAGCCAAATATTAAATCCAAATGAAAAGCCAATGTTAAATCGAAATTTAAAAGCCAAATATTAAATCCAAATGAAAAGCCAATGTTAAATTGAAATTCAAAAGCCAAATGTTAAATCCAAATGAAAAGCCAATGTTAAATTGAAATTCAAAAGCCAAATATTAAATCCAAATTAAAAGCCAATGTTAAATTGAAATTGAAAAACCAAATATTAAATCTAAATGGAAAAGCCAAAAGGAAAATTCAAAAGATAAATCATTTTTTTAATTTGATCTTGCTTCGTTTTCTCTTTGGACTTTCAATTTGAATTATGAATAAATATTTCCTCCATAGATTTATGAGGACTATGATTAACTTTCTCCTTAGATCTCTGCAGGGTAAATCCAGACAGCTAGCTAGACTGTCGAATCTGAGTTTTCTGTTACACAACTAAAACAACTTTTGAACGTACACATATTCCACCAAAACAAATTCCTTCCCAAGGCCATTTTGCAGCGGCACGGGGTGCACAATGGTGCTGTTTTTGCCGCTGACAAGTGTCTCACAATATTATGGAATGGATCCCAAGAGACAGACTTCTTTGTTAAAGAGTAAAATAATTTTTGTTTAACCAGAAAAAGTCCCATTAAATAAACAATACTTTTAGCATAGAACCAGAATATTTTGTAAATGGCTAAATTAAGGTTTTATTTCAACCAAACCAGAGTGGAGATTGTTGGAACAGTGGAAAGACAAACCAAAACAGATTTTTGTTTTATTTTGTTTCTGTTGACTGAATGAAGTGTGTTTTACTATGATAACATTACTTTTTATTTAAATTGAGTCTGGTGGGTTTGGCGAAAGCAATTTTGGGGCTGTTTAATTTTAAACACAAAGGATCCTACATTTAACCAAAAAGGTCGACCTCTGTAGGGATCCTTTCCATAATGTTGTCAAACACTTGCCCATAAACGTGACATTGCAGCTTGTTTCTTTGCTTAACACTGGACTAATTTTAAAAAAATCACTTAGATACAAAAACATAGGAAAATATGGTCCAGGTTGTTACCCTTTACGTAAGCAATCATGTGTTTACGCAGCTGATGGCTGTGTTTCACAGATTGGCTCATAGGTGTGGTAATTTGACAGTCAGTGCTTTGGAATTGCAAGGAAGTGACATCATGATATACTTCTGTGTCTAATAATTACAAGTGTGTTTAGTGTTTTGGAAATCAGTGTGTATTGTTTTGCAAAAAGTGTGAGGCTGACATTGTGCTTATAGTGGTGCACATCCGGGCCAATGTTTTGCTCCTTGAGTGTAAGGTTTTGATAATTATGTGATACTTTTGATTTCAGTGTGTAAGCAATTGGCAAAAACTGTAGTACACAGAAGTGCAAATATACAATATGTTCACCAAACACTACACAAGACCAATGCTGCAGAAAATATAATGTATTTCTGATTGGTGTGTCTACAATTACCCCCAATTTCCACCGGTTGCGGAACAGCTCTGGAACAGCGGCGGAGTCAATCGGTTTCCATTAAAGTCTATGTGTGTATTTCCACTGACTGCAGAACGGCTGCAAAACGGCTGCGTCCCGACTCCGGCACAGCTGCAGCCCTCCAGATCACAGCTTCTATTTTTGCCGGATGCCGGAGAGCTCCGCAGCAATCCAGCACAAGGCAGATAGTGCGGGACAGGAAGTCGAGCACAGAAACAAAATAAAACATCCGGTTAATTTTCAAAATAAAATACACCATGCTCACGGCGGATCATATTTCCCTTCACTACACCTTGAAAAACAAACTGTTGTTGGTTTTGGGGTTCTATTCTACGTGAATTCGCGAGATCTCATGGGTCCTCGTGACTTCAGCTATCAGTCATGGCCGCAGCTGTTACACAACAAATCTGGACCTGGTGGGTATTGACGGATGGCGGAGCATGGAACCGAGACACAGCGGAGCCGTTCTGCAGACGTTTTGCAGTCGGTGGAAATGAGTAGTTAAGCAATCACGTGTTTGACAGATTGGCTCATAGGTGTGGTAATTTCACAGTCAGTGCTTTGGAATTGCAAGGAAGTGACATTATGATATACTTCTGTGTCTACAAGTGTGTTTAGTGTTTTGCAAATCACTGTGTGAGGCTGACATTGTGCTTATAGTGGTGCACATCTGGGCCAATGTTTTGCTCCTTGAGTGTAAGGTTTTGATAATTGTGCAATACTTTTGATTTCAGTGTGTAAGCAATCGGTAAAAACTGTAAGAGACAGACGAGAGCCACTGAGAAAAAGAGGATCAGGAGGGAGGCAGCAATGGAAAATAAGGGTTGGAGAGCTGCAGGGTGAAAATTGCAGGAGTGGGATTGAGGATGATTACCATGCAGGAGCATAATGTGGGGGAGCCAGAGAGACTTAGCTTTCATCTGTAAATGGACTGTATTTATATAGCGCTTTTCTAGTCTTAAAGACTACTCAAAGCGCTTATACATAGCACAGGAGCCATTCACACACTGTGACCGAGGCAGCTGTACAAAGTGCCACCTGCTCATCAGATAAACATTCACACACATTTACACTCCAATGCACAGCATCGGGTGAAACTCGGGGTTCAGTGTCTTGTCCAACCGCTCTACCATTGAGCCACAGCCGCCCGGGTACCCCTACAGCCATGGTGGATGGGGTGTTAGAGGCAGTGTATGTGTGGGGAGCCAGGCGGCTCAGGGGGGTTATCACAAAAAGTGACAGAGTGAAAGGGACCCAACCTTAAAAAAATATAAGCAAAAATATATTAAATGAAAAGTTGAAAAGCTAGATAGATTTGAAAATAGCATCCTCTCAGAGGACGTCTAACACCTTCCCCTGCCCTTGGGTCTCTGACCCACACAGACGTGCATGAGCACCACTGCTTTAGAGCAGAGTGGAGAAAGGACCGCAATTTTACTCATTCACTGGTAAGCAAACAGCAAATATCATCACGCTGAATGTTTAAAACAAACACGACTACTGTTAGCAATGCGGTAGGACAGGAGGGGTCGAGTACGTGCAGCGGGGCAACAAGGTATTTCATTGGCTCTTTCCAAACGGACTGTGAGGCAGTGATTAAAGCAGCAACAGTTGACAGATCTTTTTCACTCCTTTTTTAGAGCCCGTAAGTTATTCATTGCTGTCACGGTGTAAAGACCATTTTAAACAATATATTAAAAAAGCGTAAATTGGAAATACCGGTAGTTACCAACTCTGCCTTTATTCAAAGCAAAAAACAGGATATTTCTGGGTTGTTGTTTTTTTGACTGGTTGACATGTATAAACACAAAATGTCAGTGTTGTCTACTCACACACACACAGACATAATGATGGAGCTGGAGGTAAGGTCTCAAGATGAGTGTTTGTAGTGTAACAGAAGCCTCTCTTTCTTGTTGTGGAGTGCAGGCAGACAGTCTAATTACACCTCTGCACCACACTACGCTACTGTTTTACTGTAGGGTTAGCACAGATGAAGGGTTTCTTTGTGTGTGTGTGTGTGTGTGTGTGTGTGTGAGAGAGAGAGAGAGAGAGAGAGAGAGAGAGAGAAAGAGAAGTCAGTTAGATAGGATCTTTTGTTCAGATGAACCTTGTACCGTTTTTGTGTGTTTACCTGCATTGAGACTAACATTAATGTTAGGTGCCCTTCAGCTGTCAGAGTTCGCTTGGACTTCATATATTAACTTCCAGTAGCTGTGTTCTCATTAACGTGACAATCTGCAAGAAACAGGTTGCCTATAAACCACTAAAATAGTAGTGACAGCACTGTTTGGTTTAGTTATCAATGCCATTAGCATGGTGAATAACACTTGTGTTACTTTGTTTATGGCATGTTGTTTATGTTGTGCTTTCAAGCATGCTGTTATTGTGCTAACCGAACACCGTTAGCCTTTTCAACCGAGCCGCTTCACTACACTTGTTAGATAATGTTTCATTACAAGGTTCTCTGTGTTAATTTGTGTTTGCCACAGTGTGCTTGTGGTTGAAAATGAATGAACAAATGCGGTGTGCCAAATATGCAATGCAACATGACGTAGATGCCGCTTCAAAGCTAATGTTTGAGTCATTGATTTATGGCACATTGCACTAGGTTGATGCTCAAAACCAGTGGCACCCACTATTGAGGGATTTCGAAGTAGTTTTATACACATAGTTCTACATTGTCATGAAGCATATCCTGTGACTTTTGTAATAATTAGACATGCAATTTCAGATTTGTATTCTGATTTGTATTATGCCATCCCCATTTTTTGCATTTGTAGCGCCCCCCGGTGGTGCATTTGAATGAACCTTTCAGGGTATGTTTCAGGTACCTATTTGGACACACGCAGTGAGTTTTTGGATGATTGGACCAACATGTGTTGACTTTTGTCTATTTATGTGCTCAACCACACCCTTTTAAAGTTACAGTTTTTTACAATCGCTAAGACAATTTTTTCAATACTTTTAACAACTTTTCTAAACTCTTAACGCACCAACACACCTATAACACACAATTGGCAAAACAGTTAATTTCATGCTCAAAATCACAAATTGTAAACTAAACCCCAACACTATTTTCCAAAATACAATAATAGACTAACACAACACACTAAGTCTACCAAAACACTGCAAAATCATGTAACACATGTTCTCTTCCAACAGGAACATGTAGTCAGTCATAGCCCAATGTCATAAAAACACTAATATAAGGTGGAATTACAGAAACTGCATTATTTTATATGTGTCAGGTCTGCTCCTTATACAATAGACACTATATTGTATTGATCATAGATTGTGCTTTGCACTGCAGTTTCACTTGAAGCCTCTCTACATTTGTGTTTTGGTGGGTTTAATACATGCATTTTGTTTCCTTTACTGCAGAAATCCAATACAAAAAAATGAATGACCCATCTCAGAGTAGCTTTATAGAATGTACGGTTTATGAAATAGGGGTGGTGATGGTGCAGTGGATATGACACATGCCTTTAGTGTGGAAGATCTGGGTTCAATTCCCACTGCGATACATCAACCAATGTGTCCCTGAGCAAAACACTTACGTAACCCCTAGTTGCTCCAGAGGCGTGCAACCTCTGACATATGTAGCAATTGTAAGTCACTTTGGATAAAAGCGTCAGCTAAATGACATGTAATCTAATGTAATGAAAAAAAGGAGACAAAGACAGAATTGTCCTGGTACTCATCTTCCTCTCCCTTATGCAGGAATTTTTCTTACTTTCTCTGTGTTCATCTTTACAATATTGTTCCTTTTCTACACAAAATCAGCCCAAATATCCCCGATATCAACAAGCTTCATACAACTTTTGATAAGCTTGGTAGAATCATGAGCTACAGAAAGTTTGGTAGCAATATGGTTAAAGCGTTACTCTCGCCAAAATGCATCCTAGGGTATTTTTGTGAATGTACGTGAGTCAAAAGCACATTTAGGAACGCCACTTTTAAGATTCACCGTATTGTCGTTTTGGGGTCAAATGGCCTTTTGAAAGGGAGAGCTAGGGGCACTCTCATGCTAGCCTCAAAATAGCTATTTTCGAAACACTAAGAAGGCTCGACACAACATGAAACTTTGCTTCAAGTATCACCAGGGGCTCTACACCTTAACGCAAGCATTGACAACAATCTTTGTGTACACAGATTTACTAAAAATAAAGTTTCTGAACAACTCAAAAAAAATACCAGGATGCATTTTGGCGAGAGTTAGACTTTAAGGTGAAGTCAAAAATTTGTTTTTCAAACATTTTAAAATAGCAGAAAATCCATCATTTTAGCATTTATTTTCCAAAAGGCTTTTTTGTAGTCTATCGAGATGTAAGTGTAAGTCAAATGTGATGTAAGTAGGACTCACAATGTGAGGGGGATGGCCTTTCAATCTCGTAATTAATAGTCAAAAAATACTTTTATGACTAATAATTACAGCACCACCATCAGGTTGATTGTAATCCCATTTCATGGGAAGCATTACCACATGATGTTCAGTTATGGTACCAAATTTTCTTCCAGCTCATCGCAAACTGAGCAAAAGCATAAGATGGCAGATAATGATAAATAAGCCACGCCCACTTGCACCAATCAATATGTTACTTCCGATTTTGAGGAATACTTGTCCCCAAATATGTGCATTAAATTTGGTGAGTTTTTTTATATTTAGGAAAAGGAGCAGGCAGCATGGATTCAATCATTAAACAGAGCAATACATAAATAAATTAAAAAAAGTTGTATATTTGTATTTAAAAAAAAAAGAAAAAGATCATAAGAAAAAAAAGGCCATCAATTATATTTATGTATGATAGGAAAATCTAAACATGTCCATACAGAAACTTGCAGACAAAACACTATCACCCTGTCCAGAGGACAACATTGGGTATTCGCGTACACGGACAGTTCATGTATTTGTTGGCACATACACACCCTCAAGGCAGATGACCACATTTACATCATGTGGACCCATGCAGCCACGGCTATAAAACTAAAAAATATCTCAGACCAAGTGAAACCATAATGGACAATTGTGAAATCATATTAACTCAAATGTTTAAAGGAAAAAGTGAGACTTTAAAATATTGACACAAAATGTAGGGAAGAGAGTTATGTTGGCAGGACACACCCCTTCATAGTCACCCCCCTCAGGCCCATTCCCCTCTGTGCTGTGATGGCTCTCTGTCTTGGGGGAGCTTAGAGCTGTCTCTCAGGTATCCCTCAACTAAGACTTTAATCTCAGCCAGAAACTAAAGCCACACACAGCACTAATGGGCCATAATGGCTGACAAAAACACACAGAATAACCTGCAGCAGCTTTCTGGCTTTTCAGAATCTGCTAATTCGACTGTTTCAGCCTTGCTCGCCCTGTACCCATTCACCATCTGTCTCGCTCTATCTCTCTCTGTCTTCCTTTTTCCCCCTTTTTCTTCTGCTCAGTAATATTCCCTCCCTCTCTCTCTCTCTTTCTCTCTCTTTCTCTCTCTCATTCCTCTGATCTTATTCTCCCTCTGTCTCTGCTGGCGTTGGGCAGGTCTGTCAGCAGTAGTTGATTCCATGGTTGGCTGCATACTTGTGTCTGACTGAAGCTTTGTTGTGGGACCTACTGACCCCCTCCCAATTAACAGATTCTTATAGTGTGTGTGTGTGTGTGTGTGTGTGTGTGTGTGTGTGTGTGTGTGTGTGTGTGTGTGTGTGTGTCAGAGCATCTTCGTGGGTGTGGGTGTTAGTTTAGCTACACATAAGGAGGCTGTGAATGTGTCCGTATTTGGTCTTATCATAGGGTATATGTACCTAAATAAGTTAGCACCTATGTGTGTGTGTGTGTGTGTGTGTGTGTGTGTGTGTGTGTGTGTGTGTGTGTGTGTGTGTGTGTGTGTGTGTGTGTGTGTGTGTGTGTGTGTGTGTGCCCACAGTGAAACTGACACAGTGACACTCTGATGTAAAACCCTGACCAGAGCGGCAGCAGCTCGACAGCCGCGAGCCTTTTGACAAAAACTGTCTTTCTCTTGACTTAAGAGCTTTTCTCCTTAAGTAACATGAACAATTTATTATCCACAGCAGCCATTTAGCGGCACAATGCAGGTGTGGCGAGGGCTGCACAAGTAGCAAGAGAGGCGGAGGAGGCTTTGCAAGGTTTGTTTGTTGCTAACATTAAAACAACTTGAGCTCCTTTGAAAAATGTCATGCTCAAGTCTCAGGGGCCATCCACACAGAGACGCTTTTTGATGCAAACGCACATGTTTTGAATCGTTTGGGCCGATCGTCCAAGCGAATCCTGTAAACGCACTGCCTGAAAATGCCAATGTTAGCTAGCACAGATAGCAGACAGAATTGTCTGCTATCTGAATTGCAAAATAAAAAGCAATCCAACAGCACATTATACAATGTAAACAAAGACACGTTTTCTTGCGCCGGCCTTTATAAAATGAGCAGTGGTGAAAGTTAGTGACTGAAGACTATGATCTTCTCCGTTTTTGGTTAATTTCTGTAGCAATAACAGCTTCATATATAACCTGGAATATGAAGTAGCGCGTTGAGTCATTTACAAATGGATTCGTTGAGTCGACCCAGGGTTTCCCAATCTAGAGATGCGCGCGTTCACATAAAAGAGGCGGTGTTTGCACTTCGTGACCAATCGCAAACATCTTATTTTAGATAAGACGAGCAAACTATAATTATACATAAATATGAAGAACACAGACACGGTTTACAAGCAAAAAGCAATCCAGTGGCTTCCTAAAACAGGAAGAAAAGCTGGCAAAAAAAGCCGACGCTGTAAATGCATAAATTACAAGGCTTATCAATATAACTTCCCCATCAGTCAGGCACAAGATCTGACCATAATTACACTTGTCCTTTCCATAAACTGTCGTTGCTTTAGTCTATTATTTCAGTTGCAACCCTGGCAGTGGGAAGCGATCATGGGAGCAAATAAAAAATATAAAAACTAGGGCTGTCAAATGATTAAAATTTTTAATCAAATTAATCAGAATTTTCAGTGGATTAATCATGATTAATCACTATTTGCAATTACACCTGAATCCTAACCATTTTTTTTCTGAAATGCATACCAAAAGATACTAGTGCTGTCAAGCAATTAAAATATTTAAACGCATTAATGTCATAGTTAACTCGCTATTAATTGCAATTAATCGCACATTTTTATCTATTCTAAATGTCCCTTGATTTCTTTTTGTCCCATTATATTTTCTCATTTTAATTCTCTTATCAGCATGGAAAAGTTTGCTTTGTGACTGTTTTTTTATTGAAAACAACATTGTCATATACGTTATGTTCAATTTCACACTAACATTCAGACTTGGATCTAATAATCTGTCACATAATGTAACGCTGTTACCTCGATTTTCCATTGCAGATAGTACTGCAGATAGTCCTGCAGATAGTACTACAGGTAGTACTGCCTCATGCCTGAGGCAGTACTAGTACTACAGGTAGTACTGCCTCATGCCTGAGGCGAGCGTGGCTGGTCCTACTGTCTATGGGCTCATAGCAACTGGTTTCCCGTGACTCATTTCCTGGTTCTCGTTCTCTTTCATAACCAACGTAAAATCAAGGAGAGGGTTTTCCTGCTCCAGGTTTCCCACCGTGGTCGGAAAGAACAGAGGAGACACTTTGTTTCTCTCACTGACTGTAGAGTCACTACTCGCTCGCTCTGAAGATAATCGCCGTCACGAGCCTACAAGCTACGCGGCTAGCAAGCTAAAACCGGCCGAGGCTTGTGTCTGTTTTGTTTGCGGTCTGCGAAATTACAAGACCCGCCCTTAAATCACTACTATTGGCCAGGCGTCGAAGGTAACGTAACTCCATTTGTTCAGGTCCTATCCCCTGACCAATCCACTATCCTCACCACTCGCGGTGAAATGCCTAAACCAAACCAATCAGCTGCTTCGTAGGGCGGGACATGGCGTGGCCATAGACAGTTAAAGAAGTGGACTAACAGATCCCGTTGCTCTCTCTATGCGTTACTCGTGCGTTAAAAAAATTATCGGCATTAAAATGGGTTTGCGTTAACGCCGTTAATAACGCGTTAAACTGACAGCCCTAATAAAAACATAATTCAAACCGAGGCGCGCATTGGCAACGCACAGCTCAAGAAGTTTACAAAGATACGTAACTCCCTCCACTGAAAATCTATACCTTTCATAAAAATACCCATCAGGGAATCAGGGAATGTTAACGGGGTTGTCGGTCTCTAAATGTTTTAACTTTTAAGAGCGCACCTCTCTCTCTCTCTCGCACCAAGCTTTTTCTTTTTTTTCTTCTTTTTACTCACTGATCTCCACCCATTCAGTTAATGGATCTTCTAAGAACGGTGACGCCATTATCAATTGAGTATTGATTGGTCAGTAGGCGGTGCTTTTACACCGGTTGATCTCTAATCTCCAACATAACCTGCTCCCGACCAGGTTAGGTGTTCAGCATAAGTTACAATGGGCGGTAGTAGCTCAGTGGTAGAGTGATTGCCTGCCAATTAGAAGCTTGGAGGTTTGATCCCCGGCCCTGCAGTCCCATGTCGAAGACTCCTTGGGCAAGACACTGAACCCCAAGTTTCCTGCTGATGATCAAGTGGCGCCTCAGTGTGTGAATGGTGCACTTTGAGTAGTCTTTAAGACTGGAAAAGCGCTACATTTACCATGATTGAACCCGATAACAAGTGATCCACCTTCGTGATACAGAAAATCCTGGGTTGAACCTGAAGTTAGCTTGTTAATGCCAAATCCTGCTTTGTAGTACAGGCCTTAGGAGTTGTGTATTTGTTTGTGTTTAGGTGATCTCTAATCTCACTTCTGCGATGCAGGCCAAAAAAGGTTAAAAACCCTTGGTACAACCACAGTTATAATCTGTCAGTCCCTATATTTTTCATTTGTGACTACCGCATGGACGAAATGAATATCCAGCAAAACGCTTTACAGCATGTGAGATAATGAGAATTCAACAGTGTTTGTGCTCTGTCGGATAGCTATTATAAAACAGGCAGCAGAGTTTGTTCTGTTAAGTGATGATATAGATGCTGAAATTTATTAATGAATTTACTGGGCAACCACCCCTAACGCTCATGACTATTTATTAATCCATCAGTGATGCAGCATGTGAGATAAGAGAAAACACTCTTTCTCGCTGCCATAGCATTTTTAACTGCTGCTGATCTCTCTCTCCCCTTCTCTAAAAGACACCAAAATAAATAGATGAAGCCAGCAATGTAGCGTGTCTGTTTCCTGCTGTACAGTGTACAGTGGACAATATTCACATGTTAATTCAATTCAGCCTAATTTTCCATTTATGCAAGCAAAACATAGGTCACAATTTAAATTAAAATGCAAATTCTAACCATTTAAAAAATTTACAACAATTTGACATTTCATTTTAAGACTTAACCTGCTCTACAATGGACTATATTCAAATGCAATAGGTGAAACAGCTCCCCCAGTCATTAGGGCCCGAGCGCCGACAGCAGCGAAGGCCCTATTGAAACTGAAGGAATTATTATTCTTCCTTCGTCCATCAAATTAATTGCCATTTTGAGGGGCTTAACATACTCAGAAACTCGCCAAAATTGGCGGTCGCATCAAGTCTGGTGAAAATTTTTCGAGAATAGGTGCACAGAAATGCCTTGAGCCGTATAACGTATAACGTAGACTAACGGAACTTGGTACACTTATGTAGCATGCCAAGACATACAAAGAAGCTCATTGGAGCCATACCCTAAACCCAACAGGATGTCCGCCATTTTTAATTGAAAGTTCGAAAAAGATTTTGACCATTTCCACGTGTCATACTTTAACGAACTCCTCCTAGAGATTTCATCTGATCAACTTCAAATTTGGTTTGTGCCATCTTAAGACCTTAGAGATGAAAACTTTTTGTCATAGGGCATGGCCGTGGCGGGGTGGCCATTTTGTGCGTTTCGCATACAAAACAGGAAGTGGGTGTAACTTCAGTGTACATTGTCCAATTGGCTGGAAATTTTTCAGCATTCACAAGAGTCCAACCCAGAGGACATATAAAGGTCGCTATTTAGTCAAAGTTATAATGCCCCCTAGTGGCAACAGGAAGTAGGCCTAAAAGTCATGGTGCTATACTTTAACAAACTCCTAGAGATTGCATCCAATGGACTTCAAATTTGGTCTGTACCATCTCAACACCTTAAAGATGAAAAGTTATTAAAAGAAAAAAAAAAATTGTCAAATGGTGTGGGCGTGGCGTCGCGGCCATTTTGAGTGTTTAGCGATGAACAAGAAAGTGGCTGTAACTACAATGTACATTGTCATATCTGCTTGAAATTTCTCACAGTCAACACGAGTCCAGGCCTGAGGACATATACAGGCCAATATTGAATTTTGGTCATAGCGCCCCCTGCTGGCAACAGGAAATCAGCCTTATATGACAAACATCATCCGATTTACATGAAACTTAGAATGTGTGGTCTACTTGTGATACTGAGCCGGCCCCTATACTTTAACCACGCCCATGTACTCAGGCCACGCCCCTTTTATGACTTTTGAACAGTTTAAGGTAGAGTCTTGTGTTGAGGTCTCGTTGAACTCAGCAGAGTTACTTTTTGATTGGTTAGGGTTTGACCCGCCCCCTATTTTTAAGCCATGCCCCCTTTCATAACTGGTGACCCATTTAATGTAGAGTCTTGTGTGACGTATCATTGAACTCAGCATAGAGTTCCCTTTTCATTGGTGATAATTTGCCCCGCCCCATATGCTTAAGTCACACCCCCTTTAATAACTAATGACCCGTTTCTTGTACACTATTGTGTACACACTTTTACAGCTAATGAACTGTATAACGTAGAGTCTTGTGTGAGGTATCATTAGCTGCTGTTCCGACTGGACCAATTTGGGGATTTTTACGTTCCTCTGACTGCA
The DNA here is from genome assembly GCA_023631565.1 of Gymnocephalus cernua. Lineage (NCBI taxonomy): Eukaryota > Metazoa > Chordata > Actinopteri > Perciformes > Percidae > Gymnocephalus > Gymnocephalus cernua. The sequence goes on along the minus strand of CM042446.1, from coordinate 12,191,271 downwards.
GTTCCTGTAGCTCTTTCAGCTCCTACTTCAGGGCAGGGTCTTTTCGCTGTTCCCTTTTCCGCATTGGAACCTAGATCAACGAGGGTCGGATTTACGGTACAGACAGAGCAACAACGGGACAGTTTTCATTTTTGCCATCTTATTCATCACTAAATTCACTTCTGACAACGTTTTAGGCAAGAAATGAGCCGTTTAGATTTCGAATATAGGCAGATTTGCAAACATCGATGCCAAATTGACAATTTGCTTCAAAGTTTTTGGAGTTGAGAAGCTCCATGAAGTGACGCGACAGCTAGCAGCGCCTGCTGGGGCCGCTAGCTCATCGCTCAGCCAGTCATGCTCAGAGACCCCGCTGTAAGCTGGAGGTCTCTCAGACCGGTCTCGTAAATAAGAGGCTTTTATTTCGCCATTGACGGATCTTTTGTTTAAATATCACAACACATGTCCATCATAAGATTAACATGAACCTCTGCCTTTTCTGAGTTAAACTCCACAAGCGCGCCCTCGGTCTGGCCAGCCGTCACACACACACACACATCCACAGCACAGCAGGCAGAGGCGGGGGAGAGATACCCCTTTCTTTTTGGGAGACTTGTTTAAATTATGACAAATAGGCTATATGTACATATACAGGCCAGACTGAAACCATGCTGAGTAATATTGGGCTGCCTAAAAGTGCTGTAACCTGTAATGCTATTGACAGTCAGAATCAGCAACACAGAGTTGAACTGTGCACATTGTATGATAAGATTGTAGATTCTCTCCGTGTCCCAAGTGAACTTCTGTGTAAGATGAAGACATTTAAAGTTAAACCAGGCTGGAATGAATATGTGGAGCAGTCCCATGCTGAGGCTAGAAAGGCATTCAATGCTTGGGTTGAATCAGGCAGACCCAAGTGTGGTCATGTCTTTGAGTACATGAAGAAAGCAAGGGCAAATTTTAAATATGCACTAAGGTTTATTAAAAATAATGAGAAAACTCTTAAGGCGGACTTATTAGCTAGGAAACTGCAAAGCAATAGCCCTACAGACTTTTGGAAAGAAATAAAAAAAATGAACAGTAATACATTATCCCTACCAACACATATTGATGGTGTAAATGGAGCAGAACAGATTGCATAGATGTGGTGGCAAAAACACTACTTTGAGATTTTTAATGCTGTTAAGAGTGAACCTTTTACTGTTGAAAAAATTGAGAGGAGTGAAGATGTGATTGTCACTCCACAAGAAGTCGTTGAGATAGTGATGAAGCTGGAGTACAACAAAGCATGTGGTGCAGACGGGGTATCTGCTGAGCATTTAAAATATGCTAGCAGTAAGCTGTATCCTTTGCTCGCTATTTGTTTTACAGGATTCCTAATACATGGAGTCTTACCTGATCAATTATTGTCTGTCATTTTAGTTCCAATTGTAAAAGATAAAACTGGCAAAATCAACAGTAAAGACAATTACAGACCTATAGCTCTGGCCAGTACTTTGTCTAAAGTAGAGCAGGGAGGACTCCAAACTGACATTCCCTGACTTCTTCTTGTCAGGTAACAGACTTAAGGTCACTAATGAATGTAAATATTTGGGGCACTATGTGACTGCAGACTTGTCTGATGACAGAGGCATTCACAGACAGTGTGGAATGCTTTATGGACAGGCTAACATGCTGATCCGCCGGTTTGGAATGTGCTCAATACCTGTTAAAATCAGACTCTTCAAGGCGTATTGCACTACCATGTATACTGCACACTTGTGGAGACGCTACAAAAAGAGTAGTATACAAAAGCTAACTGTAGCGTATAATGATGCCTTGCGGGTGTTACTGAGGGTCCCACGATGGAGTAGTGCAAGCCAAATGTTTGTGAACGTGGGTTTGCCAAATTGCCCTGCTGTACTACGAAATCTTATGTACAGGTGCATGTGCAGGCTTTCGAGCTCGGCGAACAGTATCATCACTGCATTGACCAATCCTGGACTAAGCTCGGTGCGATACTCCTCTGGTATTTGGACTCACTGGTTTATGAGCCTATCCAGGAGATTGTGTGTCTTCTTTTTTATATTAATTCTGTACTATGGACCATTATTTACGTGTCTGATATATATATATATTTATATATATATACATGAGATTTAGTATTTAGTTCATACTTTTTTTGGTGTATTTGTTTTCTGATTTTAACGCTATAAAGACCGTTGCCGTGCTTGCATCACTCCCTTACCCCTCCTACCAGTCCCTATGGCCACTTGGCCAGTGCAAATGCAAAAAAAAAAAAAAAAACGGTTTTGGGGGAGAGTAGTTAGTAGAATTGCTTAGAAGTGGACTTTTCCTATAACTACGGTCGAAAAGCGGCTATTGAACACAGCAGGGAGTTCCCTTTTCATTGGTGACGATTTGCGGTGTCTGAGTGTCGCGCAAATGCACGGTCACAAGGAGCGGCGTCCGCCAGTAACCCCGACGCTTGCAGCTTTAATTTTATTTATATTTACATGTGACCACACTCTGTAGGTCTCAACCAAGCTGCAACTTCCGTGCTAATTTAAGTCTTCTTCAGTACAGCATGATGTTCATTTTGTAAATTATGGTCCCATTTATTTTAAAGTGGATAATACTTAGCCGACCTTCTCCAGCCTTCCATGATTGGTCATCTGCTCCAGGTAGGCAGGACTGGAATGTTTGTGTTTTTAAGCTACTGCGGTATTAACGTTGTCACATGTAGCTACATGTTAACGGCAGTAAACAATGTCATCTTGGCTGCCAATGTTGTTAAATTCTCCCCAATTTTGTGTCGCATTACTGCTGAAAAATGTCCAATTGGGTAGTACTTGGTTCAGAAGCCTTTATCTGCAATTATTCACAGTAGAAAGTGCTGCTTTGTTACATTACAATCTAATGTTAGCATACTGCTAACTATTAAGTAGCTGTATGCTAACGCCAGATAGCTGTAATGTTGGCGGCCAATTGCTGGTGCTTTTACCCCGTAAAATCACTTACAGTTTTCAATTGTAGTTATACAAGCTGCTTAGTCGACCATTATCAAAACAGTCACAAAAAAAGTCACCTTGGCCAGCATTTAACAAGGGAGCCACTACTTACTAGTGATGGATAGTAACACATCTACAAACAACATATGTATGTTATCATGTGTGAAATGACTAAGATGTGACAATAGGTCTGACAATGGCCTCATTATTTGAGATTAGCTTTTATTAATTTTTGTGTACTTTGATGTTTTTTTTATTAAGGGGAAGGGAGCTGTGCCACGCATAACATAACAAAAAATATCTAGCACAATATCACACATGCTAGTAATACATGTTTGTCATCACACATAAAAAGAGATGTCAGATTGTCACGTATAATGCCTCCCTGTGTCAATACCGTTGAAGAAAAATCCCTTTGATTTTTCTAACCATTCTGCCATGATAAAAGCTAGCCTATGTAACTTTTCCTTAACAGCAGCTAATATAGCCACAGGTGACAATTATGGGATAATGGTAAAATGGAGTGTAACATAGCATAAGTCCAACGCAACCCATTTTTAACTTTTTTAGCTTAACATTATTCAATTTGTCAACTATATATTTGGTGTTTGCAGAGCATTTGTATTGTTCGTCATCTAACCATAGTTAAAGGCATATTTCACCGCTAGAAAGCTGAATATATCTTTAAATTGTGTCACTTATGTAGCAGAAATGTGAATTTTTTTTTTTAAATTGGTGCCTTCTAGGCCGAGAGAAGCCAGAAATGTGTTTTTGACTCATATGGATGAAAGACACCAAATCCCAGAATGCACTTCACTTCGCTGCTTTGAGTCCACTCCCAAGCCACGCCTACCGCTTGACAGACAGACATGAGGCATTTGACTCAACTCAATGTGTTTTATTGTTATTTCAACCATATACACGAAACAACGTTTCATCGTGGCTCAAGTGGTGTTACACATTTAAAATATATAAAAACGACATTATATAAAAACGACATAAGAAACAGGCTACCTTTAGTGCACACACACATTATAGGCTCCGTAAAGTTCAGCTAAGCATACTAGCATTAGGCTTGGTGGGCTGTAAACACCGAGTATAAACACAGCCGTGAATTATTGTGGAATGCCGAATGGTCGGCATGTAATAGTCACAAACTCCGGTTAACAGTTAGTTGGATACAAATCACCCCATTTCTGCACCAGTCCGTGTTAACACAGCCCACCTTCATAAGTCTCTTACCCAGCGACAGAGCATCTCTAGCTTGGATCGTCGGAAGACTAGCAGGCCTGGTAGCTGGACAGTCCGGTATGCTGTTGTTCAGCCATGTTTCCACAAAAACAAAAAACACAACAGTCTCTGAACTCGCGTTGGGAGTTTCATTGAAGTTGGATGTAGTCCAGTTTGTTTTTTAATGAACGGACACTTGCAAGCACGATTGATGGGACAGGTGGCCGGCTAGTGTTAGCTTCCCATCTAGCTGATGAGGATGTCCCCTACCTGGCTTGGGGCATCGAGTGAGACCGTTGGTCTCCGTGCTGGTCTCCATGCTGGTCTCCGTAGCAGGCGAAGCTCACATAGTGTGCCGATTATTCCGTCTGTAATAACGTTTCCTGCATATTCTCCGATCTGTACCGATGTATCCCGGTGGTATGCGTGCGGTAGTTTGAATGCACATAATTGTTGTAAAAGTTTGCTGCTGAGAAGAGAGAGCCCTGTTTAGCGAAGATTCAAGATGGCTGACATTTCGTTTTTTTCCGGATGAGATCGCCTCGCTTCGGGTGACGGGCGGGTTGAAAACATGTGGAAGTAGCTCCTTCTACTGGCTGTAGTCCTTTGCCTCTGGCCAAAAAATCTAACGATGACGCAAAATTCGTCATTTTACGTCATCGGAAGATTTTTTCCAGACCCCTAATACAGAGATCTCCCGTCTCAGGGGGACATGAGGGAGGGAAGCACGGTCATTCAGAAATACTACCGGGTTTCTACTGATACAAAGCTAAACGCTAAATCGGTGAAGTGTCCCTTTAAGTCAACAGTAGTCTGGCTCACCGAATGTACATTGCTGGGATAAAGCGGAAGGGGAGGGACAAAGCCTGATATCACATTCCGGATGTCAGGCTTTGTCCCTCCCCTTCCGCAATTGCCGCTATCTATTTTGCAAGGGCACCGTCGCTTCATTCGGAGCTTAGTGCTGCTCAAGACGTTTGTGATTGGTTTAGAGAAATGCAATCAAGACAGAGCGTTTTTCCCCCCAATGCCAGAATTGTTTAAGTATCCAGATCAGTCCAGATATGTCTAGCAATGCAAGACTTATACACCTTTCACACCCAGGACTAAACCAGGGTTAAACCAGAGTTAGTTTCACTTTGCCAGACCATCCACACGCTGCAGAGTGGAGGAGGGTCTGGCTAGTCCACATAGCATTGGGAGAAAAACGTGCTCTGGTTTATTGGCATTTCTTTAAACCAATCACAATTGTCATGGTGATTAAGTGCTAAGCTCTGCTGTAAAATAGTTGTGTGAGAGAAAAATCAGATTGGACAGATAATCTAGCTATCAATTTACCATGCAGAGATCTGAGGAGCAGTTAACCATAGTCCTCATAAATCCACCGGAATTTAAAATTCCAACACAAAGAAAGCGGAAGGAAAACAGACATCGGCGAAAATACATGCATCCTGCGGAATTTCCTGCGGCACCGGAGCAATCCCGGAAGTGGAACGTCAAGGATATAGACTAAACCAGGGTTGACTTTGTGTTTTAAAGGGTTAACATAAGGTTAAAAAAGGGTTAAACACAGGTCAGTTAAACCTGGTCCGACCCTGGTCATTGGTGTGAAAGATGTAGGCCTATAGTTACGCAGGAATTCAATTTGTTTGAGGTTGAGTTTTTTTGTGTGTTAAATTCAGTTCTAAAAAGGAGAACCTTTATATCAGCATTTTTATTGTGTATAATATAAATATATGTGGTCAAGTTATACAATTCATGCATGCATTTTGAATGGACTCTGGAAGGAAGCGTGTTATCTGAGGATGATCTTCTAGAAGCTTCTCTCACATTTATCAGTCACCCCCTTAGCTTGTTGGTGCATGCCCTCCCTGGATCCTTTCCACACCGTTTTGACCGCTAGATAAGTTTAATTTAATTAGTCACTGTCCTTCAGTAAAACCAAGCCTAAACAACGCTGGACCCCCTCAGAGTCAAGTGGCCTCCCTGGCTTTTATCAAAGTTACTGAGAATCTCCCTTTTTCCTCCCTGTTGCAGGAAACTGGTAAGTCAGGGACATTCTAGGGTTTCATAAAATATGTTTGGGACGTGTGTGTGTGTGTGTGTGTGTGTGTGTGTGTGTGTGTGTGTGTGTGTGTGTGTGTGTGTGTGTGTGTGTGTGTGTGTGTGTGTGTTTGTATCCACTCCCTGTGTGTACTTGGACTTGTTTGAAGGCCATATCAGAGTGTAGTTTCCCCCCGTGACCAAGAAACCCTGCTCTACACCCGACCAATCATAACATGACCCTGGAGAGAACTGGTTTTAATCAGCATTGGTGTAGGTTCTACTTTTGGAGTATTTATAGTGTGGCCTTGTGTGGGTGTTGCTCTCTTTCTTACATTCATTCATTCAACATATTTCTTTTTAATTCATGTAAGATAGCTATAAATAACTGAACATAATTTTCAAAAAGGAATGTGCAGATTCTGAGTGCCCTCAGAAAGCTAACATCCTTCCAACATTCACTTACAGCTTAGGCTTGGCACAATATACCATTTCATTTCAATCCAATATGGAGAAATCATTTGCTGGGGGAGTTTTTCTCATGCCGCAGCTAGATATGTTGCCTGTTCTGAGATATTTCTGACCAGATGAATGTATAGGAAAAAAAAGTTTCCTCCCTGCCTTTGTGCCTCCTGCACTAGTGGATCTGGATGTGTGGTGGAATCTTGATGGATGTCCCTACAGAAGGAGGGCAGAGATACAAATTATGTACGATATGCTGCAGCACGCTGTTACACGGGCAAGTATGGCAGAGAGTAAGTAAGTAAGTAAGTACATTTTATTTATACAGCACCTTTCACAGACAAGGTCATAAAGTGCTGCATAGACAATAAAAACATGGTAAAACATGGTAAAAATAGTCAATAGAATAAAATACTATTCCAACAGATACAATTATCAATAAATAAAAGACATAGCCTACCCAAAAGCTAGCCTGAACAAGTGAGTCTTCACTTGACCCTTAAAACAGTCCACATTCTCAGCAAACCTAATGCTGGTTGGTAGAGCGTTCCAGAGTCTGGCTGCCATAGCCTCAACTGCCCTATCCCCACTTCTCTTCAGACGAGTGCGTGGCGCAGATAGCAAATTTAGATTGACAGACCTGAGAGACCGTGAGGGGGTGTGTAAGTCAATTATGTTGGCAAGATAATCAGGGGCCTGACCATGTAGAGCCCTATAGGTTATAGTAAGAATTTTGAATTGGAACCTGTAGGTTACAGGAAGCCAGTGAAGATAGAGTAGAGTAGAGGGGTGATATGGGTGTGCCTGTTTGATTTGGTAAGAAGCCTAACAGCAGCGTTTTGAATAGATTGTAGGCGGTGAAGAACAGATTTATTTAGTAAGGAGAAAAGTGAATTACAATAGTCAATACGGGAGGAAATGAATGCATGGATGAGCATCTCAAGTTCTGACTGAGAGACCAGAGCCCTTAATTTATTGTGCAAGTGAATAAAAACAGGATTTGGTCAATGATTTGATGTGAGTTTCAAAAGATAGGGATTTGTCAAAAGTTACCCCAAGGTTCCTTAGACTGGGCCGGACCCCAGATGACAAATGCCCAATATTCTGCTTGATCAGAGGGATAGCACTGTCTGGCGCTATGATTAAAACCTCGGTCTTATCTGGGTTCAGCTGCAAAAAGCTTTCAGCCATCCAGTTGTTTATGGCGTCTTTGCAATCTAGGAGCCTAGTAAGCTGGAATGTCTCATTTTGCCTAAAAGTAGAGAGCTCAGACTGTAGGCTATTATTTAAATCCTCTTGTATGCTTATGTTGTTGGTATTCTAGTTATTTAGTTTGTTCCTGCTCATTTCTTGCTAACAGAAACTGTTGACTGGGTTGACTGCTTTGGCCTGACGGATGGGCTGACAGGTGTGTTAATCAGAGCACACAAGACCAAATGGCCCCTTAAATTACTGTATGACTGGTTGCTACAATGCAGCATTTCAAACGCTGTTTAAACAAAGTCTAGGGCAGTGCTCACTCCACATGCCACACATATAACTTCCAGTAAACTTCACCGAAAATGATGGCAAAACAGTATCGCCGATCTATTTCAACCGAATATTACAGTAATACAATATAGGCCTACAGCTGAAAACACCAAATCCAAACTTATCTTTACTTTACCTGTTCAACTGAGTAGCAAATTAGATAACACACTTGACTGTCCTGTAACCAGACAGTTGGACAGCCTTACAGCGATGCGTCGCTGCAGTTCACAGCAGTACACCGCTGCTGAATGAATATAGGAGAAAGACTGGAAAGGATATTTGGCGTTTTTTATATTAGCCGCCAGGCCTGTACAAAATAGGGGAAACACTTTCTTGCTAACAGAGTGTTAGCTTGTTTCTTGCTTATACTTTCTTGCTAAGAGAGTAGTAGCTTGTTTCTTGCTAATACTTTCTTTCTAATAGAGAGAGAGAGAGAGAGTTCATTGCTTTGCCTTTTGTTAATTTCTCTTCAACTTTTATTCTCTAATTCTTTCTTTTACACCAAATCTTTTTGTAATCTTTTGTTTCCTCTCTGTCTATCTCTGGCTATCTCTTAACCCCACTTTTGTCTCTCTTTACGGAACATACTATAACCCTGGCTTGGGCTCCACCATCTCCTCCTACCCTTCAATCTCGCACAGCCATAATTATGGCCACACCAAGCAGAGAGGCTTCTAAATCATTCAGAGATGGTTTGGCTTCCTGACTGCTTTATTTTTTCCCTCTTCTCTTTTTTAAATAAAGTGGGAGAGAAGCTCCATTTGAGCTTGTTCTGAAAGCTAAATTATAACTTTTGATATTTTATCTTGCACTATTTCAAGCGCCTTATATTAAAAAAAAAAATGGGTTGACATTGACATTATAGGGGGGGAAATGTGGGTTCCAGTTCTCAAGCGGACTTTTCCAAGCTCCCACTTAATCTATCATTCAGTTTGAACTTTTAGACATTTTAAACAAACGTGTCACTTTTTAGCATGGACTTTTAAGACTTCACTGTTTTTGCTTGTCCATTCCCTTCACAGACTTAAAGGTATAGTGGAGGATTTTCTTTTTCCGGGTGGATCATCAAGACTATTGGTCCTCCTAGTTGTCAATCATTCTGGGATATGTTTACGTAAGGCCGTCGTACGTGCCGTGACAGGTCAGCGAGCAGACGGCCACGGCGTCCGACCATAGACAGTATATAAAAGCCTCCGACCGCTGCTGTCTCCCCGCTCTCGGCGATAGCTTGTTTGTTGGCCTGTAGCATGCTAAAGTTAGCTATAGAGATGCTTGTCGTAAATAGATTTCCACTTACCGGTGGCGAGTCTGACGTTGTGGAAAAAGTGCAAATCTTCTTTTGGAAAGGAGGCTTGTAGAGCCATGCCGACAGCAACTTGTAAACAGAGCGTGCACGAGGAGAACTAGGCTTGTGCATGCTCTCTCGTGCACACGTTTAATAGGCGTTCCCTCTCGGGAGCATTTTTTCAAAAAGTGGAGAGGGCGGTTCTTTTCTAAAATTCGGGAAAATACTCCATTATACCTTTAAAGGAGACCCATTATGCTTTTTCCGTATTTTCTGTGATATCTATAATGTTACAATGTTGGATGTTTACATTAAACTTGGCCAAAGCTTAAAATGAGGTTAACATATTGAAAAGAAATCCCTGTGAGCCAAAACCTCAGATTTCACACTGCTCTGGCTTCAAAGTTTTTTCTATTTTCGGCCTGCAATAATGTCATACCAGGCAGGTTTTCTGTATATGGTCATCTGCTCCAGGCACACTACTGCGGTTTTACCCTAAAATACCAACAGATGGATGCGCCGCCTTCCGGTTTTGTTCCGTCGTCCACCATGCATCATACCACACCATCAGAAGCAGAGCGTTTTGCCTGCCCAACTCACAAGCATTGTCTTAAGTGGCTGCGATCACTGGCGGCAACCGTGGAATCTAGGGGTAACGTTACATGCCTTGCTGCATTTAGCTACATGCTAAAACCAGAGAAAGCTGTAATGTTGGCTGCCGATGTTGGACATTTCTTTTCAATTTCGGATCACATACCTGCTAAAACACTGTTTGTCTATGTTACGACCGGCTCACAGGCCACAACAAAAAGAGAGATGCACAACAACTTAACAATAAGAACATGACATTTATTAACAAAGGCAATAACTTAAACAAGGAAAAACATGATGGTGTGCAATCAGGAGAATGCGTGGGATCTGAACTCAGTGCAGGTGGGGTTAAATAGCCTGGGAGGACCGGCCAGGTGCTCCCACTCATCTCATCAGCTTCTCCGTTACACCTGCAAGATGACAAGACAAACCACACACATGTCCGACAGGCCCAGGGCCGTTACAGTCTAGTATTTTGGTTAGAAGATTTTTCATGGTATAAAGTCCCGCTTTATATGACTGAACAGAGACAGCAAGAGCAGAGCACAGATGCAGAGACTCCAGCAACCCGGAAATGCTGACCAGTCAGTGCAGATTTAAAAAAAACACTTTTTCCATGGCCGATGTATAAGTATAAAGAGGCTTTATTGTCAATTACTTACATGTCAAGACATACAAGGAATCGAGAGTACGTTTCTCACTCTCCCACGGTGAAACATAAAGTGCACAACAGATAGACAGACATTTCCCTATTCTACAGTGAACATATAAACATATATGAAGTAGCAGCAGTAGTAGTAATATAATATAATAAATAATGGTAAATAAATTCTGAATACTAAAATGTATATATGTACAGCAGCAGGTGTGTGCAAATTTCAATGCAATGTAATAGTAATATTGAATAATAATGGTAAGTAAATACTAAGTACTAAAAAATAAATATATGTAGCAGCAGGTGTGTGCAATTTGCAGTGCAGAGGTCAAGAGTTTTCAGTCAGGAGTGTTCTTAGTTCAGGGTTTTTTGTTGTTTCCTTGTTGGGGAGTGTGTGTGGGTGGGGGTTGCGGGGGGATGGGGGGGGATGGGTATAGTCCAGACTGTCTTCCTATACTCCTGCCAGCCTGGTGGTTCTGCTGGCTGGGAGCCGGGAGGGGAGAGAGTTTAGCAGTCTCGCCGCTTGGTGGATGGAGCTGTTGGTGAGCCTGGTAGTGCGGGAGCGGAGACTTCTGTATCTCTTTCCGGAGGGCAGGAGGCTGAACAGGCAGTGTGCGGGGTGGGTTGCATCGTTGACAATTGTGATGGCTTTTCGTGTGAGGCGGGTGGTGTAGATGTCTTGCAGGGAGGGGAGTGGTCTACCAACTATCCTCTCAGCTGTTCTCACAATGCGTTGTAGAGCTTTTCTGTTGTAGTCAGTGCAGCTACCACCCCACACAGTGATGCAGCTGGAAAGGATGCTTTCGATGGTTCCCCTGTAGAATGTGGTCAGGATGGGTGGTGGAGCCCCTGCCCGCTTGAGTTTGCGCAGGAAGTAGAGGCGCTGTTGTGCTTTCTTGGCCAGTGATGCAGTGTTGGTTGTCCAGGAGAGGTCCTCACTGATGTGCACCCCCAGGAACTTGGTGCTGCTCACCCTCTCTACAGCAGCGCCGTCAATGGTCAATGGGGGGAGACCGGTGTGGCCTCTCTGGAAGCCCCCTCCTGACCTAACCCAGTCTGCTCTAATAAGTCTGTATAATCTCCGCATCTGTGCTCTGTTGTCGCTGTCTCTGTACAGTCCATTGCAGCCAGAGACTGATAACCCTAACCCTCATCCTAACCCTGACTGCAATAGAGTATAAACAGCGTACATATAAATTGGGGCTCAATTAAAACATCAGCAACCAAGATTGCAGCTTTCCCTGGCATTACATGTAGTTCACAGTGGACAAATAAAGGCCTTTTAAACCAAACAACTACACAACCAGTGTAATGTGATCCCAAATTGTGGATAAAATAACGACATCTGCAACCAAGATTACAAGTTTTTCTGACGTTAGCATGTAGCTAGAATTAGCAATGTATGCAATGCTGTAGTAGCTGCCTGTCTGGAACCATAGACAGTTAAAGAAATGGACTAACAGATCCCGTTGCTCTGGACGGAGACCAGTGAAGGCTATTAGAAGCACTTTTCCGGTGAGGGCTGAGCGTTACTGCGCAGCTGCAAACTGAGCTTGCTGACGTATATGTGACATGAGTAAACTGTGTGAAAGTTGTAAGTCTTCTGGTAGCTGTGCCAAGAGAAATCTCAATCATTCCGAATCTTGCAGAGACAGAGAGCGTAGGTATATGTAAGGAGATAACATAGGCACAGGCTAATTATTGCTAACTAAAATGCTAGTTAACATTAGCAATTAAACTAAACAGCTAATGTAAGTCCAAATTGCCTGCGAGCTTCTCCTGTACTGGATGGTAATTCCTCTACTATGCGACAGTAAGTTGCGTGGTTATGACACAATCGTTAGCCTATTTATACAAAAACATCTGCTACGGAGCCATAACATTAGATACAAGGTAATGGAGCCTTTTATACATTCTTTAGAAATAAACAATGCACAAATAGAGTCTTTAAACGCTTCAGATCTAAAGTTATTTGCATCAAAATGAATGGCAGTCAATGGAATGCTAATGGAATGCTAATGGCGGGTGAGTGCTTGGTAGCATGAAAATGGTGCCATAGGAGCTACGGGATGTGGAGTGAGGCTTACCCCCTTGTCTGGAACAGATATACATATAGTTTCTTCCTAAAAGGGAGTTTTTCCTCGCCACTGTTGCACTAGTACTTGCTCTTGGGGGATTTGTTGGGTTTTTTGTAAATTATAGTGTGGTCTAGACCTACTCTATCTGTAAAGTGTCTTGAGATAACTCCTGTTATGATTTGATACTATAAATAAAATTTAATTGAATTGAATATATAGAAAAAAGTTGCGTGTGAAATCTGAGGTTTTGGCCCGCATGGATTTCTTTTAAATATGTTCACCTCATTATTTGAAAATTTTAATATAAGCATTCAACATCGCAACATTAAAGATATGACCGAAAATACAGAAAAGCATAATAGGTCTTCTTTAAGGCATAGTCACTACATTGCTTTGACATGCCCTTTGTTAATTTCAGAATGTTTAAATGTTTTAAATTAATTTTCTTGTGCCTGTATGCCTATAAACACAGCAGACATCTGTATATAAATAGATAGAGGAGATTGTCAGGGTTTCAGGAAAGAGTCATGTTAACGTGACATGTTGACAGTACTGTCACAAATGTACTATACAGTAAATATTTTGTCACCAGGGTTCCTATCATGCTGTGGGGGATGTCCACAAGAAGTGTAATGTTTTACACCTGAGCTTAATTTTTAGCCTATAGGTGTATACTTTAGAATTATAGAAATATTACATTTTGGCAATCTGCACTATGAAAAGTAATGCCGCATTAGCTACAAAAATTATTAATCATGGGCGTACAGACAACAATCAAATGGGATACTCTTGATAGATTTGATTAGTTATAAGTCACGTCTTTTTATATGTTTCACAGAGGATTTATGGACATTTGTACACGACATAGGTGAAAAAGCTGTCCTTTGAAATAATAAATTGTGCTGATTCCAGATATGCAAAATGTGTCTATTCTGTGCTAAGGCTTAAATGTTGCTGCCCCTGGTTGTCTGCTCTTGCTCTCTGTGATCACGTATTTTGACATGCATTTCTGTTTCTATGATCATAGACATGCTGTTAGACAGACCAAGACTAATTCCTGGGTTGCTAATGTGAGACCCTCAATCAATTCATTTAAAAAAAAAATTTTTTTACAGTTGTGCAAAGCATAAAATATTTCAGTATTAGCAAAGATCCTCGTCATTTCTCCCATTGGAATCATTAGACAAAAGACGATTTCTGTCATTTTATGTTGTTCTTATCACGCTGATGTATGTTAAGTGTTCATTTTAAATAAGTGTGGTGTAAAACGTAACAGTGTTTTTTTATTTAGGTTTTTGTATTTTGTTATTTGACAGTGGGAGGAAGTGGAAACACGTCGTCCATCTTTAAATAAAGTGTATGGCTTTATTTTTTATTTTTTTTTAAGTTTCCCATCTACACTATAAAAAGACCTTTATGTTTAAATATATCCATTGTGCAGGGCATTTTCACAGAGTTCTGTTTACAGTATGGCAGTGGTGTCACAGTTCTGGCTGTTTGTTTGCCATTGATTTTTGGGGAGTACACAGCAGAGAAATTACATGATAAACGATTATTTATATGTTAAAAAAACAATATAAAAAGTATTGGACATTAGTAACAATTAGTAACATTTGTCAAAATACAAAGTTCCAAAGAAAAAGCGGGAAAGAATTAAGGCCTACGTCTTCTTTCCTCATTTCATTTGAGGCACTGTCTGTCCTGTCTCCCAGGGAAAGGCCAGTGTACTCAGTGGCATGCACTTCACTTTGACCTGATAACCTGCAGAGAGAGGACAGACAGCGAGGAGGGAGGAGAAACAACAAAGCGAGGAAAGATAGAGGCAAACAGAGGAGTGTGGTGGTGGTGGTGGTGGTGTTGGAGGGATGAGAAGAATAAAAACTAACATGAAAGAGACGAAGGAAAGACAAAAGGTGGGTTTGTGACATGAAACAAATCTTCCATGTTTTCTATCTGCTGTCTATCAGTTTGTGATCTTCTGTAAATACATTTCATAATTTATTTGTCCAGAGAGAATCCCTGCGAGGTAAAGGAAAACAAAGTTCAAACAGCACTAATGTGATTAAACTGAGATCAGAGCGCAGATCCTATCACCCCCTCGCTTCAAAAACACAGTCGCACCACAAGCTCTATAAGCCAACCCTCACATGTGACAGTAGAGCGTTGGAGGCCGCAGTGTACGGAATTCTAAAAGCAAAGAACAACAGAGCTAGTGTGTGCTGATTGGATCAAAAAGGAGTTGGTTTGGATGTGATGTGTGATTAAATGTGATGTACAAAAGAAGAAAATTGATAGTAGGCTGGAATATTTCTTACCTTGTAGTATATAGCCCTTTTCAACAGCTTTTGGGCCTTCGAACAAAGGTCTCTGCTACATATATGGCCCTATTCAAACAAGAAGAAGTGAGTTCTCAGTTCCCTCATAGACTGCATAAGTTATTTTTAAAACCTATTTGCAGTTGAATGATCATGTTGAACGTAAGTAACTTCTGCCCTAATTTGCCAGATCTTCACAGCCAATAATGAAAGATGACTTGCGACTAGGGCTTGGCAACGATTACAAATTTTAATCGCGATTAATCGCATGATTTCCCCGATTAATCGTGATTAATCGCATTGTTATACGCAAAATCCAATAATGATTTCAAAAGTAGTGTATAGCGCAATTTTATTTTAAATGTTCTGCCATATAAACTAAAGTGCCATAACATTTGTTCTGCAAACACTTAACATCAGCATTTTGTTTATACAGTAGCAGTTAAATAAAATATTTAGTGTAAATCTCAACTTAAACAATGTAATCAAAGCAAATACAAAATGAAAGCTTATTGCCACTGCCAGGGCATTCATGTTATCATTAATAGGACTAGGGCTGCAACTAACGATTATTTTAATAATCGATTAATCTGTTGATTATTTTTTCGATTCATCGATGAATCGGATAAGAAAAAGCATTAATTTACATCAACTCAATACATACTAACATACATACTTGTTGTTTTAGTTGCTAGTTGTGTAAAGGTAAGTCGCCTAACCCACAGAGCACACACACACACACACACACACACACACACATTGAAGCTTATTTATTAAATTATTACCATCATTGTAGTAAGTGCAAGTTAAGTTCATTTATACACCACATTTAAACACAGCTTAAGATGACCAAGTGCTATAAAATAACTTTAATACATTTAAAAATACAACACACACAAATATATTTGTCAACAATAACTGATATGGGACAAAGCACAGAATATATACATGACAACAGATTGAAAAATTAATTGGCCAAAAAAGGCGAGTGAAAAAGTCTTGCAACTATACCACTGCTTTACCCTGCTTTACTACTGTTATTGACGAGCTAACGCTAACTTAGCCAGCTGGATAACGAGTAAACAGCAGCACCAGAAGAGCTACTGGAGGGACGTTACGTTCCTCACTTCAAAACGGAACAAAAGTAGGATTGTGTAGTGACTTTATCCTGCTGTTCAACTCCCTTCCTCCTCATCAAGGACTCCAACATCTTTACGGTGTTGAATCATCACCATGGTGCTCCCGTGCCATGCCATGTCGCTTTTGCTTATCTTGCAATTAACAAACTTTTTTGATTTATTTAGTGTGAAATGCTCCCACTCCTTGGATCAGAGGCGGAGTGGCAATCGGGAGAGTCGGGACTTTTGCCGGTGGACCGGTAGTGTTTCGAGGCGGCAAGGGCCGGTCTGATAATACTGTACATTGCAAGTTCTTAGCAACACCATCCGGCGGCCTGGTGTGCCGCGGCCGCGCCGCTGCCTGCTGGTCAAACTGTGCATATGGAAACTCTGCTCAACCCGTATGGCAGGCCGGGTCTATTAAATTTCCCGGTAGATTGTTTGGTCCCACTCCGCCGCTGCCTTGGATGACTTAGGTCATAGCCTACTGATTTCTCTGCCTCCGCCATGAGTTCAGAACAACGTTACGGGTCTCTCCGATGGTATTTCCTCTACCTCCGCTCTGCTCTATTTTTCTCTCTCTCGCTCCACTCTGGTCTGCTCCGTGCTCAACTCTCCGCGCTCACAAACATTTTCAAAATAAAAGCTTGTGAACAACATACATTTGCAATAATAAGAGAAATAATAAAAACTGCGTTTACGTGCGATAAACTAATTGTCGGCGTTAATTAATGCGTTAACGGCATAATAATGCATTAACTTGCCCAGCCCTACTTGCGACTAATAGAGCAACTAATAGCTATTTTCACATACTGTACATGTGGGAATGAAAGTATTAAATCAAGATAGACTTGAGAAAAAAAAATCTCTGCTTTATACAAGCTTGTGTGTGTTGTGGCCTTTCTGTTAATATGATGGCATTTCATTCAGACATTAGATGTGCGGGAAGCGTTACATAAATGTTTTTTGCTGTCATGACTTTCACTGAAAAGTAACTCGGTCACTTGCACTTTGCCAGCGCATTTACGTAATTAAGTGAATGTTTTATAGACTGTAGTTTGCATATAAAATGTAGGCCTAGAGGTACCGTTTATTTATCCATACTCTTTCCTCGCATTTCTCATATTTTCCATTCATACCGTAAACATAATATGTTAAAATTTCCCCACCAATTATTTATGATACAGTACATTTAATCTTGCATGTTAACCACAGGGAGAACCTGCTCATCATATACCTCTTTCCTCCTGCATTACACCCCACACAGCCAGAGTATTCCTGCACAATTACCCCCATTTACGTGCCTGCCTGCTCACTGTGCTTTGAGCAGAGGGGCATTAACATCGAATTGTCATCAAAGCCTCATAGGGATCGCTAAGGAGACGGGAGCTTTACGGTCCCACTCCAGCCACCGGCTCCAGCTTAGCTCCCTCACACCTTTGCATGTCAAACAGGTTTTAGGGCGAACTCTGGGGTGGGTGGGAGTGATGGGATAGGTGTTACATGGTCTTAATATTATATTAGTGTTCATTCATGAGTTGAAAGGGAGGAACGTGCCAAGAGTTGGCAGAAAACTGTTCGTCTAGCTTCCATTGACTCCCCCCTCTCTCTCTGGATGGGAAAAAGGCTGCAGCCTCTGTTAGTGATTTAACAGGGTACACAACCTTGAGGAAACTTGAGTTTGGAAACAATGTGGGGCAATATGGGACAAATTTAAAACATAACTCCGGTAGAGCAACACTGTAGGTTATGTAAACACATCCTGCTCACACTGTTAGTGTAATTTATTGACGGTCGGTTAAAGGTTATGTGTTGTAGGTGAGCACATGGTAGAACAGCAGGAAGTTTGCTTAGTCTCATTCCATAAGTTGTACATTTCCTATTGCATGACATTTTTAGTGGGCTGAGTATAATGTAAGAATAAAATACTTTTTATTGCAATGTAAGATAAAAACTGTTAAAAACGCCAGGTTTATCCAAACTGGAAAAAAAGCATATTAACCCAGTGTTACGCCTAAGGGGCTGCCTCCCCATCCAGCCACATCTGGATCCATTTACCAAAACGTTTTCAATGGTCTTACTGTTCACACAGCACACTGCACCCTCCCTATGTGAAACAAACCAGGGCTTTAATGTATGAACAAATAAAAGCAAGGTTGTGTCTATCTGTGTGTATCCTCAGAAGTACAGGTGCACCAGGGTTAACGCTGATCGGCAGGAAATACTGTCTGGATCTGGCCAAGGCTAGTGATGAAAGAACAGCTAGTGAAGGAGTATTGTGTGGGCACAATGTATAGTAACAGCTAAATGTGTGTGCAGCCTTTGCTTAGCCTGCAGCCACTTATTTCCCATCTGGCCCCTGGAGGACAGCAGAGGAGGCAACTGACTCACCCAGACAGCTCAGCGAGATGAGCCTCTCACTAGTGCACAATGACCAGGGAGGTGGGGGGTCAAGGGATGGAGGAAGGAGACAGTGGGACTGACTCTGGAAACATGGAGCCAGTTTGCTTCACTAAAAGCTATTGTCATGTCTGCAGCATCTCTACCTTGTCATTATCTATCCCTGCATGCCCTAATTTCAGCCCCCATGGCTCCCTGGGACACCTATAATGATGGCAACGCAGAGGGGAGGGCTGGTGCCAGTGGAACAGGCCCCGGGGCCAGCGGTGGTGGTGAGTC
This sequence comes from Gymnocephalus cernua, assembly GCA_023631565.1. Taxonomy (NCBI): domain Eukaryota; kingdom Metazoa; phylum Chordata; class Actinopteri; order Perciformes; family Percidae; genus Gymnocephalus; species Gymnocephalus cernua. Next base: position 12,172,316 of record CM042446.1, on the reverse strand, counting down.
ATGCTATAACAAGGAGTGATGAGCATGTAACCTAGCTGGACTTTGAGATGCAAGACACACCGGGAAATTAGAGGTTATATGTAGTGTAAACATGCACGTAAATATGCAAACCACTGCCTCCACTTCCAATACCACCAGATGCCACTCTGCAGAACAATAATTGGCTGAGGATCATGCCCCTTAGCCTGAGGACCTGCAGGCCATTTAGGGCCTCTGTGGGGTTATGGAGGTAGGTGGAAATGTGTGTACATGTGTATGTAGTATGAGGTTGTGCACTCCTGATGCCTGTGTAAGTGCTGTGTCCAGGACTAATTCAAAGCTCTGCTGAGCCCAGCAACCCACCAGGCGCTGCACTTTAATGTCAAGGGGCATGCGCGGAGCCTACGGTGCGCCATGCAATTATCAAGCATGATGGGACATGGAGAGAGGAGAACATCTGGCACTGGTGGACGTGGGCGGAACACACCTCCAACCTCCCTCCCTCCCTCCCTCCTCTTCTTTTGCACAGGAGAGGCTTTCCTTTGATCTCCAGCTGGAGCTGTCTGCTGTGCCTCTCCAGATCAATCACACCAACGCAAGATTAGCTTAGCCATCGTCATACTGTACTGTACTCAACCTAAAGGTTTTCTGGGCTAGAGGTAAATGTGGATTGTGTGTTCACCTATTAACCCCACTCCTGCTGCACATATCCCAGCGTGTCCCATTCTACTCATACCTGTTTTCCCCTACTGCAGTGTACAGTCAGCATTTATCATTTTTCACACTGGCAGACAGACAGGCGGACTCCCATATATTAAGGACAGGGTTTAACTTCAAAGTGCCCTGCTCTGTAACTAATATTGGACATTTCTTACTGGGGGATAATTCAATGTTTAAATGAAAAGAAACTGCTCTGTCAAATTCAAAGGTTGTTTATGCTTAATAGGCTCTTACTGTAATTAATTCTGATCTAATAACAACACATGGTGTGAGGAGAGTCACAGAGAGCACAACATTTACACAACATCTCAGTCTGTTTACATGGCTAATCTCTAATGTGTGCTAATGATTAGAGCTGTGAAAACAGGCCAAAGACATAACAAATGGAGGAGGTCTTCACAGACATGTGTTCGCCAGCAAGGAACGCCACCTTGTCATGTGTAGGACATTATAGAGGCATGTGACATCATATTCCTGACTTGCGGGCACACTGTCCTTTGTCCAATTAATGTTGTGAAGTAAGGTAATGGAAAACTGATGTGTCCTCTAACAAAGAAAAAGATAAACAACAAAAAGGAATGGTTTAATTGGAAAGTTAAACAAAATAATTTAGTCAATTTCTGTGGCCACTTTGAAAAGGGAGGTTTAAATCGAGACCAGGAACGCTATTGAATAAAACAAAACCATACAAAAAACAAAGAGAAATGTTTTAACAAAGTCGTTGTACGAAAAGGCCAGAAAACCCTTAGCATAAGCATCAGATAGATAGATAGATAGATAGATAGATAGATAGATAGATAGATAGATAGATAGATAGATAGATAGATAGATAGATAGATAGATAGATAGATAGATAGATAGATAGATAGATAGATATTCTTTATACACAGTATATATTCTTTATTTTTTTTTAAACCTACAATGTCAAGAAATTAGGATTTATGGCCACTTGCTTTGTTGTCTGCAAATCAAATTGTATCCGATGACGTAAACCACTGTCTTCCTTTTCCTCCTCTTGGTTGCCCGGTGCTCAGAATTGGAAGGCATTACAAACAGATGTTGCACGAAGAGGTTTGGAGGACATTTGTTCACATGGGCCCCTCTGGTAACAAAGAAATATGAATTGAATTATATGATTCTTTTAATAAGATTCAATAGGAACTTTTTAAAGGTGCTGAATGTCATTTTGATACTTTGGTACTGTGATGAAATGCCAACATTTTTATTAAATCCCTTAAAAACTCCACACTATGGTTACTGTGTTTTAACCACCACAAATAACATCCTACTCTCCTCTTTCTTTCTTCTCTAAATATGGGTTTTGGAGTTTCTCCGCTTTCAACAACTAGCTTGAGGCACGTTGAAAGACCATTTCTTGCTGCCACTCCCCACCTGGGAATATACCTTAGAATAACATAATACACAGCAGCTTACGTCATCTCTTTACCCAGTGATAGAGAGGTTAAAGGCTCGCAGGTAAAGGCTTGGGAAGTGGACCTGCTGTAGCCTCATCCCATGGAGACACAATGGAGAAAAACTCTGCATACTTGTTAGGGCTGTCAACGAATATTCTAAATTCTAATATATATTCGAAATGTAAAAAAAAAAGAAAAGCTGCACTGTCTTGGCTCTCAAGTGGCAACTTAGTGCATAGAAGTGAAGCCAATGCAGGAGTGCCTTAAACCTGCATTCTATCTAATTTCCAGCAGGGGTGACTCCACTGGCTCCAAAAAGAAGTCCATCTCTATAGAAGTCAATGGGGAAATGAGCCTTTTTCTGCCTTAAGTTATTACTTCAATAAACATTTTCCTAACGAGTTTAGGGCCTCAATCGCTAGTTTCAAGTGTTGTTGCATATCTGACGTAATTACATGCATATCTGCCATTACTTGCCACTACTCCATTACTGTTCAAACCAAAGATTAATGAATATTCAACAATAATGTGCCACATCAATTAGTACTGTAGTTAAATAGTCCACTATTCTGTGAAACCCCTAGCTAGCGCTAGCTTGTAACGTAAGAGAAAGTGTCGATTTTCAACCAGCTCTATTTACTGCCGTACATACTGATGAACAGCACAATTACCCACCACTAAACTCTGCTGGATGACTCGCATCAAAAGAATTGAAAATCAGCTTCTTCCCCTCTTTAGTGTTTAGCGTAGCGCCGCGCCATGAAACCATACGCAACACTGGCTTAAACCATCCTCCCCAGGTCCACCCTTTTGTCCAAATATGGTCACTTCTGGCCCCAGGATACAAAGATGGCAACGCCGAAATGCAAACTGGCTTCAAAATGGCAGTCCACAAACTAACTGGTGTCGTCACTGATGCCAAGACGACAACAAAAATGTCTAACTAAAGAGACAAATAGATTTCGTCAGGCAAATTCAAGGAAGAGCAAAACGCTTGGTTGTTTATTTAAAAATTAAAAACCTGCGTGATCGCGTTGTAATCTACATCCTGCCTACTGCACAATCCAGAGCGAGAGAGGCAGAGGGTTCTATGATTCCTGAAGGATGTTTGACAACCTCTGGTCCGTCTGGTTTTATTTTCTAAAAAAGCTTGTAAAACATCAACCCTGTTGTCCACAGTCAATCTATGGACATCATTCTTTTCAGGAAAAACTGGGCTATTAGAATATGTGTGCTGCAGTGAGGTCACTTGAATATTAAACCGTTTTGTAGGACCTTAAAGATAAATAAATAAATAAAACGGAAACATGAATCTCACAGATATGTATTGATATGACACACAGATCAATAAAACCTAAGCCAATCTCCTGTCTAAATCACTTCTCATATGTATTAGGAGTCAAACTGTGAAGAAATTAACATTATAACATATACAGTTGACAAAATATCTAAATTTAAAAAAAAAAAGTCCAGACGCTTTTGCACATGCACTTATGCCAATAATCAAAATAATAATGTCATATTTATTTATATAACACTCACAGTTCTGCTACATATATATATTTGGAGTCACCCAGTGAAAAAATAAACATAATTAACATTATAAGACATATAAACAACAAGCTATTTACATTTCTCCATAAAAGGCCCAAATGTATCCAAAAAATCAAAACAGTGAGGCTCACTTCTATGTAGAACGGGTTACAAAGCGAATAGACGATCTTTGTAGTCAAAGAACACCTTTTGTTCACTTGGTTGCATCGTTGCTGGCTTGTAGTGAGCCATCACTGCCATTCCCTATCATAGAAGATCTCTGCTCTCGAAAGACCGGTTTCCATTGGTTTGCAGACAATAACAAAGCCCCAATGCATTCTGGGAAACCGGACCACGGAAGCAAACGCCAATCGGTGCAGATGAACGGCCGAAAAATCATAAATTATGGACAAAGTTTATCGATCTTGGATGTAAGAGTTTGGATTTATTGCTCAACCACCCCGAAAAAAGGCACAAGTTCCAGGCTGGATACAAAACCTCCCGTGAAGGCTAGAAGGACAGCAAAGAGACGCTCGTTAGCGTTAGCTTGTTAGCTGCTAAGTGCAAAAAAAGGTAAGACGATCGATCTTATGGTTATTAAATGATTAAAATATGATTAAAAGGTGCCGTTGCGTAGTCGTCCACGACGCCGTAGGTATCTGAGGGTAGGACATTAGTTTATTTGTTTACTGTGTAAGGTGTAGGTATGTAGATCTTTTAAAATACATTTTTATGTTGAAATAAATATTATATAATATAAATAAAAATTCGAACCTGTGTTTTTTTTTAAGTAATATTCAAACATCATGGCTAATTTTGATAGCCCTAGTACTTGCACGTGGCTATGGAAAAGCAACGTGATCAATATTAGATAAATAAATAAGCATATGAGAAGATTGAAATTAATGAAGAAACTCAACCTCATTAGTTTGGAATCAGTTATTTTCATATTATATATTATATCAATTTTTGGCAAGTAAGCTCAACATCTGCTACCAAATTTGGCCAGTTAGCTCTTGGTAGCTATAGCAACAACAATCCTAAACTAGAACTGTAAGCAGTTATGAACGGGGTCCAAGCCCGTTGCGCACGTCGCCCCCGGCGACACCAAGAGCCCGTGAAAACGGAGCCCGCGACAGGAGAACCCAAAACGCCACCGCGGCGAGGCAAGTCAGGAAATTTGACCGAGTGCGAGCTCCAAAGTTTGTAGTGAAATGCAATTGCAAATTTCCTCTTCGTTGCGTAAAAGGCCCAAACACTTCTACCTCGATTGTAGCGCCCCCTAAAGGGCAATCGTCACCAAATCCGGTGGGGAGCCGCAGAGTGGCATGGCGAAAAATAATCTCAAGCTTTGTGATGATAGCATTTACTTCTGCAGAGATATTTCCATTGCAATTTATTCCCATTTAAATGCATTGACTTATTTGCCAAAAGGTCTCTACGTTAATTATAGCGCCCCCTAACGGCCGATTTTCATCAAATTTTGGTGCGAAGCCGCAGAGTGGCATGCCGAACAAAATACTCTCAGGGTTTGTGATGATAGCATTTAATGCTGCAGAGTTATTTACATTGCAAATTATTCCCATTTAAATGCATTGACTTATTTGCAGAAAGGCCTCTACGTTAATTATAGCGCCCCCTGACGGTCGATTTTCACCAAATTTAGTATGGAGGCTCGGAGTGGAATGGCAAAGACCTCTACCAAGTTTTGTTTTGATAACTATTAATTTGGCCGATATATGCCAAAGTTTGTGTTTTGTGGCTAGCTACAACACATTAGTTTGGTTGTAATGTAGCAAAATTCCTTTGATAACTTTTGGTCAGCTCTATATACAGATGGTATCTACCAAGTTTCGTGCACATCGGTCACACTGCCTAGGACGAGTTCGAAAACTTTTTTTTCCGCATTATGCGATTTTGCGAAAAAACTTCTTAGTGCAAATGGATGAGGCCTATATCGTCAGATTCACATGGATTCAAGGAACACGACGATGTAGGAAATTCTTATCTGCAATGTAGACTGTGGGAGTTATACGCAACAACACGTTTTACATCATTGTAGCGCCACCTAGTGGTCCATGTAAGTTATATTTGGTATGTAAGGTCTGCGATCCATTGTTTATCTACATTGTAAATTTTAAGTTGCTCACATTAGTGCAAGTGGTAGATCCAAACCTGGGTCCCATAGGCCACGCCTACTTTGACAAATCAGTACCCCACTGTAGGAGTGGCCTCAAGAGTGGACCTAGATGGTACGCTCCCAATTTCGTAAAAATTGGATGAGCCGTTCATGAGATATAAACTTTTTGTACTTTTGGCGCCCCCTATTGATCAAATTTTGTAAAATTGGTTGTGGAGACTAAGAGGCTCACAGGAAACAAGAATCTAAAGATTCGCGATGATATCATTTATTTTGGCCGAGATATGGCAACGTTTGTGTCTTTGTAGCTAGCTACACAAATTTGTTTGTACGTAATTTACGCAATTTTCATCCGAAAAAAATTCTTTTGATAACTTTTTGTCACGTCCGTCTAGAGATGCTACATACCAAGTTTTATGCAAATCGGTTGCACAGTCTAGGAGGAGTATGAAAAAGCAGGTTTACGATAAATCACAATTTTTCACGTAAAAAAAGGTCGGGGCGGAAATGGGCGTGGCCTATATCACAAAATTCAGCTGGATCCAGAGAACGCGTGGATATGTGTATTTTTATTGTGCGATGTACGGTTTGGAAGTTTTAAGGCCAAAAGCGTTTTTTCTGCTAGAGCGCCACCTAGTGGTGAAAGTGGCTGAATTTTTTCATCCGAGGTCCCTGCAGGGTTCTGGACCAGACCTGAAAACGGCAACCTCCCACCATTTACGGTTTAGGCTGCAGTATCAGTTTTATCGGCGGAAAAATAATAATAAGAAACCGAGCGATTCCAATAGGGTTCCACAGCCCTGCTGTGCGAACGGTGTAGCTTCACTACCGCCGATTCTCGCAGCCTCGGGCTTGGACCCCTAATTAATTCTGAATCAACTACCTGGTGTTGTAGATAAACACAGGCCTACACAGACACAGCAACTAACCTCTCCTTTAAGTGAGTAGAAGTGAGTTTGTATTGTTACTCAGCATCAAAGTAAAGAGACAGTGTTAAGTGTTAGCTAGATTCTGTTGGATAGAAAGAACACAAAGAAAGACTGCCTTTTGCTCTTTACAGAGTTGTGTGCCTCTCTTTAAAATCAAAACACTGTCCAGCAGGGGCGGACTGGGACCAAAATTCAGCCCTGGATCTGTAGCCACACCAGCCCACATTACCACGACCACGCAGCCCCACCGTGCATTCACTAATTACATTTGTGTACAGATGGTGAAATAATATAAGCAGTGCCTTATGTAACATATTTATAAATATTTAATGTAAGTAACTGGCAAACAATGCTTACTACTCTTTAAAGAGCACACGTTTATAACAAATGTACACATACTGCCTATTTAACCCGTTTGTATGCTGTTACTGTCATTCTCTACAGTATGTTGTTCTATGTTGTATGTTGTCACTGTCTGTTCTATTTTCTGTGTTTCTCTCTGTTGACATTGCCCATATTTGTCTGTCTTGTTCTCCATCTTTTCATCTGTTTTAACTCTAACTGCAATTTAAATATATATATATATATATATATATATATATATATATATATATATATATATATATATATATATATATATATATATATTTATGGCTGTCTGTGATTATACTTCAGGGTTTTTCCTTGCCTCAGAATTGGCTTTTGGGGGAACACATAAAGAAGGGGGGGGGGCATTTTGAGGGTAAAAGACTTCAGTTCCTGCATTCTGATACATTTTTATGCACCAATTTATGGTAAAAATGTCTATATTTATGGCAAGGAAATCACAAAATTCTGGTGGCAGGTAACAATTCAAAATACAAAGCATAATGTAATATTATTATATTCAGTAGTCCAGTAAGGGGGCTTTCACATCTGGGACAAGGGCCGGATAGACAACACACAGCATGAACAGGGCTTTATGGTCACTTTTTTCCCCAAGGAGCACGTTTTGCTTCCACTGTGAAAAAATGTAGGATTGACTTACAGAGGCTACTGCTTTTACTGCTAAATTATACAATAACACAATCATGTTATGGATACAAAACGTTGTGGCATGTTGCTGCATAGCTGTCTGGCTCACTTCTTCACAGCTGGGTCTGCTGCTAATATTTAACTGCGAGGTGCTGCTGCTGGCTGTGCTGCTAAATATTTCAGTTAGTTTGCGACATTTAGCGGATTCAGTATCTAAATTCCGCAATTTTTTTTCTCTCGCCTTCTCAGCCCCACCCCTTTCTTTCCGTTTTTTACCCGCGGCCACGTTATGCATATTGTTTTTTTGTTTCTATGCTTCTATCTAACGTCTTTGCTGTTGCTTTCTTCCTCCTCTTCCACTTCTTCTTCTCCTTACTTGGCGGCCACGGCCAGTGCAGCTGGCATCCAACTTAAAGGTGCATTGCTGCCACCTACAGTACTGGATTGTGAAACAGATTAGTGGGGAAAAAAACAGGTGATGACTGCGTGTGTGGCGGGTGGTGGTGGTGGGCCGGCCCGCCGGCCGTCCTGGAGTACCGGCCGTTCTGTGATTCTCCAGATCACACAGATGGCCAGTCCGCCCCTGCTGTCCAGGTAACTTTGAATTAACCCGCTTATGTAAGTTGCTGCTTTTAACGCTCAGTGAATTCACTTCTATGCTGAATAATATTTAGCTCACAGTCACAACCCAGCCTAGCTAGTTAGCCGAAATTAAGTTTCAGTAATTTCTTAAACTATTTTGACAAGATAGTTCAGTTGTACTTGTATATTTTTTTCACAATTTCTTCATGTGGTTATTTATTTTTAAATTACTAATATTTTTATATTTATATATATTTAAAATTTTATATTGAACACGTTTGGGATCCATTGTATCCTCTGAATCTTTAATATCACATAATTTCCAGAAATACACCATCCACATTGTTGTGATGCATTTGCAGGGCCTCTGCAAAATATGTAAATCATGTCATTACACTGTTTGAACTGGAAAGGTTAGGCCTAATTACACGCCTGCGGGGCAGCTTGAGGAGAAAAGACACCAAGGTGAGCTTCAAGCCTGTTCAGGTAACGGAGGAGAATGTGAGGAATGACAAAAGACCTGCGACAGGAACAGGTTAAGAGGCAGGTAAGCAAAATCCTTACCATTCCATGCATTGCTCTCTGCCAGGCCACGGGAACAGGTAGCGTGAAATGACACTAAAACCCTACCGTAGCGTTGTTTGTGGCTGTCAGCAAGCCACTTATCAGACAGTGAATCCTCATTCAGGTCCAATGTTCTGCATTCCCCTACCTAGCATGTCATTTTGCAGGTGTGGCGGCACGAAAGCTGACAAAACCAAACACCAACAACGCCACCCTGGGAATTTGGCCCAGAGAATTAGTTTGACTCACTACTTGTAATGCTATCAGTATAATTTTAAGGACACACGGGTCAGTCTTACAAAGGCGCCAGAGACAAGGTTCAACTTTCAAAAAGAACAGTTTGATTTTTTTAATAATAATAAATAAATTTTAAAACAATTAAAGGTATAGTGGAGGATTTTCTTTTTCCGGGTGGATCATCAGGTGGATCTATTGGTCCTCCTAGTTGTCAATCATTCTGGGATATGTTTACGTAAGGCCGTATGTGCCGTGACAGGTCAGCGAGCAGACGGCCACAGCCTCCATAGACAGTATATAAAAGCCTCCAACCGCTGCTGTCTCCCCGCTCTCGGCGATAGTTTGTTTGTTGGCCTGTAGCATGCTAAAGTTAGCTATAGAGATGCTTGTCGTAAATAGATTTCCACTTACCGGTGGCGAGTCTGACATAGTGATAAAAGTGCAAATCTTCTTTTGGAAAGGAGGCTTGTAGAGCCATGCCGACAGCAACTTGTAAACAGAGCGTGCACGAGGAGAACTAGGCTTGTGCATGCTCTCTTGTGCACACGTTTAATAGGTGTTCCCTCTCTGGAGCATTTTTTCAGAAAGTGGAGAGGGCAGTTCTTTTCTGAAATTTGGGAAAATCCTCCATTATACCTTTAAAACACATCCACACCAAAAGAAGGGGAAAATTATAATTGGGCTGAGGCTTACCAGTGGAGGGTGAAGGTAGTACGAGGGCAGTGAGGGATCCCAGGGGAAGTCACCCGTGAACACGCAAAGAAAACAGCACAGCAAATGAAAAATGGGGAGATACACAGCACACAGGAAGGGGATACCACCACCCGGACACCAGGGACCACCACCTTTGGCGCTCAGCAACTAAAATAGAGCAAAAAGGGAAAACATACACAATTAACAGGGTTCACACCACGAAAAAGAAATAAATCATGAAAAGAACCTACTAAACAAACTTAACAAGATATCATTCAAAAAAAGGAAACACTTATCAAAACAAAACTATACTAATTATAATTAGAACAAAATAAAACTAACCAAAAGAAACTAATTTATCAATGGACAACTAAACTCAATAATGAAAAGAAAGAATAAAACGTAAATGTAACTTTTAACAGAACTGAAAACAAAACGAAAGTGAAAAGAAACAAACTAAGTTAAGACCATGGCCCACACATAAGACCTCATGGCCGAGGCGTAGTTGCTCCGTACAGCACTTGTGACACACCGTATATGCAAGACAGGTAGGCAAACCAGTCAGTAGGCAAAACAGCACTTTAGGCAAAACAGCACCCGGTAGTTGAAGTGCTAGGCAGCTAACAAGGATCTCCGGCAGCATGAGCCCGGTTCCTAGTATTTACAGGAAATAGTAATTAACACCAAATAAATCTAAAAAATAAATCTGACCTAATTTAGTTCACAGACCGTTCAAGCAGACTTTGAGTAGACCCAGAAGGAGGCAGCTCCGAGCATGCAAACCGCACAGCCAGCTGTCAGTGTTACTCGCTTCTCATTAGCTGCGTTCAACCGGCGAGGTGGAGGTTAACCCGCCAACCGAAGATCTACCAGCGTTAAATACATAGTAAAATAACGGCAGCGAAATAAGTGAAAATGAGTGTGGAGGCTACCCTACCTGTAGCACAGCAGAACAACTCAGAGTGAGCGACCCGGAAGTGTGACGTACTTCCGTCACCAACAAGCAAGAGAGGGCAGTAGGAGGACTACTAGCGGTTTATATACGGGGCCCTGCTGTAATGATTGGCCAAAAGAACGGCAGGTAGTTACAAGTTAAATTCGTACTGCTACACAGGCTACGTCATGTTTTTCTGTCTCTAGCTAAAGTTTAACACGTTTCTGCAGAGTTTGATGCCTTTATCATATCACTTTTCCCTCCACAGCGCTAATATCTTGACGCTGACCTTATGTTCAATGAGTGAACAGATAGACGGAGGTTATGTGTGTGTGATATGTTGTAACATACTTCAACCCTAATTTAAGGCTCGTGTAAATAAAGTCTCAAAGCCTGGACCACTTCAAATAGACTTGTACAGTACGGTCTTTGATCAAGAGTCACTTCACTATTTGTCCAATAATAAAGCAGTGTTTCATCACAGCAACTAGATGTTTTTTTTCCTTCCAGTCTCTGGGGCTTATCTCTGAAGGCCTCTCTCTCTCTTACTCTCATATCAGATGGCATCTTTTCAGGGTCCTCTTAGGTCAAACAGACATGGTCTAAACAATAGGGGAAGTGGCACCAGACCAGGAGATATCCTCAACATACTTGTCTTCCTTTACGCACACAGCAGATAACAAATGAGAGACTCCGATGGAACATGTCTCCCCAGTGTTATCGTAAAGACAGAAGTAAAAGTCCTCCAAACCATACAACGATATAGGTTGTTTGTTCCCTACCCTCTAATACGACCCACAGGAGTGTTTCATAAAATAGCGCCTCTAGTGGTGGCGGGAAAACAACCTCATATCTAAATCAGAGAGCGTCAGTCGCGGTCTTGAACATAAAGGTCACGATTTTATACGTGTCATTAACGTTGTGAAATGATCGCAGTTTGGTTATGTTTAGGCACAAAAACTACTTGGTTAAAGGGATACGCCACCGTTTGTTGAAATAGGGCTTATCACGGTCTCCCCTAGCTGTAGATAGGTGGGCCAGCCCTTTTTTTGTCTCAGTGCATGTAATTAGGTTGTTTTTTTGTCTTTTGTTGGCTCACTTTTACTCACAACATGCTAGGATTCCATTCGCTACGCTAAGCTAACTAGCGTCGGCACTGCCGGTGTTGCACCAGACTAAAACAATGCATGCACAAAAAAATGCATTGGCCCACCTATCTACAGCTAGGGAAGACTGTGATAAGCCCTATTTCAACAAACAGTGGCATATCCCTTTAAGTTTAGAAAAAGATGGTGGTTTGGGTTAAAATCAGACGTTACATCACTTTTGGTTGCGCATGTGAACAAAAACTCACTGTTTACGTTTCTTTTCAAACAGGACTCAAACCCTGCTCACCCCTGTGAAAGTCATTTGTTTGTTTGGCCATCCACAACCCCAACCAACCATCTTTCATGGAAATTTAGCTCTCCCTTATCTCAATACCTTACTTCCTGCTTTGCTCCAGTCATAACTACCACGGCCACTAGAGGGCGCCGCCACTAGAAACGTAAATATAAGTAATTGTAATTGCTGCTTGTACAAACAACCTCTGGGAGCGTTTATCGGGAGAGAACAGTTTTGATAAAGAAATAAGGGGTGATTGATTGAAATGATTGGTGCGTGGGTGTTTTTTTTTATGAACATTATGCCAGAGCAAGAATGTATTTTGCAGAGCGTTATTATTAAGTGTTGGATATGCAGAGACTACACAGAGTCAAATCTAAATTTGTAAATATTACCATCTACACCTTATAGTCGGGGAGCCAAAGTCTCAACCCTGACATGGTCTGCCATACTTTTTATTTGTGTTTTTTTCTGTTAACTTTGACCCTAACAACCAATAATTGGAGGGTCTGCTCTGCTGGAAATATTGCGGAAATTGTGCCCATTTTAGTGTATGCACCCTTTATTTTTTATCAGAAAAATGTGAAAAAAAAATTCCTCAAATCCTCAGTGGGTTGGGTAGGCTGTCAATAAATGCATTTCAGATACACAGAACACATGTGCTGACAACATCCACTGAAAAAATAACTCATCCCACTCAACACATTTTCTTAGCCGTTCTCAATTAGGCGTTTTCTCATTTTTTTCCAATATTTTCATCTTTACTTCATTGGCAATCAACTATTCCCCCAAGTTATGACATCAGCCATTCTTTTCACCAAACAGTATACTCATTCCACAGAAAAGCTTTTAAAAATCCAACCAAAATCAATGGATCTGTGATGATTTCACTACTAGTTGGCGATCAACAGGCTTCAACAAATTCTCAATAGAATTTTAGGCTACTCTCAAAATTCCGAAAGACATACTGGATAATTAACATGGTTGTTAATGTCCACATTATTAAACGTAATGGACTAGGCATCTTTTTAATTTCAACATAACCCTGTTATCCCAATGGAAATGTGTCAAGAAATATAATACAGCAAAATGACTTTCATTATTTTATTGCCTCAGATGACAACTATTACAAATTTAACTTAACAAAATAATTTAACATAACTTAATTAACTAGGTGCAGGTCCCTGTGAGATGGGATAATCGGGAGGGTGGCACACTGCAGATACTGCTCTGGGGACAGACCTTCACCCTCACCACCTGAGGAGACAGCAAACAAGACCGGCAGGGTGGGTTATACAGCAGCGCGATAAAAGATGCGATTACGTGTCCCTATCTTCAAGCGCAAGTTCAATCCTTGAACATCTGTTGGGGTCCTAGGTGCAGAGACATGCAATGTCACACTTCACATTGGCTCTTGCACAGGAGCATCCTCGGGCATACATGCTTTTCTTGCAACGGCAGTATTTGCTGTGTTTTGCCTCTTTCAGCATCATGGTTGCCACCAATTTCCCAAGTTGTCTCCCAAAATCAGTGGCAGCTGGGTAAGTTGACTGAACCATGTGTGCCCGCTTACACATAGCCAACTGATGCAGGGCTTGGCAAAGGTTTAATAGGAAGGCATCTTCAGTTGGTGGAAGGCAATGCATGTCTTCTTTAATGCTCACAAAGAGAACCACCAAAGTCACTCGTGTCATAGAGTGACATCATGTAAAGCTGTGCTTTTGTTATAACCTCTTCCTGAACATCCAGGCTTTCCTCAGGGTCACCGTACCTGCACAGATTTGTCAGGTGTTTAATAGCAGTTGTGTAGGCCCACCTTTTTCCTCTTCTGTACAGATAGCTCACTGTGTCACATCCAGAGATGGGAAGTAACGAAGTACAAATACTTTGTTACTGTACTTAAGTAGATTTTTCAGGTATTTTTACTTTACTTTACTATTTATTTTTGTGCCGACTTTTTACTTTTACTCCTTACATTTTTAACACAAATACTGGTACTTTCTACTCCTTACGTTTTACAAAAGTGTCTCGTTACTTACCCACTTACAAAAGCGCGATGATACGTAACAACATTGTTTGTGACAGAACGTTCTCATTTTCATTCATAAATTCACCCCGTCTGTGTTGGGAAGCTCTGATATTTGGACCTTCGGAGTTTCCGTGGCTCTGGATCTGACATGAGGTCACTTAACGTTACTAAGCAACAACAAGTTGCATTCTTTGCGCGGTCTTTCCTTTCTCGCAACTAGCTAGTTACCTAGAGTTTGAACTAAGTTTTATAAGTAACGAGATATGAAATGTTACTAAACAGACCTAAATAACACTACTTCAGTGTTTTCTAAAGTCTGTCCCTGAAGCTGCTGCCACGTCGGGTGATACTGCAGCTGCCACCAACGTTAGCCTACTGTTACCTGGTAAGTGAGAGTAGCTTATATGATACCGCATGTGTGTGCGTGCGTGTGTGCGTGTGTGTGTGTACGTGCGTGCGTGTGTGTGTGCCTGTGTGTGTGTGTGTGTCTGTGTGTCTATGTGTGTGTGTACCTGCGTCTGAGTACAGCAGTAAACAGAATACAATGTTTATATGTCCTTGTTTCAGATGATGAGAGAGACAGTGAGAACTCCTGGCCTTCATAAGGTCAATGACTATGCAATATTAGAGTAAATTCTTAAATCTTAAATATGCATTGCTTTACACAATTAAATGACTATATGGTAATGTTAGTTAGCAATGGTCAGATAATTAACTAAAATAGAAAGAGTGGAGCTTTTTTCTCCTTTCGTCTGCTTTTTATGCATTTGTTAGCCATGGTGTTGAAGATTTGTAAACAGTTTATTAAATACTTTTGAGTAAATGTAGGCCCTTATCAGCAGATATTACTGCTAATCGATACAAAAGTTGTATGATGATGCTAATTATTAGTCATGGTTTTGTGTGGCAGTGTAGGGGTGTCGGTTAAACGGCTTATTTGTGTGATGTGATATCCTGTTGCGTTCAGGTTCGGTTGCGTTTCTCAAAAAGTTAAATCTGTCTCATCTTTTCTCAACTCTAAGTGGTGTTTTTTCCAGGACTTTAAATTAACGCTATCAATACTTAAACGTCTGTTGCCCGTGTACAGTTCGTATTCAGAAATGTCACAGTACCGACTGTCTGGGGTGTCGCTCTGGGACAGGCGAGTATGAGGCTGGGAGGGGAAAATCACAGTATACTCACTACAAAAAAATAGACTACACCACTGGTTAGTTCTACTCTAAAAGTATGCAGAACTTACATGTAGATTCCTTGAAATGTTGATTAAAAATGGAACTGGATCTGTGAATTATTACAGAATCACAATTGAATTCATATCTTGCTACTCAGTCAGAATCTTATTAACCTGGAGTCCCAGTCTCTGTCACAATAATCATATATGTGATGTTTTAGGCCTTTTGGCAGACATCCATTTAAAATGTAGACAATGGCATATACATAAAGAGCCTTTTCTCCATGGCTACTGAGGTTTCTCAGCTTGCACTCTAGTAACATTTGTGGTCCAGGTAGCTTTGCATAAAAAATGGTTGTCATTCGCAAGGCTACTTTTACTTTTATTCTTTAAGTACATTTCCAAGCCTGTACTTTGTTACTTTTACTTGAGTAAATAAGTTAAATCAGTACTTCTACTTTTACCAGAGTATTTTTTAACACAAGTATCTGTACTTCTACTTAAGTATGAGAAGTGAGTACTTTTCCCATCTCTGGTCACATCCGGTAAGTATGTAGGTGCTGAGGAGAAGGGATGTAAGATCTGAAGTTGCAACATCATATTTCCCCGCCAGAGCTTCTGTGATGGCATGAACAGGTATGAAGATATCCATTGTCTTCACCCACAGCTCCTGCAGCCCATCCATATGTGTGATGTAGTACAGAAAAGTTCTGGAAGCTCAACCTGACTATCTGCTGACAAGAGGACAGTGCGACCGGGATCACAAAAGATTCCACCAAGAATAAGTGTGCATCCTGCAGGAAGTGACTTGTTCTGAGCTGCCCATGCTTCACTTCATGATTAGCTTTATTCAGTGAATTGTGAATGAAGCCTTTCCATTCAGGTATAGGGAGAGTATCATGTGGCTTGTACTCCTTCATTTTGCTGGGGTAGGTCTTCATCCTCTTCTCTCGTTCCAAACTCATTCAAATTACTAAGATCGTGTGTGTGTGTGTGTGTGTGTGTGTGTGTGTGTGTGTGTGTGTGTGTGTGTGTGTGTGTGTGTGTGTGTGTGTGTGTGTGTGTGTGTGTGTGTGTCTGTGTGTGCCATGATGCTAAATCCAGCATGTTTTTCAGAATTTTGAGAATAGTCTAAAATTCTATTGAACTTCTGAGCTACTAGTTGAACTAGTAGTTAAACAGCTTACCCAACCCACTGAGGATTTGAGGAAAATTTTCATTTTCCAAAATGTTCTAATAAAAAATTAAGGGTATATACACTAAAATGGCCACAATGTTTTTTCAATTGCAATGTTTCCGGCAGAGTAGACCCTCCAATTATTGGTTCTTAGAATCAAATTTAACAGAAAAAACACAAATAAAAAGTATGGCAGACCATGTCAGGTTCAACACATTTTATTGAGCTTTTGAGACTTTGGCTCCCTGACTAATAGGTAAATAAGGGAAATTTTGATTTTATAAGTTGCTTGCAGTTTAATGTGTATATTTTATCTAAATTTGTTTGCAATTGCACAATAAGAATAAATAAATTTCTGTTTGCATTTTATGTGCATTTATGATGCTTTATTGGTGAGATTTGTGCCCTAGTTTTTAATTTCCTAAATTTACTTATTCCTTTCTGTATATTACATTTATTCCATCAGATGTTTAATCATGTTTTTGTTAATCAATTTCAGGTGAACGTTTTAAGAGCTTTCCATATCATTATAAAATATACAATTGTTACATTCTCCATTCATTTTCAACAGTGATTTTAGTGTCACTTATCATAGCTGTTTTGGTATATTTTCCATCATGACAGTAATAAAACTCTGGTACAACACAAAATCTAATATATACAGTATGTTGTAGTCTTAGTAAAAGTGATACAGGGCTTTGATTGACCAGTAAACATTGTGTCTTTCCAGAAAGTCCCTCTGCTCCTCCTCACCTTCCCTGCACTCTCCAGGCCTCTGTTCATCCCCAGGCTCGGCCGGTGACATTGGGGCCAGTTACTGCTCGGCTCGGCACAGCTCTGTCCCTCTGAACTCGAGAGGGCTGCCCCGGACCCCGGCGTGCACACAAAGAATTCATTGAAAGGCAAAGAGCGAGGGAAGACAGTTTCTCAGGAAAAGGACAATGGGCGTTCTCCTCCATTTAGCTCACCCTTTCATCCTTGGATGTCCACAAGAGACGCAATTGTTTAGACACTGCAATATGGGCCAAAGCATCAGAAGATGCATCGCTTTTAATTAACTGTTGGTAATGATCTCATTATTAGGGAAGAGTGGGTTCCCTGAGCCCAGCGTTGTGCACAGGGGTGAGTCTGGGGTCTTCATTCTGAAGGCCCCACGCTAACTGACAAAACATGAACGAATTTGTCATTCCGCCATGGTGCATCAACTCACACACTGTCAAACTGGACCACTTAATTCAGAATTAAGGGATATTACTGGGCCTTTATTCATCAATTGACTCAGAGTAGGAAATCACTCCTAACTGGCCAAACATTCTCAGAGTGTTGCATTTTGTTATCCTACTTTAAGGAGTAGGAGTAAAAGCGTTTTATCAACGTTCGTAACTTAACAAATTACTCTTATCAATAATTTTTTTAAATACACATTAAAATGTTGCTACTTTCTGGGTTTAACATTTTACCATAATTAAAATCAAACTGCGACTGTGAGAAAAACTACAAAATGTCATCATAATTTCTACTTGAGGCTAAGACTGTCGTAAACCTACGAACCAACATACTCTCTCTCAGGAATGGTCCATCTCTTTGCTGAGGGTCAGTATATAGATCTTCATGAATAACTTTAAAGTCCTACTCTGAGGTTGGAGTGTTGTAGGTCTTCAACTGCTGATGCACCAAGCCAACATCAAAGAACTAGTGGCCTTAAAGGTCACTGTTGTGGCTTGGCCGTTTAGCCACCCGCATTATGCTAATCAGTTGGTCTTCAGTTGCTTTATTACAGATGGCTGTGTCGTTGTGAAATTATTCTTCTTTCAGAAAATACTTTGAAGAAAGAAAATGCAGAGGTGGAAAGAAAGTAGCAACAATTGTGTGTTTTATGCACAGATATGAAAACAATTGCTTGTTGAAGCACAAATTATACTTTAAGTCCATATATAGTAGATACTCAGGGCCACCCATGTGCAGCCCGAAATGTATAACTGTCCGGACCTTACCAACCATATGAACTGTGGCAACAACAGGCACTGCATACATTTCTTAGAGCATATAAATGGCCCTTCACTATGTGGAAGCATGTTGTAGACATGTTGTAGCAGCCTTAAGGCTTGTATCAGTCATAGTTCTTGGGCCGTCAAAAAGTACTACAACCAAGGCAGGGTTTTTGAGGCCAGGGACCATGCCCAGGAACAAAATTCAGACTCTTGTGAAAATGCAGGTGAGGTTCCTATGTTGCAGGGTGCCCTGGTGGCCTAATAACACATAACCAGTTGTTTCCAGCCATTCCAATTTATACCTCTCTTTCTACATTTCCTGTCTATCTCTTTATTGTCACCTATCAATATAAGGCAAAAATGTTGCCAAAACAAGTTACTGAACAGGCTCCCGGGAATAGTTCCTAAAATGGAAAATTAGGGAGTTTTATTTCCTTTAATTTATTGTCATAATTAGAAAGCATGGATAATCATTCTTAATTTTTTAAATAAAAAAAGCTAATCGAGTCAAAATCAAAGAGCCAAACCTCAGACGCTAGAAGCCACACTGTCTTATATTTACAGTGTCTATAGTTAGTTGGGTCTTTGATCAGTACACACATGTATCTGTGTCACTTAGATGTCTGGGATGTTTAAAAGCCAACAAAAGAGCATTCCTGTAGTTGTCATAGCAGAATAAATCTCTCCTCCTCCGAACCAAGGAGCACACCAATAAAAACACATTTAAAATGTCTTGTTAAAGAGAATATGCTTCTTTTGTATTTCCTAAAATCCAAGGGAGAAGTGGTTTACAAAAACTGTGCAGTGCTAGCAGCAAAGTTAATGCATTTGATAAATGTCATGTTTTATGTGTTCTTTCTGCACTATTTGGGTCTACACGGTTAATTCAATTCAAGACAATTAATTATTCTTAAATCGCTTTAATTGCCCATGTCTCAGTGTTTCTCTGTTACTCCATTTAGCAGGCCTCATCGTGACAAGGATGAATAGACACATTGTTTATTTTATTCATTATTTGGAGGTTTGCCAAGGAGCCTATTACAGCTAATAGACCGTTTTGTGGTGCATTATAATATAAACAGAATGCTATACATGCCTATAAAACAAAATATGAACTTTCCTATAGCGAAGCTCTAACTGGATCAATATAGGCCACAGCAGCTCAAAACCCAGAGCAGGGGAGACGCTGGAAGGCATGCTTGGGCTTCTTAGGAGCTTCAAAGGCGGGGCGTTTCCTGGACTTTTTAAGACTAAACACAGGGAGAGCACGCAACATGGCGTGTGTGTGTTTAGAGTACCTGAGGGCTGCAGATTGCACACTTGGTCATTGTGTGTGTGTGTGTGTGTGTGTGTGTGTGTGTGTGTGTGTGTGTGTGTGTGTGTGTGTGTGTGTGTGTGTGTGTGTGTGTGTGTGTGTGTGTGTGTGTGTGTGTGAGAGTTAATCAGTCTGTGGTCTTGATGAGTCAGTTGCCTCACTTCTAAGATCCCCTTTCTAAACATAGTGTGGTGGGCATCCTATGTCAAGTGGTAGACTAGAGGAAGGAAAGAAGAAAAGTTCCTGATAAGAATTACATAAACACCAGGCTGAGCCAGTGACAGAGACTCTAAAGTTCTTTAAGGCATTAACAGAAGTTTAATCTTATTTATATTGAAGGCTGTTACTGTTTTTGGCTGATTTTAAGTAAAAGTCGAATCCATTTGTAAATCACTCAATGTGCTACTTCAAATTCCAGGCCTGTTATTGCTACAGAAATTAACAAAAAACGGAGAACAAGAGCAGTCTTCAGTCACTTCCACTTCCGTTCATAACATGACTAGCTAGACCAGTGTTTCTCAACGGGGGCGTTCAGAAGATGATGGGGGGCGCTGGAAGCAATATTTTGGAAAGGGGGGCGTTGAGGTGCCCTTGGGGGGCGTTTGTTTGAAAGCTAGTTTAAAGCAAAGATTCATAATAACAATACATGTTTACACTTTAAACTACTAAAAACCACTAGTGGTCTGCAACATTAAAACCTGCCAGTTTACAGCACTGCAGCTGGACGAGACGGTGGATTATTACTCTTCTGTGCTTCTGTCAGCTTTGTCTGGCGCAGCTCCGTGCTGCCTTCAAGGAAATGGGACGTCAGAGTACCGTCTTAAATGAGCTCTGTAGGCCTACTACGTGAAGCTGCGTTCAGATAAAAAAATAAAATAATAAAAAATGCAATCGCCGCAACGTCCTGTGGTGTGCTACAACCCCCCAATGTAGCACAGGTAGACTTTATATTTCACAGTAACAGTTTTTAGTCAGATCTTTTATAGAACACAACGTTTCCTACTGCACCTGAAGGCAGCTTCATTTCACGGAGAAAGAGAAAGAAAAGTGACGAGTGAGAGATATCCATAGACCTATATATAATGGAGATATCAACTGTGCTTCGTTGTTTGGCAAACATTTAGCCAGCGTTTCCCCTACGTTGATTTGCAAGTGGCGCACCGCCACAGTTAAATTTCTGCCGCCACGCCAAGGTATCAATGTTGATTGTCGGAGAATAGCACAGACACGCGCTTCACAGGTAGAGCACACACACACACACACACACAGCTAAACCGAGATGTGTGTGTGCGTTAACGTTAACGCACACACACATCTAAAACACGCGCAGCAAATGACTGGGAACGCTACAGAGGATTACCAACGGCCGCTGGGGGGGCAGATGAACTCACGCTAGTCTCGTTACTGTAAGTAGGTTACGATAAAACCTTCGTGAGTAAAAAGTCAATACTTATCAATGCACTCACCTGTATAGACCGGCATAAACATGTAGGAAGAGATATTTTAATCTGCTCTGTCTGATCAGTCCACTCTTTTCCACCACGCTGTTTTACCAAACTCAGCTCTACTCTGCAAATAGCCAATTTTTACCAACAAGCTAAAACAAATAAAGCTGTTGGTTGTAGTTTTAACTTAGCGGGAATCTAGAAATTTGGACAAATTCTTATAAACTTAACTGCTGGCTGAACGAACCGTCCTCTCTCCTGGAGGTAAATCTATGGATGTATTATAAGACCAAAACAGATACATGTGGCTACTTAATATGCACGTGAATGATGCAATCTTTACCGTCGCGTTCTTCATTCTTGATGATGATGCGTTGTATTATTTTGCAACAGCATAATTTCATTGCAAATGAGGCATACAGTATGAATGGTAGCCTGCTTATCAGTCCATTCATTATTAAAGCGGCTTTTCCACGTCAACTTTTCCCTTCAGCCTCTTTGACTGTGACATGTTTACCTGACAACAGCCTTTCTTTCTGCAAGCATTTTCCTGCATACTACAACCATGTTTCCTTAATCACAGACTTTAACAATCACTCAGTGAACTGCCTCCTAGTCTGAGATCTTTTTCTAGTTAAAGAGCCAGTTATCATTATGGAGTCCATGTTTTTGAGGAGTGTGTGTGTGTGTGTGTGTGTGTGTGTGTGTGTGTGTGTGTGTGTGTGTGTGTGTGTGTGTGTGTGTGTGTGTGTGTGTGTGAGAGACTGTGCGTGTGTGTGTAACCCTGCTTTAAACCCTTGATAAGTGCCAGCTTGTTTTCCGTTGGAAAAATTTGATTATAGATTTAGATTTGAATGAAAAATAGATTTGAATGTTAAATTGCTGTTTCTGATTGGCTGCTGTTAGTGTTTGTAATAATAATAATAATAATAATAATAGATTTTATTTAAAGTGCCTTTCGTGACACCCAAGGTAACTTCATAAACAAAAAAGGACGTTCAAATTAAAGTCATCTGATAAAGGTGCTGAGGTTCACACCAGGGACATGCAGCAGGCCTTTTGATAATACTGTACCTAATTATTGTTTGAATGTTACATATCTAGTCGTTCTGATTGGCTGCTGTTATTTAAATTGAATGTCAAATGTTTGCATTGTTTTTAAAAACCTGTAAATATATATAATTTCTACATGGCTATGTATGTATATATCATTTCACATGGCTTTTTGATACCTGGGAAACTAATACATGTGTTGTAATGTCGTAATCATTAATATTCGGGGAAATTAGCCCACATATTTTTTTTTTGGGGGGGATTCATATGGCCGATCGGCCCAAACGATGCAAAAAATGTGCGTTTGCATCAAAACGCGTCTTCGTGTGGATGGCCTCTAAGAGGAGCAAACAGTTGTAAATCAATTTTGACCCCAAATTTACATAAACCACACATTCAAAAATAGTAATTTCCTTACAGTAAACATCAGAAAATGCTTCCAATAATAGAAAGTCAAGAGAAAAAAGGGAAAAGAATGCAAACAAGATGCATGTAATTATGCATGAGTCACTCTAAAAAATGAAAAATGTAACAAAAAATAACAGTGACTGTTGGTGCTGTAAATTACATTTAAAGAAATATGTTTCTGTATATCAAATTTTCCTATAACCTTTATAAAGTTTCATAATAAAAATAATAATAATAATAATAACAATAATAATAATAATGTACTTCACTTGTCCCTTTGGGGAAATTCATTTTTTCATTCTGTTGTTATTTTTCTTTACTAACACACACACACACACACACACACACACACAGGCACATGCATCAATGTCGAAGATGTCAAAATGATAAGTGGCCACAGCACAGCGCCCCGAGCAGTTGGGGGTTTGATGCCTTGCTGAAGGACACCTGAGCAGTGCCCAGAAGGTGAACTGGAACCTCTCCAGCTACCACTGGTAGCTCCAGTTCCCAAGCCAAGTCCCCACAGACTGAGCTACTGCTGCCCCTTATTACAATTAGGGATGGGCATGATTAATCGACGATCGACGATTGATCGTTAAGAATTTCGTCGATCACGTTAATTTGTCATCGATTAAACTAATGCAGGTTGCGTTGTGTAGTGTGATTGAAGCAATGAAACGAATTCCAGTGTGGCAGCAGCAATTAAACATTTGACCACCCGGGGGTGCCATAGGCTGCTCAGTTACCTGCGAGTTACGTTTTGATTCCAAAGTAAACATGAAGAGGTTACGTTAAGTGTGGCATGGGACCATTTTGATTTAAAAAACAACTTAGTTCACTGCAAACACTGCGACGCCGTGTATATGTACAACACGGCTACGACTCAAATGATGTACCACAAAGTGCATCCGACCCTGGTTAATGTCAGTGGCGGGGCGTCCTGCTCTCAGTATCAACCTAGCATCAACTCAGCGTTAGCACGGAGGAGCTGCGATGCACAACGAGCAGAGGAAATTACCCAAGGGATCTGCAAGTTCATTGAGATGGATATTGGAACCAGCATGTCACATTCCGTCACGACGTACCATCACCAGACTGGTAGAAACTCACCACAAAGAACGGAATAAGGTTCCCCGGCCCGGGCTGGCCAAGTTAGCGCGGAGGTAGCTACCTGCATCCCGGCCAGCAGGTGTGTTCGGCGGCTGGACTGACGGTCACCAGGTAGCTGTCGCGTCTGACCCCAGATCATGTCAACATGCTTATTTTTCTCAACAAAAATCAGTAGACTAGTGCAGAAGTTGTATGTGAGTTACTAGTTATTTTTTATTAGGCTTTGTCCATGCCTTGGATAGTTTTGAGTTACAATTTGACAAAACCTGTCAGATCTAAGTATTATTATGTTTTTGGTTAAGTTATTATTTAACATGATTCTTTTTATTTATTATTTTGGAACAAACAAGGGTCTCTGTTAAAGAAGGCCGGCTCACAGCAGCAGGTTCCGCTGCTTCAGGTTCTTGCGTGTTTGTGTTTGGAGGCGGGAGTTACAAAAAAAGTATGACCAAGATGGCGGAGGTTATCAGCGCTGTATCCGGCTGTATAAAGAACATTTCGATGTGATTAAAATGTTTCTACACGAACATGTGTACTTGTATCAACATGAATTGTGATTTATATGACGCACAAATTTAGTCAGGGCACATACACCACTAAATAGACCACTGTATATGTTAGTTTAAATACTCAAATTTTCAGCTAGCCGACAGGCTAATTGCTAGCATGTTTGGACATTGGATTTCATTGTAAGCCTAGCCAGGCAGCTAGCCAGGCTACTTGTGCATTTGTTTGATTACATGTTTTGTTGGCGAACATTGACGCTTGTAGCAACACGGATTGTTGTTTATATGTCACACGAACTTAAACAAGGCAAATAGACCACTGTAGATGTCAACATTATTCAGCTAGCCAACAGGTCAACCGCTAGCCGGTGTTCTGTTGCAGTCTCGCATGTTGTTTTCGCGACCACGCCCCCCGAGGCAAAATATTGCTGGCCGAAAATCGCGAGGTGTTTCGCTGTGTGGAAACGTACCGTAACCTCCAGTTTAACTGCCAAAAAAAAAAACACGCTGTATTTCTGTGTTTTTAATTTATAAAAAGTTAAATAAATAATTAATTTTAATATAAAAATATTAATGATTAATCAATAATTGATCATTAATTCTCCCGACGATCGACGAAGAAAATTGAATTGAATGCCCATCCCTAATTACAATTCAACAATAAAGAATTCTCAGATTTTTGTTTAAAGCTGCATTAATTGAACATGGACATTCAATAAAAAAATTGAAGTCTAATATTTTCTCTCTTTTTTCGCTGTTTTGGTCTCCACTAACTCCTGAGAAACATATCTGACTCACATCTGACTCTTTGTTGCAGCAGCTGAAAACTAACCAGCAGTACGAGTCGTAAGAACAGATCAAAACAGTAAATTTGTGGCCATAAAACCAAAACAATGAGCTGAAAGAGGGCAAAAAGCAAAAAGGCTCAATAGAGTTGAGGGGAACTATAGAGTCGGGTGATAATTCTCAGTGGGTCCATCCTTTCTGTGATCCCTTTCACATTACAGTACACAATCATTTGACCCATTGTTGATATACAAATATTAATTAGAGTAGCTTGAAATTAAGACTAACAAATAACGAGCCCTGTATGTCATGGTTGTTTGCCTTATGATGATCACATTATTTATTTTGCTGCAGCCTTCTTAGTTAGACACTTTTAGTTACAGTAACAGTTACATTAACAGACCATCCTCGGGTTAAGAAAAAAATAAATGTTCCTGTCAGTGATACAGGTTTCCAAAAATGAGATGCAACAGGTTCAAATGTTTATTTATTCCACAAGCAATCAACACACTTTTGCTGTTTGCATCTTAATGTTGACCTTGTATTGTGTTTATTGCAAACACATATTTTAATGTTGTAATATTAAATTGTAAGTTCACTTATAGGACAATAAATATCCTGTCTTTTATCTTCCCATCACTGGCTACCATCAGAGTAAAACCAGTTGAATCCTGTCATGTATAGCTGTTCAGAGAGGATTTAAGCAGCCACAGCTTAATGTACA